>JAHRHZ010000165.1:1516375-1531206 GCA_024137785.1 Ginglymostoma cirratum
CCTTGTTATCTCAGATTCTCCAGCATCTGCAGTTCCTACTATCACTAATTGCTGGAGAAACTCAGCCAATCATTAATTTCACACTGAACTTCTTTTTGAAATGAAAATCAATGTATATAATCTTCAAATGCCAAGCCTAAACATGGGAAACTCTGAAAATGCTGATTCTTGTAAGGTTAAATTTGGTGATGATTGAGATAATTGGCAGTCTAAATCACCAGAGGGCGCTCCCCACTGACTGAGAAGACAATCCATTAATTCCTAATGGTGTCAGACTGTGTGGAAGCCCCAGCACCCATAACTGGCCTCAAATTCCCCCAATATCCTTCTGTTCCATGCATATCAAAATTGAACAGGCTGCATGAATAACAAGTCAGAAAAGATTATATGTAGCATAACGATAAATAATCCTGAAAACACTTTACGACACTCAACTGCAGCAATACCTCCTGGCTACTTTGGTGAAGTATCACATACATGGGGTTTGTTCATAGTTGAGCGGAGAAGCAGAGATTAGGAGTTCACAGTTTGGAGAACTCTAGATCCAATTCACATGCTCGAACCACACAAGAATCAGTTATTTACTAGAGAGCCTTGATGAGCTATGGGATTATGTTATAATTTCAGATATGATTTCGTTCCTTCCTTATTGCTAAAGGAAAACCAGCTAAAATCATAAAAATATCAAAGATGCGTTTAT
This sequence comes from Ginglymostoma cirratum, assembly GCA_024137785.1. NCBI lineage: Eukaryota > Metazoa > Chordata > Chondrichthyes > Orectolobiformes > Ginglymostomatidae > Ginglymostoma > Ginglymostoma cirratum. The sequence goes on from JAHRHZ010000165.1 coordinate 1,517,076, forward strand.
TCACAATACTGGCATTTATCACAGAAATTATTCAATTTAAGTTATCTTACCCCCTATTTGTTACTAACAAATCAGAATGGTCTCAACAAATTGCTTTCTCTGACATCAGGATTACCATTAACCTTATTCCTTTTCTCTTCCATGTCTAAAGAGACGAGCCAACCCGTTGGATTTGTATAATGATTGTACTTCCTCAATGAAGAGTAAGGGATTTCATCTCGGTCTTTTCCCGAGTTCTCCAGTGTTACAGGTGCGTCTCCAGACAATTCCATTCATTCCATGGGATGTCAAGTAGTTGCTGCAGACACCAGATACAACAAAGGCCCTGATGAAGTTCTGGCAATAACACTGAAAACGTGTGCTCCAGAACTAAGTGTACCCTGAGCCAAGCTGTTCCAGTGAAGCTACAACACTGGCGTATAACTGGTAATGAGGAAAACTGCACAGGTTATGTCCTATTCACAAAATGTAGGACAAATCTAACACTGTCAATTTATTGGTCTACTCTCCATTGTCAGTTAAGTGATGGAAGCGGTCATCAACAAGCAGCATTTACGCAATAATCATCTGCTCACTAATGCCTAGCTTGTTCGCTGTGGTCCGACATCACAACAGCCTTTGTCCAAATATACACAAAAGAGCTGAACCCAAGAGGCAAAATGAGCGTGACTGCCCTTGACATTGAAGCAGCATTTGACTTTATGCAGCATCAAGGCGCCCTAGTAAATATGAATTTGGGAAAACTCTGTACTAGTTAGAGTCATACTAGCAAAAAAGCTTTATTTGTTGGAAGTCAATCATTTTAGTCATAGACCTCTCTGCATGAGATCTCAGGGTAGTCTCTCAGGTCCAACCTAGGTTCAATGACCTTCCTTCTAACATGAGATCATATTTGGAGTTGTTTGCTGATGATGCACTATGTTCTGCATCATTCATGATGTCTCAGACATAGGAACAGCCTGTGTCCACATGCGGCAAGATGTGGACAAGTGGGAAGTAACATGTGCACCACCCAAGTGCCAAGAGAGAATCTACCTATCGCACCTCGATGTTCACGGCATTACCATTCCTGAGTATCATAACAACAACATCCTGATGGTTACCATTGACCAGAAACTGAACTGGACCAACTGCAAGAATATTGTCACTGCAGAAAAAAGTCAGAGGTTGGAAATTCTGCAGTAACTCATCACTTAACGCGTGAGAACCATCTACAAGGGGCAAGTATGATGGATTATTCACCACTTGCCTGCATGAGTCCAGTTCCGACAACACTCAAGAAACTCAACATCATGCAGTAGAAAACATACTCAAATGACACCATATCCATAATAAACATTCACTCCCTTCTCAATGGCAACAGTATGGACCGTCTACAAGGTACACTGCAGCAACTCACTAAGCCTGCAAATGACAGGCACCTTCCAAACCTGTAATCTCTTTCATCGGGAAGTACAAACACAGCAGACATCCAGGAGTGCCTGAAAATTGCCCTCCAAGCCACACAATCCTGATTTGCAACTATATCACTGTTCTTTCACTGTTACTGAGTCAAAGTTCTGGTAGTTCCTTTCTAACAGCAATGTTGACCTACAGCACATGGGCTGCAGTGGCTAGAAGGAGGCAGTTCACCACCACCTTCTCAAGGACAATTAGGAATAGACAAAAAAATGCTGGCCTAGCTAACAATGCCCACATCCTCTGAATAAATTAAACAAAAACTCAAATATACCATACCTAATTTATCACTTTTGTTGAAACGCTTGCTAATTTTATCCAAAAGTTAAATTTGTCAAGAATAAAGTTTCCTTCACTCCCAATCTCAAATTTAACAAATTTAACCACAAAGTTCAGCTATGATAATGATCTTACACATCTAAGCCTGGAAATATTGTACATTAATTTCATTTCAGTTGGGAAACCCACATTTTCTTTGATTCAGGCAGCAGTAGCAGCAGTAGATTACACCATCTCTTGGAACCCTAGTAAGGTTCTGATAAGAAGAATTAACAGCTTGAACAGTATTGTTCTAGCTGTAATTAGAGATAATCTGCGACTAATCAGGAAAAACCCCACCCTCTGGATGATTGAGTAAAGAGGGTTCCGAGAGTATGCATTTCTTATTCATATATTAACAAACTGGCCTGTAAAGGTGCAGCCAAACTCAGAATTGGGAGGATCAATGGTAGTGTCCTTATCTCTGGGTCAGAAGATCTGGGTTCAAGTCTCACTTCAGAAATCTGGTGGTCACAGATATGTGTCACATCTAAGCAGGCTGAGGGACGTGTGGTGTGTGGGAAGAAGACAACAGAATACTTCACATGATGTAACCTTAATATGATCAACCTAATAAACTAGGTCACAATCGTCCATGGTGTAATTCGAACCCAGGCCCCCAGGGCATTGCCTAGGTTGCTGGATTAATTATCTACTGGAAATATTACTCAGGTTAGGGTTAGCATATGGATCAAATAAATTGGGAAAGAGTAAAAGTTTTTTTCTTATTTGATGACAGACAAGGTGTACACAAGGAAATCAGTAATCACATAGTTAACAAACCCAAGGAAAACTGGGTTAAATCTAAAGCTGTCTGTCCCCTATTCATAGCTCTAGTGAAGCACCAAGTTGCACAATGACCCAATTTAGCTCTGCAGTGCTCCACCCAAAGCATGTGCAGCAAGGCACAGAAATAATACATTCATTAAGATTTATTTGATTTATTTACCGTCATGTGTATCTTGTTACAAAATACAGTGAAAAGTGTTGTACAGTGTTGCCAATCTCTGGCGCCATCTTAAAACATAGAAAAATAAATAGAATATAAAAGTAGAAAAATGAAGCAATAACGAAAGTATCCAACTTTATAGTCCTTCTTGCTAAGTGCTCCATCATGGGCAATGGGCCTGGTAGCCAGGTGACAGTCTGCATCACTGCTGGAACAAAAGCTGACACTCTTCGGCACCATCTCACCCCGACTGCTGCCCTCGCTACTTATGAGTCCTTGCTAGATCTCACCAACACTGACAGTACTGATGTTGCCAGGCAACAAATCAGTCCAAACTCAACTCTGCCGTCAACATGAGTCCACTTCAGGCCCACCTTTGCCGACACAGCCGCTGCTGATGCCACTGGGTCTTGTACTAAATTCAGACTCGCCTCCAGCACTACCTCCATAAATCTGCATTGGAAACAGACAGCCCCGGGAACCCAAACTCACTTCTGCATCCTCAGCCATGAGTTGGCACTAGGGCTGCCTTGACAATTCAGAAGCCACCAGGAACCAAACTCACCTCTGACACCACCAGCACAAGTCTGTGCTGCTGGGCCTACTTACCATTGTCAATGCTGTTGCTGCGACTGATCTCTTCACCAAAATGTAAGTAAAATAAAACATAAGAGAAAAAGAAAATGAGAGAAGATGAAAAAATAAGAAAGGAAATGAATAAAAAGTGGACGGAGCAGATGAGCCCTGGGCCAAGAAGCCCTACTCGACCACCATATACCGAAAGCAGGAAACTTAACTTTCAAACTTTAAAGGTTATAACTAAACTTTAAATAATGATATGAAGTGGTACCACAATAAGTCTGGCTATATTTAATGTTCATGAAAATTATATAACTTGCACATAGCACCCTCAACATAGCAAGATATCCTATTGCATTTCACAGGAGTGCAATGAGACAACAACTGACACAATGTCAAAACAGTTACTTGGATACGTAACTAAAACTTTGTCCAAGAGGTAAATTTTATTTAAGGTTTCAACAGCGAAGAGAGGTGTAAAAATGGAGTAAATTACAGGAGTATTTTCAGATCTGAAGGCCGAGACAAGTGAAGTTGTAGCATCTAATGATAAACTTACTGCACACCAGGAATACAAATTAGGCCAATAATTGAGCTGCATAATTATTTGATAGATGACCAACTGGAGGAGGTTGAGATAGAATGGGCCATGGTGTGGAAGTATTTGAAGATGAGGATGAAAATTTTAAAATGGAGGTGCTGGTGGACCTTGAATCAATGCTGGCCAGCAAGCACAGGGTGAAGGGAAATGAGTCAGCTGGATTTGGTATGAGTTAAAAAATGGACAACAAGGTTTGGACGAACTCACAGTCGTAGAAATATGCACCATTTACATTTAAGTATGAAATTCCTGGATTGCAGATGGGGGCCATATCAGACTTGACCAGAATGGAAAAGAGTTTCAATGGATTAATGGCTATCAATATCGGAAGTAAGTGGGAACTGCCACAACAAGGGTGGCATGGTGGCTCAGTGGTTAGCAGTGGAGACCCAGGCTTAATTCCACACTCAGGTGACTATCTGTGTGGAGTTTGCATGTTCATCCTGGGTCTGCCTGGGCTTCCTCCGGGTGCTCCAGTTTCTTCCCACAGTCCAAAGATGTGCAGTTTAGGTGGATCAGCCATGCTAAATTGCCCGTAGTATTCAGGGATGTGGAGGCTAGGTGGGTTAGCCACGGGAAATGCAGGGTTACAGAGATAGGGTTGGGGGGGTGGGTCTGGGTGGGATGCTGCTTGCAGGGTTGGTGTGAACTTGATGGGCTGAATGGCTTGCTTCCACACAGTAGGGATTCTATGATTATAATATTTCTGTTGCTAGGTAAGACTGAAGACTATACAGTGGGAGCATGGAAGTACTTTTTTTTATTTGGAGAAACAGTTTCTTCCAGGGCAATGGAGAAGTAAAGTTTGAAGGGAGAAACTGGTGGAAAGCAGTTAGAGATAGTCTCATCTGTGTTTGAGATGACGAGAATGGAGAGGGGGCAATGTTGATTTTTTTTAAAAGTGACAGATCAATTTACAGCTAGAATGTTTCTTATGTTGATTAGACTCACAACACTGGTAGCAGAAACCTTCATTGAATTATTGCTGCTATCGGGCACAACAATTTATTCTTGAAAAATCTAGCGACTGGAACAATGCAATTTCCTGAATAAAAATGAATGCAAGTCCTTGCAGTTAGCTCATTTCAAAGATGTAATTCATGATTAGCAGGTTCTGCTCTTAGATAAGCTATGAATTTAACAAGCATACATCAGCCCAGTTGCTCTTTTTGCTCTCTATGGCATGCAGCAGCATTTTATCCCCACAGATCACGCCAAGATCAGCAGTTGTTTTCATAGCTGGGACTGCATTCAGAGACTGCTCTGGCATTTATATGAAATATCTTGATTTCTGTAACAGCAACAAGTACTAATTTGGCTTCAGTTTCAAAATAGGCAGTCACAGATTGAGAGATGCAGGATCAGTAGCACTAAACAAAACTCTGAAACAACGAAACACTTTTATTATTAATTAATTTGTAGGTGCTGGGGGTACAATTCAACTGCTTTCCAAGTACATCACCCAGGTCAGATAATGTAGCAACAGGCTGCTCAGCTCCTAGAAAGATGGGGTATAATAATTTAACCATATTCTATTTGTGCTTGATGATTAAGCAGCTGGAATTTTCGAGCAAGCAAGTGGGGGAAGATTTGGAGATCTTTACACCTGTATAGAGGTGTAGAAAGTGACTGTATACAACCGTCACTCTTCTTCAAAAATAGCGAAAAAGGATCCTTTGCACTCCTGTGTAATGTGCTTCTCTCATTTGGCAATAAAAAAATTATGAAGTGATTCGTGCATCATTTTTCCAGCCAAGCTCTTCTGCCAGTGGTCTTCTTTGCAACTTCTCTCTTTGTCCCATACAGGTAACAAAGTTTCCAGCTATTGTTAATTTACAGCACAGGAAAAGCCATTTGGTCCAAAGTCAGTGCCTCCTCCCAATAAACTTCGTACATTCGTCGCTATAAAAATATTATTTCATGCCCTTAGCAAACCTTTCACTTGCTAATTCAGCATACATTTCTAAATGCCACCTCAGAATCGACATGAAGTTGGTACTTCTACGACTTTGCTCAGCAACTACTTCTCACCTGAAACACAGCGTATAAATGCAAATTATCATGAAACAAGCGCCATGGTGAAAACAAATGTTAATTCTCTCACTAATACAAATTTTATTTTTGCAGGTTGTTACTAATTAAGGATTGTTCGGTTGGTTTAAAATAAAGAGGGCACTGGTCTCCTGGTCAAATATCCATTTAATATAAATACTGTTAAAAGATTTTCATTATAAATGCAAACATGCCAAGTACCCACACAATGAAATGAATGAAAATTATTGTTTTATGTGCTGTTGTGAATCAGGATCTAATCCCATTTGTATTCATACTTTTCATATTAGTCGGGAAAAGGTAGAAATAAACTCAAGATTAATACTAGCAGCATAGTGGAGAGAATTATTTATGATGAAAGTTTTACATATTGGGACAATGCAAATGAATTTCCAATCTACTATTATAGGGTCAAATGGACATAATGTAATAGGACCAAGAATAGCCCATTTGGTATCTAATGGCTGTTCCACTATTGTTAGTTCACCATTGATTGACAGAATATTGTGAGTTTAAGCCTCTCTCTAGATAGCTGAGAACATAGTCTAAACTCATAGTTCAGTTCAGAAGTTCAGCAGTGTTAAAGCTACCTTCTTCCTAATGAAATGTTAAGACGAGGTTTTGTCTGCCCTCTCAGATGAACATAAAGGATTCTATAATAGGATGAAGAGCAGGGGAGTTTTCTACAATGTCCTGGTTAATATTTATCCCTTGATCAACATTCACTTTAAAATAGATTATCTGGTCATTGCCATATTGCTGTTCTAGGACTCTGCTGTGCATGAAATGATTCTAATGTCTCCGCTATTATGACAGTGACTGTAGTTCAAAAACTTCAGTAGCCATAAAACAGATTAACATCGCTGAAGAATGGAATCTACAACATAGCAGAACTTCCTCGATAGTGAATGTGCTAAAGTACCAGCCTAGGTAATGGAACATAGAACAGTAGAGCACAGTACAGGCCCTTCAGCCCACAATGTTGTGCCGACCTATTATCCTACTCTAAGATCAAACTACCCTGCATACCCTACATTTTCCTATCATCCATGTGCCTATCCAAGAGTTGTTTAAACGTCCCTAATGTATCTGACTCCACTACCACCGCCGGCAGCGCATTCCACGCACCCACCACAAATGTGGTGTAATGTTGTGTTGGTGTTTAGGTTCTGCAGTGGGAAGTGATAACTTCACAGCAAACTGCTGAACTTGCTTTCCCCTGCCTGCCTGGTTTCAACTACCAAGTTCTGCTTTTTGTCCTAATATTTGACCTTGAGTTTCGTTATGAAACTTTACATTCCTATAACACCTACAACACATACAAAATACACAACAGAGATCAATTAATTCTTCTCCTAAATATGCCTGGTCTGTTAGTCTAAGTAATATATTATGTTGCTCCTAAGAAGGTGGTCATAAATCAGGAATTGTGAATACAATCACCTTTATTAAACTAACTAAAATGAAGCTTTTCACCGAGTTACAACCTTCAACCCAAGTCAAGCGAGATAAAATTTCAAGCTGGAAACTTTCTGAAATCCTTGTCATTTGCAGCAAACAAATTAAAGTCTCAACAAAACTTCACAAAATCGAAGGGAAGCAAGATTGCTTCTTTTAAGAATGTATGGCTCTAAAGACTGTAACCAAGTTAAATAACTTCAAATGTACTGAACTTTGCTTTACATTTCCCAGCAAATGACAAAAGGTTTTCAAAGCAAGCAAACTCAAGATCAACAGGAACCTAATTCAAATTCACCAACTAAACTGGAGTAACACACACACACACACACACACACACACACTAGAGCACTCACTCTCGTTCTCTTCCTAAAACCATCTCCCTTCCACCAACGCACATTCCCCACCCATCACCACCACTTCCTTTGAATCCCTGCTACACATGTAAGATTATTCCAGGAATACAGTTCACCGACTGGGCGCACAGGCTATGTAAGACTTCATTAGCAACTCACTGCTATTAACCTTCAAGATAAACTATCAACAGCTCAATCAAAAGGAGGTAGAAGAGGCATACTGCAAGCCACATGCCAATGTCATTCAAAACGGAAAAAGTGACAAATTGGGTCAAGTCATGGATTATGAAATCAAAGAGATAAAAGGTACTGCAGATGCTGGAGAATCCGAGATAACAAGCATGGGGCTGGATGAACACAGCAGGCCAAGCAGCATCATAGGAGCAGGAAAACTTGACGTTTCGGGCCTAAACCCGAAGGCCTGCTGTGTTCATCCAGCCCCATGCTTGTTATCTCTTATGAAATCAAAGAGTTATTCTTACCTCTCAAGATGAGGTGCACTCTGCAGTTCATCCAAGATCCTAAACTGTGTCTCAGTTCACTTTTACCTATTCCCTGTCCTTGAACTCTTTCAAAATGGCAAACATGCGCAAGGTTTATTATGCATGACACCAGCAAAAAATGTAGGAGATGCAATAAACAAAGGAGAGACAGAACAGGGAGAGAACAGCAGCAGAACTGTACTCCAGCACAATCTGTAACCTCATGGCCCAGCATATTCCCCACTTAACTATTACCATCAACCCAGAGGATCAACCCTGGTTCAATGGAGAGGGCAGGAGCATGCCAGAAGCAGCACCAGGCATACCTGAAGATGAGGTGTCAACCTGATGAAGCCACCAAACCGGACTACTTGCATGCCAAACACCATCAGCAGCAAGTGATATACAGAACTAAGGGATCCCACGACCAACACATCAGATCTAAGCTCTGCAGTCCTGCCACATCCAGTTGTGAATGGTGGTGGACAATAAAACAACTCACTGGAGGAACAGGCTCCTCAAATATCTCATCTTCAATGATGGAAGAGCCCAAGATGAGGTTGAAGCAGTAGCAGCAATCTTCAATCAGAAATGCTGAGTGGATAATCCATCTAGGCTTCCTCCAGTGGTCCCCAGAATTACAGATACCAGTCTTTAGCCAATGCAATTCACTCCAAGTGATATTAAGAAACGGTTGGAGACACTGGATACTGCAAAGGCTACGGGCCCTGACAACATTCTGGCAATAGCACTCGTAGACTTGTACCCCAGAACTTGTTCATCCCCTAGCCAAGCTGTTCCAGTACAGTTACAACACTGGCATCCACCCAACAATGTGGAAAAGTGCACACAAAACAGGACAAATCCAACCCAGCCAATTCCTGCCCCATCAGTCTACTCTTAATGGAAGGTGTCATCAACAGTACTATCAAGCAGCACCCGCTCAGCAACAACCTGCTCAGTGACACTCAGTTTGGGCTCTGCCAGGGTCACTCAGCTCCTAGCCTCATTACAGCCTCGGTTCAAACACAGACAAAAGACCTGAATTCCAGAGGTTAGGAGAGGGTGACAGCCCTTGACATCAAGGCTGAATTTGACTGAGTGTAGCATCAAAGGAGCCCTAGGAAAACTGGAATCAATCGTATCAATCTGAGTGGGGGCAAACTGTCCGGTGGTTGGAATCACAACTGACACATAAGATGATTGTTGTGGTTGTTGGAGATCAGTCATCACTGCTACAGAACGTCTCCACAGGAGTTCCTCAGGATAGCTGCTTCATCAATGACCTTCCCTCCACTGTAAGGTCAGAAGTGGAGATGTTCGCTGATGATAACACAATGTTCAGCACCTTTCATGACTCCTCACATACTGAAGCAGTCCATGTTCAAATGCAATAAGATCTGGACAATATCAGGCTGGGGCTGACAAGTAGCAAGTAACATTCACACCACACAAATGCCAGGCTATGACCAATATGAATAAGAGACCATTTAACCACCACCCCTTTGCATTCAACTGTGTTACCATCACTGAATCCCCCACTATCAACATCCTGGGGGTTATCATTGACCAGTAGCTCAACTGGATTCACCACATAAACATAGTGGCTTCAAGAGAAGGCCAGAAGCTACGAATACTGCAGCGAGTAACTCACCTCCTGACTCCCCAAACCCTGTCCATCATCTACAAGGCACAAGTCAGGCGTGTGATGGAATACTCCCCACTTACCTGGATGAGTGCAGCTCCAATAACACTCAAGAAGATTACACCATCCAGGACAAAGCAGCCCGCTTGACTGGCACCACATCGACACGCATCCACTCCCTCCACCACCGACACTCCATAGCACAATGTGTTCTATCTACAAGACGCACTGCAGAAATTCAGCAAAGATCCTAAGACAGCACCTTCCAAACCCACACCCACTTCCACCTAGAAGCACAATAGCAGCAGATATATGGGAACACCACCACCTTCAAGTTCCCCTCCAGGCCACTCAGCATCTTGACTTGGAAATATATCACTGATCCTTTACCGTCGCAGCGTCAAAATCCTGGAATTTCCTCCTTAATGGCATTGTAGCTCAACCCACAGCAGGAGGACTGTAGTGGTTCAAGAAGGCAGCTCACCTCCACTTTCTCAAGGGGCAACTAGGGATGGGCAATAAATGCTGGCCCAGCCAGCGACACCCATGTCCCACAAATGAATTCTAAACAAAACAAGAAGTGCACAACTCTGAAGTTTATTTTTAATTTAGTCACACCTTTATGGTTTGGCTTCTGGTGGCTCATATGAAGATAGTTAGAAACTACTTGCAGTTATGGATCTTTAATGGGGAAAAGTATCAAGACACTTCACAGAAACATAATCAGGTAAAAAGGGACATAAAGCAAAATGAGATATTAAGAGAAAGACCAAAAACTGGGCTAGAAACCAAAGTTTTAAAGGAGAGGACAATGAAACACATTAGAGAAAGAGAGTGAATTGCATAAATAAGTCAAATTTAGAAGTGATAAAAGCATTAATGAAAGCTTTGGTGGAAATACTCTGAGGTGAGCACTATAGTAAGAGTAGAAATAATTGACATTAGTGCTCATACTATACGAATGCATTCTGAATATGAGGTGAAATAATTAGAAGAAAAAAAATCTAAATGCAGGTCAGCACTACATTGATTAGCACTGCATTGGAAAAGTGAGTTAGCACTCCCAAAAAACAGTGCAGTACTTTTTTAAAGATTGTCAGAGATGAGCAGCGAAGTTACTTGCTCTTTCATATTCACTATAACACTTTTTTTTCGTTCCCTAACCGATGTAAATAATCTCAGATTCTATCCCATCAAGCTTTCTCATAATCTGTCTCAATGAGATTGCCTCTCATTCTTCTAAACTCAAGAGAATACAGACATAAGGAAAACTAATTGCGGACATTTCCAGATTCCTGTGTATGTTATGGAAAGGGAGCATTTATAGAGATAGTGAGGATTCTTGTAGGTAAATAAATGGGAAATGTGGATTCTGGAGTTCATCCATTTTCATAGGAATCCAATTACATTCAGAATTCTAGCCAATTTTAGGTTGCTTCAGCTTTCTCAGAAATTCAAGAAACAAAACTGGCACTGAATCTTGCAGAAAACATAAATTATAATACCAAAGATTCTGAAATTGGATCACTTTCACACAGCAGAGATCAGGCTAAGCAAGGCTTGTACCTTCCAAGTTATACAATGCATATGTAATGTGGGTTGATGATTTTGGACAAATACCCTGATTCTCCGATATAAAGTGGAAGATCTATACTTTTTGAGAATTGCCAATGTCTTCCACTTGATTGAAATACTTGATTGGTGTCAGAGTCTCAGTACTTTACCATTGTGAATCTCAGATTTACAGCTTCAGTGAGATTCAATTTTTTAAAAATGTATTCATGGGATGAAGGCGTCATTGGCTAGGCAGCATTTACTGCCCAGAGGACAGTTAAGAGTCAACTACATTGCTGTGGGTCTGGAGTCACATGTAGTCCATACCAGGTAAGGATGGCAGTTTCCGAGATAACAAGCGTGGGGTTGGATGAACACAGCAGGTCAAGCAGCATCATAGGAGCAGGAAAACTTGACGTTTCGGGCCTCTCCAGCATCCGCAGTACCTTTTATCTCTGATATCAAGGATGGCAGTTTCCTTCCCTAAAGGACATTAGTGAACCACATGGGTTTTACCGACAATTGACAACTGGATTCACGGTCATCATTAGATTCTTAATTCCAGATACTTACTGAATTCAAATTCCACCGCTTCCATGGCAGAATGCAAACACAGGTCCCCAAAATGTTATCTGGGTCTCTGGATTTTCAGTCCAGCGATAACACCACTAAGCCATCATCTCCCCAGCTGAAGCAGCAAGCACTGGGTACACAAAATGGGGAAAACAGTGATCCAGAATCTTGAGCTCTGCAATTCTAAGATCTTCCTACACACCAAAGAAGTGCCTAAAGAAGCAATATTCAACTTTAATGAAAGCTTTAGGTCTCCTACTGGTTTATGAGATCAATCATTCAAGAAGGAGTTACAGGGAGTTCCAGAACTGTGTCATCTCATTGACTGTATGTTCAGTGACACTATTAAAGAAATAACTATCAGGACTCTTGTGTTCCTGATATATGTTAATCACCTGGACTTTGAAGTACTGGCCACAAATTCAAATACTGCAGATGAGACAAAACTTAGAAACATTGTGAATTGTAAGGAGGATAGTATTAAACTTCAAAAGGTCATAGACAGACTGATAGAACAAGTGTTAAGTGACAGACGAAATTTAATGTAGAGAAGTATGAAGTGACACATTTTGGTAGGAAGAATGTCAAGAAACTTTTTAAAACAGCAGACACAATTGTATAAGGTGTCTAGGAGCAGTGGGTGCTTGGTGTATAAAGTGCATAAATCATGAGAGGTGATAGGACATGCTGAAAAGTGGTTAATACAGCATAGACAATCCTGTGCTTTATGAGTTGAAGCACGGAGAATGAGAGCAAAGATTCCTTACCGTCACCTCCACACTCTCCAACAAAGTATAGCAATAACCACTTTATCTCTTCCCTGCTTACTGTCTTAAGACTCCAAGCACACCTTCCAAGTGAAACAACAGTTTACCTGCACTTCTTCAATATAATCTATGGTATTCTTTGCTCACAATGCGGTGTCATTTATATGGGCAAGAGCAAAGGCAGACTGGGTGACCACTTTGCAGAGCATCTCTGTTGTTGAAGGAGGACAGGACTGCAATTCAACGTTCCAAGGTATAGAAGTTTCAAGCAGGACAGGGGGTAGGTAAGAGAGGTGGTGACAGTGCATTATTGACAAAGAAAAACATTTATTCTCCTCTAACTCCATTTACAAGTTTGCTGATGATATCACCATAGAGGGTCGGATCTCAAACAACGACAACACAATGTACGGACAAGAGACAGACAGCTTAGTGGCATGGTGTAAAGACAACAATCTCTCTCTCAATGTCAGCAAAACAAAGGAACTGGGCACCAACTTCAGGAAGCGGAGTGGACGACACTCCCTGTCTGTGTCAATGGTGTTGAGGTGGAGATTGTCGAGAGCTTCAAGTTCCTAGGAGTAAATATCACCAACAATCCTGCCCTAGGCAATCCACCTTGACACTACCATCAAGAAAGCAAACCCATGCCTCTATATCCTGTTCCGATAATGCTGCTTGGCCTGCTGTGTTCATCCAGCTCTACACCTTGTTACCTCTATATCCTCAGAAGGCTAAGGAAATTCGGCATGTCCACAATGACTCCTAATAACTTTTACAAATGAACCATAGAAAGCATTCTATGCAGATGCATCACAGCTTGGTGTGGCAACTGCTTTGCCCAAGACCGCAAGAAATTAGAGAGTTGTGAACGCAGCCAAGTCCATCACAAAAACCAGCCTTCCATCCAGTGACTCTGTCTATACTTGCTGCTGCCTCAGGAAAGCAGCCAACATAATCAAAAACCTTTCCCACCCCAGGTACACACTCATCCATCCTCTTCCATTGGGTAGAAGACACAAAGGTTTGAAAACACATACCAACCGATTCAAGATGTGGAGGTGCCAGTGTTGGACTGGAGTGGACAAAGTCAAAAGTCCATTTAACGAAAGGGCAGCACTCTGAAAGTCTGTGATTTCACATAAACCTGTTACTAGACTTTGAAGTACTGGCCACTCAGTGACTAGTGGTGTGCCTCAGGGATCAGTGTTGGGACCACAATTATTTACAATTTATGTAGATGATTTGGAGTTGGGCACCATGTGTAGGGTGTCAAAGTTTGCAGATGACACTAAGATGAGTGGCAGAGCAAAGTGTGCAGAGGACTGTGAAACTTTGC
>JAHRHZ010000165.1:1531606-1631760 GCA_024137785.1 Ginglymostoma cirratum
CTTGACGTTTTCCTGCTCCGATGATGCTGCTTGACCTGCTGTGTTCATCCAGCCCCATGCTTGTTATCTCGGATTCTCCAGCATCTGCAGTACCTTTTATCTCGGAGGTTATGTTGCAGCTCTACAAGGTGCTGCTGAGGCCACACCTGGAGCACTGTGTGCAGTTTTGGTCTCCTTATTTGAGAAAGGATGTACTGGCACTGGAGGGGGTGCAGAGGAGGTTCACTAGGTTGATTCCGGAGTTGAGGGGGTTGGCTTATGAGGACAGACTGAATAGATTGGGATTATATTCACTGGAGTTCAGAAGATTGATGGGGGATCTTATAGAAACAAAAAAAATTATGAAGGGAATAGATAAGATAGAAGTAGAGAGGATGTTTCCACTGGCAGGTGAAGCTAGGACAAGAGGGTATAGCCTCAAGATTAGAGGTAGCAGATTTAGGACTGAATTGAGAAGGAATTTCTTCACCCAGAGGGTTGTTAATCTATGGAATTCCTTGCCAAGTGAAGTAGTTGACGCTACTTCAGTAAATGTTTTTAAAGCTAAGATAGATTTTTTTTGAACAATAAAGGAATTAAGGGATACAGAGAGAGCGTGGGTAAGTGGATCTGAGTCCACGAAAAGATCAGCCATGTTCTTGTTGAATGGTGGAGCAGGCTCGAAGGGCCGGAAGGCCTACTCCTGCTCCTAGTTCTTATGTTCTTATAACCTGGTGATGTGTGACTTCTGATGTTAACAGATTCAAGAACAGCTTCTTCCCACTGTCAACAGACTTTTGAATGAACCTCTCCTTTATTGAAGTTGTTCTTTCTTTGCATTTTCTCTGTAGCTACAACACTATATTTTGCATTCTATTCTATTACACTGATGTACTTAGGAAATGTATGGTTTGTCTGGATAGCACGCAAAGTAATACTTTTCATTGTATCTTGGTACATGCGACAATAATAAATCAAATCAAATAATTAAAAATCAATACAGTAATGCAGGAGGATATCGTAAAAGGGTCTTCAAATGAGGCCATCTGGACAGAGCTTAGAAATAAAAATTACCTTCCTCTGATTATACTACAGGCCTGCCAACAGTCAGAGGGAGATAGAGGAGAAAATATATAAGTAAATCACAGAAAGTGTGTCAGAAACAGGATTATACTTGTCAGGATCTTCAACTTTCCTAGCATTAACTTGTATCGCCTTATTGTGAAAGGATCAGATGTGATGAAATTTTTAAAGAGTTTTTCTGAGACCTTTTTTCTGCCAGTACACAGATAGTTCTACTGGAGATGGGCAGTGTTAGATCTAATCTTAGGGAATGAAAACAGTCAGGTGGCTGAAGTTTCAGTGGGTAAGCATTTTGGGGATAGTAACCACAATTCTGTAAGTTTCAAAGTTATTATGGAAAGCGATAAGGATAGTGGAGAAATTAAGTATCTAAACTGAAGGAAGGCCGATTTCAATATCATTAGACAGGATCTGGCAAACATAAACTGGGAACAGTGACTTGCAGGTAAGTTTATTTAATACTCCGCTGCCAAGGTGAAGTACTAGTTGACTGGAGGATAGCTAATGTGGTTCCTTCGTTCAAGAAGGGCACGAGGGATAGGATAAATTATTACAGACCAGTTAGTCTGATAATCAGTCAGTGGCAAGGAAACCATTGGAAAAAATTCTGAAGGACAGGGTTAATCAACACTTGGAATGGCAAGGATTGATCAGGGATAGTCAGCAGGGATTTGTTATCAGGAGATCCTGTCTGACTAATTTAATTGAATTTTTTAAAAGGGTGACTAAATATATTGATGAGAGTTGTGCAGTGATGTGATTTACATGGACTTCAGTAAGAACTTTGACGAGATCCCACGTAGAAGCCTGGTCCAAAAGGGTAAGAGCTATGGATCCAAGGCAAGTTGGCAAACTGAACCCAAAATTAGTTTACAAATAGGAGGTAAAGGGTGATGGTGGAAGGTTAGTTTTTTGATTGGAAGCCTGTGACGAGTGATGTACCACAGGGTTTGGTGCTGGTACCCTCGTTATTTGTTACTTACATTAACAACTTGGATATGAATATCGAAATTAGTAAGTTGGCGGATGTCATGTAAATTGGTGGTGATGTTGGTGGTAAGGAGGATGGTCTCAAGCTACAGTCCGATATTGGTCAGCTTCTAAATTGGGCACAGGAATGGCAGATGGAGTTTAATCCTGGTAAGTACAAGGTGATGCATTTTGGGAGGTTTAATAAGGGAAGGACACACACAATGAATTGGTAGGTCTTTCGGGAGTAATAATAAACATCGGAACCTTGATGTATAAGTCCATAGATTCCCGAAGGTGTCAGCACAGGGGTGGGGTGGTGAAAAAGGCATACGGGAAGCTTGCCTTCATTAGCCAGGCTGTAGAGTATAGGAGCAAGAATGGCTTGTTCTAACTTTATAATTTGGTAAGGTCATAGAATAAATACTCTGTGCAGTTCTAGTCACCACACTATCGGAAGAATGGGACTACACTCGAGAGGGTGCAGAGGAGATTGACTCGGATGATGCCTAGGATGAAAAATCTCAGTTTTGAGGACAGACTAGATAGGCTGGGTTCATTTTCCTTGGAGCAGAGGAGACTATGGGGGGATTTGATTGAGGTATAAAAAATTGTGAGAGGTATAGAAAAAGGAGATCATGACAATCTCTTCCTCATGGTAGACATGTCTAAGACCAGGTGGCATAAGTTTAAAATGAGGAGTAAGTGGTTTAGAGAAGATCCGAGAAGGATTTTTTCACCCAGAGGGTGGGAGGTAAATGGAACATGCTGCCTGACAGGGTGTGGTGGCAGATACCTCTCGCAACATTTAAAAAGCATCGCAACAAGCACTTAAAATGCTGGGTATAGTAGACAATGGACCAAGTGCAGGTAAATGGGATTAGTGTAGTTTGGTGTTTATTGGTCAGCACAGATATGGTGGGCCGAAGGGCTGGTTTCTATGCTGTGTGACCCTATGACTTTTTAGGTGAAGATGTTTCCTTAGAATCATTCCTAAATGATTTACCCATATCCTTACACTGTGACAGAGATAGTAAGAACTGCCAATGCTGGAGTCAGAGATGTGGAGTTGGAGGAACACAGCAGGCCAGGCAGCATCAGAGGAGTAGGAAAGTTGATGCTGAAGAAGGGTCCCGACCCGAAACGTCAACTTTCCCACTCCTCTGACGCTGCCTGGTCTGCTGTGTTCCTCCAGCTTCACACTGTGACCCCTGATTCTGGAACCTCCCAATCATCAGGAACATCCTTCCTGTGTTTGCCCTGGATAGTCCTATTAGAATTTTACAGGATTCTATAAGAACGCTGTTATCCTTCTGAACTCCAGTGAACACAGCCTGAAGCAATCCAGTCCCTCCCCTTACATCTGTCTTGCCAACACAGGAATCAGCCTGGTAAATCTTTGTTGCACTCTCTCTATAGCCAGAACATCCTTCCTTAGACAATGAGGCCAAAGCTGCACACAGTACTCCATGTGTGGTCTCATCAAGACCCTGTACAATGGCTGAAAGCCATTCCTGATCCTGCACTTGAATCCTCTTGCTACGAAGGCCAACAAACCATTTTCCTTCTTGACTGCCTGCTGAACCTGCACGCTTACGTTCAGTATACAAGGACACTCAGGTCTCGTCACACCCGCTTTCCCAATCAATCGCCATTCAGATAATAATTTGTCTTCTTGTTTCTGCTACTAAACTGCATAACCTCACAGTTATCTACATTATGTTCATCAGCCATACAGCTGCCCACTCATTGAACTTGTCAAAATCACAATGTGATGCACACATCTTTGCATCCTCCTCTGAATTCACCCTCTCACCCAGCTAGTGTTTTCCGCAAATGTGGAGAAATTATATTTAGTTTCCTCATCTAAATATTTAGTATTTATTGTGAATACCTCAAGTCCAAGTGCTGATATCTGCAGAAACCCACTGCCTGCCACTCAAAGATCCTTTATTCCTAATCTTGGTTTCATGTCTGCCAACCAGCTCTCTATTCAGGTCAGTATTCTAACCCCAAACCCATGCACTTTAATTCTACGTGCTAATTTCTTGCGTGGTACCTTAGTGAAAGCCTTCTGAAAGTCCAAGTAAACCACATCCACTGGCTCCCTCTCATCAACTCTACTAGTCACATCTTCAAAAAATTCCAGCCCCTCACAAAACTAAAATCAACTGAGTTGCCCCAGCACTTCCTGTTTTTATTTCAGATTCTTCAGCATCTGCAGTACATTGTTTTTATTAAAACAAGAAATTTGTGATAAACCAGCATAAAACACTGGTTTGACCTGAACTGTAATCTTGTTTCTTGTAATTTTGTTTCTTGTTCTGGGCACACTTTAGGAGAGTTACAAAGAGTGCAGAAAAGTTTCACAAAAATGGATTGTGGGACTTCAGTTGTGTAGACAGACTGGAGAAATTGGATCTATTGTCCTTCGTGAAGACAAGATTGAAAGTAAATTTAATGCAGGTTTTCAAAATCACAAGGGGTCTGAACAGTGTACAAAGGGAGAAATTGCTCCCACCTCCAATGGTTTGACAGCCAAAAAAATTGACTGGAAAAAGAAGCAATGGTGACATTTGGAAAAACCTTTATGCGCAGCAAGTGATTAGAATTTGGAATGCAATGTTTTCAGTGTGGTTCAGGTAGAGTCAATAGAGGTTTTCAAAGAGGAATTGATCATCATCTAAAAAGAACAAAAATTATCGCTCTGGTGAAACGAGAGGGGAGTAGACTACATAAAGTGTTCTTGCAGACAGCCAGAATGGACACGGTGAACACTGTTTGTGTACTGCAACCTTTCCACGATTTTAACGAAATATTGATGACAGGAACTTTCAAAAGAAATCAGTTGCAACACTGGACCGTCTATTGCTACATCACCGGTATTCTCTGACTCAAGACTGCAACCATAGTAAATGATGGAATATGGACGGAGGACTAAATGGCCTAGTTCTATTTTTAATGCTCCTACAGTGTCTTTCATGTAAAATCTATCCCAAAGAATTGCACAAATTAGGAAGACATGAAGAGAAAAAAGTTAGCCAAAGACAGATTAGGACAAATCACCAAAAATATTTTTGAAAAGAGAGTGTTTTTTTACATTTCATGGGATGAAGGTGTTGACGACTAAGTCAGCATTTATTGCCCATCCCTAATTGCCCAGAGGGCAGTTAAGAGTCAACCACATTCCTGTAGATCTAGAGTCACATATAGGCCAGACCAAGTAAGGATGGCACTTTCCTTCCCTGAAGGGCATTAGTGAGCCAGATAGTTTTTTTCTGACAATCAACAATGGATTCATGGTCATTATTAGACTTAGACTCTTTGTTCCAGATATTTATTGAATTCAAATTCCACTATCTGCTGTAGCTTGATTCGAACCCGGGTCTTGAGAACATTACCTGCGTCACTGGATTAACATTCCAGTGATAATACCACTAGGCTATTGCCTCCCCAATGAGAGGAGGTTCAAGAAGGTTTTGAACGATGAGGCTTTTACCATCATTGGACAGACAAGAAACAGAAAAAATGATGGAAAAGCCAAGTTTTCTTGCTACTATTTCTGGAACAGCCTCCCTAAAACCCTTCCAGCTCAAGATGCAGAAGGGAATAGAGGGATAGATTGAATGGATAGGGTGAAACACTGTGAAGGAATGTGAAGACAAGGATTAAGATTATAAATTTAATGTATGGTGTACAAAGGACTTCTGTAGGTTAGACAGTGCAGGAGACTGATGAATACCTACACACAGTGTGCCTAAATGGAAGGACACTTCCCAGACTGGGAACACAAAGAAGGTTTAGCTTCATTGTTATAAAAATCTTTAGAAAAAACAGAAATTGCTAGAAAAACTCAAGTTGCACCAGTGAAAAGAGAACTTGTTAACATTTCAGGTTGACGAGCTTTCCTCAGAGTCATTATGTACCTGAGTAAAGGTTCCCCCACTTGTTTCCCATTGACTTCACATGCTGTGCACTTTGTTACACAGACAAGGAAACCCTAGTTTCAACAGCTGAGATATTTGCTGAGTTGGAGATCTTGGCTGGATAGCAGAGAGCTGTCAAGAAGCAGAAAATTGACTAGAAATACTGTGAGAAATGTGGGGCGTTTAGCCAACATACTTTTTCGCCATGGCTCAGACAATGAATGGCAATTTTTTAATCTGAATTCCTTTATTATACATGTTGCTTACTTATGACTCCGAAGCAATAAATACAATTTATTCACTCCAACTGCTTTCAAAATTTCTATTAACTTTAGGATTGGTTCCTATTATTAGGCTGCAAATAATCGGTCCTTATCGAAAGTATTGCATTTTCCACACTTCCAAAATCTTCCTGGTTGCAACCAGACATCAAATCATAGCATGCTGTACCCTGGGAGAACCTTGCTTTGAGAAATAGGGCAGTACTGGAGCAAAGTACCATACTTCCGCTTTCCAGCTTTCAAGTCTCTGGTCTCACGCAATAATCAATAATGAAGGAGCCAAAGAGATGCAATACCCTGAAGCCTCTTCATGGGACCCCAAAGGGCAATAAATTACAGAAATGTTTCATAAATGATTACAGAACGAAGGGAATAATGTTAAATAGTGAATACAATTCATCAAATCCTGAAAGACTGCACATATAGCCGCTATTAACAGGAGAAATAAATGCTACCATCTATTAGCATTGGTTCGACCATATGGCAAACATTCTGTAAGCGTGACAAACATAACAGCACAAGATAAAACACTGAATAGGATGCAGAAAATATCAACAGAAATGGTTCCAGCTTTTACGTCTGTAACTAACTCAAATTTAAGAAGAAATTTCTTCAGACTATAATTTTGGGAGTCTTGCACATTCAAAAATGAAAGAAGAAATGATATAGAAAATCTTAAGATCGCAGTACAGCTCAGTGCACTGTATAAGCTGCACAATACAAGGAGTATGTAAAGCAATACATAATACAACAAAAATTTGCTGCCCTGTACAGGAAAATGCAAATAGAAAGAACTGTTTTATTAAAATAGAGATCTTTGAGGCTCAATTTTTTAAAAGTAATCGAAATTATGAACAGATGAGACAGGACAAGAGATGGGACACAAGAAAACAGTGCAATGCTAAAGCGAGAGACTTGATGTTGAAGCTTCTCATCCTGCATTCATCAGGGCAGATGCATGAATGCAAAATTTCAAATGAAAAGGTATAATTGGTAGATCATAGTAAACATCAATCAGCTGTTATAATGTTTTATGAAGAGAGATTGAACAGCTTAGGCCTATACTTTCTGGAATTTAGAAGAATGAGGTATATAAGATGCTAAACGGGATTAACAAAGTAGATATAGAAAGGATGTTTCCTTATGTGGGGCAATCTAGAACAACGTCATAATTTTAGGATAAGGAGTAGCAGATTTAAAACAGAAGAAAAATTACTTTTCTCAAAGGGTTGTGACCTTGTGGAATTCACTATTTGAGAGTGCGATGGATGCCATGATACTGAGTAAATTTAAGGAGACAGACAGATCTTTAATTAGTAATGGCTTGAAGGATTATGGAGGGCTGGCAGCGACTTGGAGTTGAGGCCAAGATGAGGTCAGCCATGATCATACTGAATGCTGGACCAGGCTCAGAGCCTGACTTACTTACTCCTGCTATTAGGCCTCATGTTCATGACAGGGAAAGTACGAGCCATACTCAACAAGCCTTTATTATTCTACTACTCCTAAATAACCCATGTATTTTTTTTTAACCAGCTTATACATTCCCACCACTGATGTTAGGCTGATTAGCCTCATAATTTAATTCTTTGAGCTTTGTCACACTTATTGTGAACCTGTTTCTTGACAACAGTAGTGCACAGAACTGAATGGAGTTCTGGGTTTAAACTTCATCATAACAGATGGTGAGATCTGAATGCAAATAAATCTGGGATTAAAAGTCTAATGATGGCCACGTAATACTACAATCTAGGGGCTATTGTTGAAATTGTAAGAGTACAATTTGACATAGTCATACTAATGAAATCGTACCTTACAGACAAACATCCCGTACGACACCATCAATAATCCTTTGCCCCACATGAACAGTCGTAGACAGTCAGGAGGGAGTTCCACTGGGTGTGCTTAACATTGATTCAAAACCCATAAAGTCTCATGGGAAAGTAGACCTCCTGCTGATTACCAAATACCACTCCTCCCTGTCTGATGGATCAGAAATCCTTCATGTTACCTACACCACATGGAGCTTGGAGGAAGCACTAAGGGTAGCAAAGGTTCACAACACACTCAGGTTGGGGGTGGGGGGGGTGGTGGTAGTGTCTTGTTGGAGAAACTTCAATTTCCTTCACTGAGAATGTCTCGGTTCCATTTCCAAGGTGGTCAATTCTGAAAGGGGATAACTGCAGGCTGGGTTTGCAGTAGGTGGCGAGGGAACCAAGAAAGAAAACCAAACTAAAACTCATCCTCATCAGTCTGCCTGTCGCAGATGCATCTGTCCATGATGATGCTGTTGGCAGTGGCCACTATACCACGCTATCTTTACACTGAGAATATGCTCCATCGTGTTGTATAGCAATAATGGTATAAATTTCAACACAGTTCAAACACCAGTTCAAACTGCCTTTGTTGGACTGGTTGTCTCCCTGCGAACATTCAACATCTGCTTGAGCATAAGGCCCCTCAGGAGTGCAGCTACTGGGCACTTATTAACAAGACTCAACCTATAATGAACTTTCAGGTCTAGCCTCTGACACAAGTAACAGTTTGTTGTCTCCTATTGAAAAACAAACTGCTGTTTATAGTCCAAAGTCATCTTCAGCTCTCAAGTGACAGTTCACAGCTCCAAACCAGAAATCCAAACTAAAAAGAATAAAATAATAAAAAAATCAATGAGGGTTCTAACAACACCTCATTTTTAGGTATGCCCTCATATACTTTTCATTGAACAATTCACTGGGCATTCACGGGGCACTTGGGCCATCACCAGCAACAAAATTGGATTCAACCACAATCTGCATCCTCATGGATTGGCATTTCAGACACTCTGCAATTACCACCAAGCCAGTGAATTGCGGGTTGATTCTTGTTAGTAAGTGCTCGATAGATGCACTCCTGAGGGGCCTTGTGCTCAAACAGATGTTGAATGTTCACAGGGAGACAACCAGTCTAACAAAGGTTGGCCAGAGATTGAACTGCTGTTTGATCTGTGTTGAAATCAGAAGGATTGTACCTGCCACACGATGGAGGTTTGATTGCTTCCTGGTTGTCATTTACAATTTATTGAAAGTTCAGAGAGTAGAATCTTGGTTATAAGGATTAAATGTACATTCCTCAGAACCTACCGGAAGCTTTCTCTATGCATCAGCGCTGACAGAAACCAAACAAGATACAATGCATGTGCCTGGGAGATTACAAATTGTGGAAACAGTTTAAGTAAATTGGCTTAATTAATAAAAAGTATCTCACTTATGCTTCCTTTTTGATTTATCCTCTGCCTGTATCTGTTTGTAAGTCTGTGAGAGAGAGTTGCGGTTAGAATTAAAGAGAATTGGGTTTAAATCACGGACTACCTTGTGGCTTAACTTTGATCAGCCAAAGCTACAGAATTATTAATAAATTGTTAAATCTTTTGTTTACACTAGAAACCTCTTGTCTGGTCTCAGCTATTAACAAAGTCTGGGACTGGCTATTCAGAAAGTCTGATTAGGGGTCAATTTTGGGGGTCATTGTGTATTTTAATCTTACTGTGCTATGAATACAGAGATGGGAGACTGATTAAACACTCTCTAGAGGAGGAGGAGGCAGCTCCACAAACATACCCCTCTTCCCTGAATGGGGAGCCTAGCACGTCAGTGTAAAAGATAAGAGTGAGGGATTTATAGCAATCTTCAGCCAGAAGTGCCAAGTGGATGACCATCTCGGCTTCTTCCGAACATCTACGGCTTCACAGATGCCAATCTTCAGCCAATTTGATTCAATCCTCGATATCAAAACATGGCTGAAGAACTTGCTGTGGCCTAGTCAAGCTGTTCCAGTGCAGCTACAACATTAGCAGCTATAAGGCAATGTGGAAAATTGCTCAAGCTTGTCTTGTACACAAAAAGCAAAACTAATTCAACCTAGAACATAGAACATAGAAACATAGAACACAGAACATTACAGCGCAGTACAGGCCCTTCGGCCCCCGATGTTGCGCCGATTCCCACCCTCTCAGAGGTGAGATGAGAGTGATTGCCTTTGACATCAAGGCAGTATTTGATCGAGGGTAGCATCAATGGTACCGAGCAAAACTAAAGTCATGGGTAGAATCTCTACTGCTTGGAGTCATACTCTGCACAACAGAAGATGGTTACGGTTGTGAAGGTCAATCATTTCAAGGACAGCACTGCAGGAGTTCCTCAGGGTAGTGTTCTAGGCCCATCTTCAACATCTTCAGCTGCTTCAGGGGTTAACAACTGATGACCATGCAACATTCAGCAACATGTGCAATTCCTCAGATACTGAAACTCAAATGAAGCAAGACACGGATAATATTCAGTAAAAACCAGTTCTGAGGAATGGTCCTCGGACCCGAAATGTTAACTCTGTTTTCTCCTCCACAGATGCTGCCAGACATACGGATAATATTCAGACTTGGGATGACAAGCTGCAAGTAACATTCGCACCACGTATATATCAAGTCATAAGTAACATTTGCGCCACGTATATATCAAGTCACAAGTAACATTTGTGCCACATACGTACCAGGCAATTTCCAGGTCCAAAATGAGAGAATCTAACTATCACCCCTTGACATTCAATGCCATTCCCATCACTGAATACCCCATTATCAACTTTCTTGGAGTTACTACTGACTAGAAACTGAAGTGAATTAACCACATAAACATTGCAGCTACAACAGCAGGTCAGGGCTAGGAATACTGCAGTGAGTAACTCATTTCTTGACTCTACAAAACCGGTCCACCATCTACAAAACACACATGAGGAGTGTGATACAATACACCCCACTTGCAGATTAGTGCAGCTCATGCAACACTCAAAAAAAATTGACATCATGCAGGACAATCCAGGGTGGCACGGTGGCTCAGTGTCGCCTCACAGCACCAAGGGGCCGAGTTTAATTCCAGCCTGGGGCAGCTGTCTGCGTGGAATTTGCACATTCTCCCCATGTCTGGGTGAGTTTCCTCTGTGTGCTCCAGTTTTCTCCCACAGTCCAAAAATATGCAGATTAGGTGGATTGGCCATGTTAAATTGCCAGTAGTGTCCAGGGATCTTTAGGTTAGGTGGATTAGCCATGAGAAATGCAAGGTTACAGGGATAGGGTGAGTCTCGGTGGGATGCTGTTCAAAGAGTTGGTTTGAACTAGTTCCACACCGTAGGGATTCTATGATAAACAACAAAATAGCACAGGTGCTGGCCCTTCGGCCCTCCAAGCCTGTGCCGATACAGTTTGCCCTTCCATACTAAAACTATCTTCACTTACAGGATCCTTATTCCTCTATTCCCTTCCTATTCATGCATTCGCCCAGGTGTTTCTTGAATGCTGTTCTTCTGTCTGCTTCCACCACCTCCTCTGGTAGCTCGTTCCAGGCACTCACCACCCTTTATGTGAAAAAGCTACCTCTCACATCTCTTTTCTAACTTCCGTTCCCGCACCTTGAAGCTGTGCCCCCTAGTTACTGACCCCTCTACCCTGGGAAAAAGCCTCTTATTTTCTGTTCTGTCCAAGGCATTTGCAATTTTATAAACTTCTGTCAGAGTGCCCTTCAACCTCTTGCGTTCCAGTGAAAACAAACCCAGTCTATCTAAACTTTCTTCATATCTAAAGTCCACCATACCAGGCAACATCCTGGTAAATCTTTTCCAAACTCTCTCCAAAGCATCCACATTGCTCTGGTAGTGTTGTGACCAGAACTGGATGCAATATCCCAAGTGTGGCCTAACTGAAATCCCAAAAAGCTGCAGCATAACTTGTCTATCCTTACACTCAATGCCCCTTTCCAATGAAGGCAAGCATGCCATTGGCCTTTTTCACTCCCTTATCTACCTGCACTGCCATCTTCAGTGATCTGTGGACCTGCACACCCAGATCCCTCTGCATATCAATACTCCTAAGAGTTCTGCCATTCACTGTATAATTTCCAATTGTACTTGACTTTCCAAAATGCAGCACCTCACATTTGTCCAGATTAAACTCCATCTGCCATTTTTCCGCCCATGTCTCCACCTGATCTACATCCTGCCATTTCCTCTGACTATCCTTCTCACTATCTGCAACTCCAACAATCTTTGTATCATCCACAAACTTACTAATTTGACCAGCCACATTTTCCTCCAAATCATTTATGCAGAGGTCCCAGCACTGATCCCTGTGGAATGCTACTAGTCACAACTCTCCATTCCGAAAACCGCCCTTCCACTGCAACCCTCTGTCTCCTATGACTAAGCCAGCATTATGTCCATTTTGCCAGCTCACCCTGATACCATGTGACTTCATACTGTGTAGCAGTCTGCTATGACGGACCTTGTCAAAGGCTTTGCTGAAGTCCACGTAGATAACATCAACCACTTTTCCCTCATCAACCATCTTCGTCACCTCCTCAAAAAACTTGATCAAGTTAGTGAGGCACGACCTCCCCCACACAAAACCGTGCTGTCTATCACTAATAAGTCCATTTGTTTCTACATGTGTATAGATCATTTCCCTGAGAATCATTTCCAATAATTTCCCTCATACCGATGTGAGGCTCACAGACCTGTAACTTCCAGCATTATCTCTGTTACCCATCTTAAACAATGGGACAACATTGGCTACTCTCCAGTCCTCTAGGACCTCACCTGTGGCCAAAGAGGATACAAAGATGTCTGTCAATGCTCCAGCAATTTGTTCTCTTGCCTCTCAATGTTCTGTGATCAATCTCATCAGGACCTGGGGCATTATCTATCTGAGTGCTTTTTAAGGTGCACAAAACTTCCTCCTTTTTAATAGCGACTTGGCTTAGAAATTCGACCACCTTTCCCTGAGATCATTCTCTACCAATTCCTTCTCTTTGGGGAATACCGATGCAGAGTATTCGTTTAGGAGCTCACCTACCTCTTCTGGCTCCATATGTAGATTCCCTCCTTGGTCCTTCAGTGGGCCAAACCTTTTCCTGGCTACCCTGCTCTGTCAGGCTGACATTACCTGGTAGAGCTATTAGTTGCAAACTAAGTATTGCCTCCCATTACCAATACTCCAAGAGCTCTCTCCAACAACAACTCACAGCAGCAGCAGTGTACCAGATAGCATGTTCCAAACCTACAACAACTGCCATCTACAAGGAAAAGGGCGGTAGAACAATAGGGGGAATACCACCACCTCCAAGTTTCTCTCCAAGCCACTCACCAACCTAAGCCGGAAACATATTGCAGGACTGGTGATGTCACCAGCTCAAAACTGTGGAATTCCCTCGCAAAGAGCATTGTGAAAGTATCTATACCAAATGGCCAACAGTGATTCAAGAAAGCAGCTCATTAGTACCTTCTCAAGATCAGTTTGGTTTGGCCAATAAATGCTGCCCAGTCAGCAAAGCCCACATCTCCGGAATGAAGAAACAAAAGGTACTTGACCAAGGCTCTGTAGAACAAAAGCTTCCATGCAGCAGCAACCCCCCATCTCCAAGGGCCATTTTCCAACTTTCTTGACAAAGTTCAACATTTCTTTGACTTTTTTGATTATAGCCTACACCTATGCACTAGCTTCCAGAGCTTTGCACATCTAAACATCCAAAACACCCAAACAGTAAGCTATAAATGATATAAGACTGAGAAAGTCCAGTAAACTTTATACTAAAAGTACCACTGTGTGCCCACTGGTGTTAAGTATAGCAATCTTTTCATTCTTCTTCTATTTTCTCCATTAATACATTGATCCTGGTGAGCAGAGATGAAAGTATACAGGTAAAGGCAAAAATACACTGAAAGACAGGTGTAGTACACAGGAGTGCAGCCAGTCAAGATATTGTAGAAATGACAGAGGGATTGAAATGAGTAACCTTATGACGCATCTTACATTTACAAGACAAAACATTATTAGCACAGCAAGAATTTGCAATTAAACCAAAGAACTGCGGCCTGCTGGAAATCTGAAAGAAAAACAAAATTGCTGGAGAAACCCAACAGGTTTGCCAGCAGGTGTGGAGAGAAAGCTGAGTTAACATTTCAGGTTCAGTGACCATTCTTTAGAACTGAAGAACGATTACTAGACCCGAAATGTAAACGTTGCTTTCCATCCACAGATGTTGTCAGACACGCTGAGTTTCTCCAACAATTTCTGTTTTTGTTTAAGAATTTGCAATCGACTGATATGACAGCATCTACATGTTTCATTTTCAAAACAAGCAGAAATTAAGTGTTTTCATATATATATTGCAGTTGAATCCTCCCAAGTGCTACTTAGTCTGGGTTAGGGTATCTGGCGGTCCCAGATAAGAATAGGCAACGTGTAAATCATATCTGTTATGGGAAAGGTAGTGTCGAGGAAATTGGGCTAACAGGTGTAAAGATCACTTGCATAAAAACAGCTGTAAGCAGTTGGAATTGAAGCCAAGTGTCTCACTTCAACTTTTTAATTTAATTATCACCATGTTTGCTCTTCATAGTTTTATATTTATCACAAAATGTCACAGAAATTCAGGAAAATTGCTCTGTAATGGGAGGCAATACTTAGCATGCAACTATCAGCTCTACCAGGTAATGTCAGCCTGACCCCATTTCACTGCAACATAGGAGGTTTATTCAGTATTGAGATTTTGGTAGCCATGATGTGGAGGTGCCAGTGTTGGACTGGGTTGGACAAGGTCAAAAATCACACGACATCAGGTTACAGTCCAATAGGTTTATTTCAAAACACTAGCTTTTGCAGCATTGGTGCTTCATCAGGTGTGGTTAGAGAGGCATCAAAATACAGAATTTATAAGTAAAAGATCAAAGGATGTGAATGTATTGTATAAACCTAAAATGGCTGGCTGACTCCCTCCTGTTAAATTTTTAATCAGTTAGAAAGGAGAAGCAGGTTTCAATTAATTTAAATGCAAATCCTAGAATTTCTTTAACGTCACTGCCCGAGATAACTAAAGTTTTTATCAATGTACGCAAGAGATGACATCTCAGGTCAGACAATGCATTTTAGATGTGAGGCCTTGTGCAGAATCGGTCTGTGTTAACTTGGAGTCCGACTGTTTTTTTTTAACCAAAGCCGGAATTTATTTTTATTCATTCAGGGGATGAGAGCATCGCTATCCAGGCCAGCATTTATTGCCCATCCCTAATTGCCCAGAGGGCAGTTCACAGTCAACCACATTACTGTGGGTCTGGAGTCACATGTAGTCAATACCAGGTAAGGATGGCAGTTTCCTTCCCGAAAGGGCATTAGTGAACCAGATAGGTTTTTCCAACAATCGACAATGGATTCACAGTATCATTAGATTCTTAATTTCAGATATTTTATTGAATTCAAGTTCCAACACCTGCTGTGGCGGCTTTCGAACTCAGGTTCTCAGAACATTTTCTATATCGCTGGATTATCAGTCCAACGATAATACCACCAGGCCATTGCCACCCCAGGAACTTAGAGAATGCCCCATTGACTGACTATCCACAAATTGTGTGCTTTTTAAACAAAATAAAATGTATCTGCAAATACAAATTCACCCCATAGATTTATATATATGTGTGTGTGTGCGTGTACGTGTGTGTTTGAGAGAGTGCATGAGTCTCACACACACACAGACACGCACACACGCACACGCACACACAGACATGCACACACGCACAAACACGCACAGACACGCACACACGCACTCTCTCTCTCTCTCTCTCTCTCAAACATAGTTCGGGGCTAACTTTTCATTCCAGATTTATTAATGGAATTTAAACTTCACCAGCTACCATAGTGGGATTTGAACATATGCTCCCAGACTATTAGTCCAGGCCTCTGGATTACTAGTCCAATTACATTATGACTACAGGCTTTTGGAGAGGACAACAAAGATGCCAAGAAATACTACCATTTATACCCCTGCAGAAGAAAAGCAGAAACACAGAAAGCAGGAATTGACCAGTTAGCCCTTCGAGCCTGCTTTGCCATTCATTATGATCGTGGCTGATCATCCAACTCAATAGCCTGCTCCTGCTTTCTCCCCATATTCTTCGATTGCTTTAGCCCCAGATGCTACCTCCATCTTCTCCTTGGAATCATCCAATGTTTTGGCTTGACTGCTATTTGTTGAAGTGAATTCTACAGGCCCACCCTTTTCTGGGTGACAAACTTTCTCATCTCAGTCCTACATGGTTTACCCGATATCCTCAGACTGTGACCCCTAATTCTGGACTCCTGCATCACTGGGGAATTCCTTCCAATGCTGAAACGCTGAAAATTAGCAGTAAATATTAAGAAATGTTAATACACAAAGCTGGTCTCCAAGGAGACTTGGGCATACAGCGTATAATTTCAAAGTTTACAGAAGACATTGTAAACATGGGGATAGATAGCTAACCAAGTCAGCCTCTGTATTAGCAACACAACAAAATAAAATCTTTGAAGACCCCCAATAGATATTTCAATGTTTCCTAACTGGACTTTTGCATAGCCAAACTCAGACTTTGTGAATATTTAATTCCAGACACCAGTTTTGCCTCTCAAACAAAGACTTTATTTATTACATACATAGAAACATAGAAGATAGGAGCAGGAGGAGGCCATTCGGCCCTTCGAGCCTGCTCTGCCATTCATCATGATCATGGCTGATCGTCCAACTCAATAACCTAATCCTGCTTTCTCCCCATAACCTTTGATCCCATTCGCCCCAAGTGCTATATCTAGCCGCCTCTTGAATACATTCAATGTTTTGGTATCAACTACTTCCTGTGGTAATGAATTGCACAGGCTCACCACTCTTTAGGTGAAGAAATATCTCCCATCTCCATCCTAAATCGTCGACCCCGAATCCTCATACCGTGACCTCTGGTTCTGGATACACCCACCATCGGGAACACCCTCCCAGCATCTGCCCAGTCTAGTCTTATTAGAATATTATAAGTCTCCACGAGATCCCCCTTATTCATTTGAACTCCAATGAAAACAATCCCAACCTAGTCAATCTCTCCTCATACGTCAGCCCCGCCATCCCCAGAATCAGCCTGGCAAACCTTTGCTGCATTCCCTCGACAGAAAGAGCATCCTTCCTCAGAAAAGGAGACCAAAACTGCACACAATATTCTGGGTGTGGCCTCACCAAGGCCCTGTATAACTGCAACAACACATCCCTACTCCTGTACTCGAAACCTCTCGCAATGAAGGCCAACATGCCATTTGCCTTCTTTACCACCTGCATGCTTACCTTCAGTGACTGATGCAGAAGGACACCCAGGTCCTGCTGAACACTCCCCTCTCCCAACTTAAAGCCATGCAGGTAGTAATCTGCCTTCTTATTTTTGCTTCCAAAGTGAATAACCTCACATTTATCCAAATTATACTGCACCTGTCACTGATCTGTCCCCTCATCCAACCTGTCAAGATCATGCTGAAGGATCTGTGCATCCTCGTCACAGTTCACCCTCCCACCCAACTTGGTATCATATACAAACTTTGAGATATTACATTTTGTTCCCTCATCCAAATCATTAATATATCTTGTGAATATATAATAACTTTAGCAGAGAAAATTGTCAAACTGATTAATGTCTATGCTTTAAACCAAAAACATTTATTTTCAACCTCCAATCACACAGAGAGACAAACAAAGATAGCTAAGGGATAAATAAAAGAAAATAACAAAACTGGCCAGACACTTTACGGCTTTCACAATGCATTTCATCGGCATGGATGTGTACTCCTTGGTTATTTTTCTGGAATTGCTGATTAGGGTCAGCTTCTCAGTTCACTTAGGTGAAGGCAGTAATGCAAAACAATCAGTTTTCTACTCTCTTGGTTACCAAAAAGTGGTGTGGTAGATCAGGCAGACAGTTTTCAAATCTTCATGTTATGTTGTTAGTAGCCAAACTCATCTCCCTTGAAAACATAGCTCAAACAAAAACTTTAACTATGATTCCACCCTAATTGAGGCCTGGGAAGAGACAATTACCATTCAACAACTGCCATCTGCTTGAACATAGGGTCTTTCCCAGACTTGCCAGAACTAATTCCCAGGTACTGACCTTATTAATAGCACCAACCTGCAATTAGCCTCACAAGTAAATGAAAGCTTATCTGAACTGTTCTTTTCCTTTTACAAGCTGTGCAAATGTCCATAAGTTGTTCTCAGCTCACAATTCCCAGTTTACAGCTCTAAACCAAAATTGGTAAAATAATAAAAAATGATGAAAAATCAGGGAAGCTTCTAACAACATGAAACTTGAAATTAAAAGCAAGAAGAATGGTAATAGACTTCAGGAGATATTGATGGATGAGTGAAGTGTCATACACATGGAATGATGTGGGAGCTCAACACATCAGTGCAGAGGTTAACCTTCAAACTTCCGCCAGGAAAGTTTCTTTTAATTCATTCACAGGATGGAGTGTTACTGGCCAGGCCAGCTTTTACTGCCTGCCCCTAATTTCCCAGAGGGCAGAAGTCAACAACATTGCTGTGGGTCTGGAATCA
The DNA here is from genome assembly GCA_024137785.1 of Ginglymostoma cirratum. Classification (NCBI taxonomy): domain Eukaryota; kingdom Metazoa; phylum Chordata; class Chondrichthyes; order Orectolobiformes; family Ginglymostomatidae; genus Ginglymostoma; species Ginglymostoma cirratum. Next base: position 1,550,267 of record JAHRHZ010000165.1, read on the forward strand.
CATGCAGTTAAAGATGGCAGTTTCCTTCACTAAATGACATTCATGAACCAGGTGGGCTTTTCTTGACAATCAACAATGATTTCATTGCTATCCATAGACTCTTAAATTCCAGACATTCTCAGAACATTACTTGGCTCTCTGGATTAATAGTCTAGTGATAATACCACTAGGCCATTTTCTCAATTGGATGATCCAACTCAATTTCCTTCTGAGGTCCGAAGCATCACAGACACCAGTCGTCTGCCAATTCAATTCATACGATGTCACTGGATATTGCAAGGGTTATGCACTCCAACAATAACCAGCAATAGCATTCAAGATTTGTGCAGAACTTGACACGCCACTAGCCAATTTGGAAAACTGTCCAGAAATGTGTTGTACAAAAAGAGTTGGACAAATCCAACCAGCCAATTTCTGCCCCATTAGACTACTCTTGAACAACAGCAATGGGAGGGGTCATCAACAGTAATGGATTTACATGCTGAAAGACAGGAGGAGGTGTAAGTGGAGTGTAAATAGGTTGGGATATTTTGATTAGGCTGAGTGGCCCATTTCTCTACTGAATATCCTACATAACTTAGGTCTTTAATTGAATGCTGTGAGAGTTGGTCGAGAATTCTCAATGCATCACTTAATCAAAGCAAGCCCAAATATGCAATCAAAAGCATTGCAAAAGTTATGTTTGTGCATATGCCAGCCTTTTGCACCTAAGGGGCCACAAAAGTCTATAAGAAGATGTGATTTCTTCATTCAACAGTGCCTTTGTGTACCACGAAACTGACACAGCTCTTTGAATGTTTGAGATGCCAACACATTGGACCAGTGGATGACAATATGACACAAATCCTGTTATCTTCGGAATACAAAAGTAAACAGGAAAGGAATTCAAAGCTCTAGCAGAAAAAAAACACATAAAGATTTTATACAGGGAGCTCTGACAGTAATTGCTTATGTCTAAATGACTGAGCCAGCACTAGACTGAGAATTTAATTCTCCACCCTGTTACAATGTGTGACATTTTTCTGTGGTAGAGGTGAAAATGCAGACATCAGTAGTTCTAAAAGCATTCTTTTGGTCCCAAAATTAATAAAGTTTAATGCTTTACTGGCTATGTGATGAAGTATATTAATGTCCAAACGAATCCTACAAGTCCTGACACTGAAGTCCTGAAGGGTAGGTCGTGCCTCACAAACATTATTGAGTTCTTTGGGAAGGTGACCAAACTGGTGGATGAGGGTAAAGCGGTTGATGTGGTGTATATGGATTTCAGTAAAGCGTTTGATAAGGTTCCCCATGGTAGGCTACTGCAGAAAATATTGAGACATGGGATTGAAGGTGATTTAGCGGTTTGGATCAGAAATTAGCTAGCCGTAAGAAGACAGAGGGTGGTGGTTAATGGGAAATGTTCATCCTGGAGTTCAGTTACTAGTGGTGTTCTGCAATGATCTGTTTTAGGGCCACTGTTGTTTGTCATTTTTATAAATGACCTGGATGAGGGCATAGAAGGATGGGTTAGTAAATTTGCGGATGACACTAAAGTCAGTGGAGTTGTGGATAGTGCAGAAGGATGTTGCAGGTTACAGAGGGACATAGATAAGCTGCAGAGCTGGGCTGAGAGGTGGCAAATGGAGTTTAATGCGGAAAAGTGTGAGGTGATTCACTTTGGAAGGAGTAACAGGAATACAGAGTACAGGGCTAATGGTAAGATTCTCGGTAGTGTGGACGAGCAGAGAGATCTCGGTGTCCATGTGCATAGATCCCTGAAAGTTGCCACCCAGGTTGATAGCGTTGTTAAGGTGGCGTACGGTGTGTTAGGTTTTATTGGTAGAGGAATTGAGTTTCTGAGCCGTGAGGTCATGTTGCAGCTGTGCAAAACTCTGGTGCGGCCGCACTTGGAGTATTGCGTACAGTTCTGGTCGCCGCATTATAGGAAGGATGTTGAAGCATTGGAAAGGGTGCAGAGGAAATTTACCAGGACGTTGCCTGGTATGGAGGGAAGGTCTTTTGTGGAAAGGCTGAGGGACTTGAGGTTGTCTTCATTAGCGAGAAGAAGGTTAAGAGGTGGCTTAATAGAGACATACAAGATGATCAGAGGATTGGATAGGGTGGACAGTGAGAGCCTTTTTCCTCATATGGTGACGGCTAGCATGAGGTGACATAGCTTTAAACTGAGGGGTGATAGATATAGGACAGATGTCTGAGGTAGGTTCTTTACTCAGAGAGTAGAAAAGGTGTGGAATGGACTGCCTGCAACAGTAGTAGACTCACCAACTTTAAGGGCATTTAAATGGTCATTGGATAAACGTACGGATGATAACGGAATAGTGTAGGTTAGATGGGCTTCAGATTGGTTTCACAGGTCGGCGCAACATCAAGGGCCGAAGGGCCTGTACTGCGCTGTAATGTTCTATGTCCTATGTTCCGCCATCCTAAATGTACAGACCACTCAATGCAAGCTGAACCAGGTCAGTTCCTCTCATCTGTCATCAAAGATTAAAAGTACGCTGTGATTTAGCTGCCTTGGCATTATGCTAATCTAAATATTGCCCAACAACTCTGCTGCACTTCAAGTAACCTTGGCTTTCAGCTCTCTCTATTCAACGATCCACAAGAAATCCTCAATGATTGGATATGTAATGCAGCTAACCAGTAATGTCTGTATGATCATTACACCAGTTGTTCTTGTTACATTATCACTTTCTATTAATATCATAGAAATCTGGCTGCCAAGAAACTTTTGACGTGAAACTTAACTCTGTTGGTATGCAGAAATGCCTTTCTTATCATCTTAGTATGAAACACAAACATCAGACTTAAGGACAAATTGACTACTGAGTAGTTTCCCGACTTAAAATCATTTCAATAAACTTTACTGGCATGGTAGAGTTATGAGGAACCTAACCAATATTTTCAGAGACATAAAAACATTTGCAAGCTGGGTTTCCCTGCCCATGCTCAAAACTATGCCCCGTGTAACAGGAAAAAAATGCATTTTGATCTCTCGCTCATTAATGTAAAAATATCCAAAGTGACCCTAGCCAAATCTGTATCTTGACAAAGTGTTTAAAACATAAAGTTGAGGCTGTTGAAAGTGATAAAGATGAGGTAGAATTTTCTGAAACGTGTGCAAAGCTAGAGGTGAACAATGAGGCCAACTGATCAAACAGGATTAAAATTCGACTGAGTTCATTCAGAATGGTTGAATTGAGGGCTATATGAAAATACTTTGTTTAGGAAGGAATGTAAGGAGAAGCCTGGGAACTATAAATCTGTGAGTCTGATTTTGGTGGTGGGTAAGTTGTGGAGGTGATTCTGAAAGTCGGGATTATTATATATTTGAAGAGGCAATGAATGGTTAGGGATAGTCATCATGGTTTTGTGCGGGGGAAATTGTGTTTCACAAACTTGATTGAGATTTTTTGAGGAAGTAACCCAGAGGATTGAAAAGGGTAGAGTGGTAGATATTGTTTACTTGGACTTTAGTAAAGCCTTTGACAAGATTCCGCTTGGTAGACTAATTAGTAAAGTTAAATCACATGGGATTCTGGGTGAGCCTGCCAACTGGATACAAAATTGGTTTAACGGCAAGAGACCAGAAAGTAGTTATGGAGGGTTGCTTTTTGGACTAGAGGCTTGTGACCAGCAGTGTTCCAAAGGGATCAGTGCTGGGCCCACTTTTGATTCTCATCTAATTTATATAAATGACAATTATTTTTTAATTATTATTGTGACATTTACATAAATGACAATATAGAAGGCATGGTTAGTAAGTTTGCGGATGACACCAAATTGGTGGTATAATGGACAATGAAGAAGGTTATCTCAGAATTCAAAGAGGTCTTGATCAATTGGGTCAATGGGCTGAAGAGTGGTAGATGGAGTTTAATTTGGATAACTGCGAGGCATTGCATTTTGGTTCAGGTACATAGTTCTTTGAAGTTTGCATCCCATTTAGACAGGGGGGTTAAGAATAGGTTTAGCACGTTTGCCTTCACTGCTCAGACCTATGAGTATAGACGTTGATACATCATGTTGAGGTTGTACAGGACATTGGTAAGGCCTCTTCTGGAGTACTGTGTCCAGTTCTGGTCGCCCTGTTATAGGAAGGATATAATTAAGCTGGAAAGGGTTCAGAAAAAAATTACCAGGATGTTACAAGCATGTTTCCAGGAATGGAGGCTGAGAGTTAGAAGGAGAAGCTGGATAGGCTGGGACTTCTTTCATTGGAGCGTAGGAGGTTTTGGGGTGACCTAATACAGATGTGTAAAATCATGAGCGGTATTAGTAAGGTGAATGGCAGGTGTCTTTTCCCTAGAGTGGGGGATTTCAAGACAAGGGGGCATAATTTTAAGGTAAGGAGAGAAAGATTTAAAAAAGATATGAGGGGTAACTTTTTTACACAGAGAGTGGTTTGCGAGTGGATTGATCTTCCAGAGGAAGTTATGGATGTGGGTACAGTTACAATGTTTAAAAGACATTTGGACGAGTACATGAATAAGAGATGTTTGGCTAAGCACAGGCAGGTGTGACTGGTTTAAATTGGGATTATGGTTGGCACAGACTGGTTGGACCGAAGGGTCTCTTTCCGTGCTGTATGACTCTATGAGGCAAGATTTGGTACACAAGTTCATGTCCTATCTGTATTCCAGAAAAATTCTGCTATTTTCCTTCCCTCTAACTGGCTCACACATTTGATCAAATTGTATTTACACAAGTTAGGGTCACATATTCACAGCATTCACAGGTGCTCCAGCACTGATGTTCAGAGGCAGACTGGTAATTGGTCTTCCCTTGCCCCAGCTCCACACAGAAACATACTTAGTTGCCATGATCATGTCATTGTAGCCTCTTCCTGCTGAAAAACCTGAAGGCTCTCTACTTTTAATACATCTATTATATGTTACAATCTTGGATCTCTGTGCATTTTAAAATTGAGAATACAGCAATATATTATACAAATGGATCTGAGGAATTTTTTCATTTAATTTCTATCTGAACAATAATTTAATCAGATGCAGAACAAAAGTAAATTTGTTCTGAGCCCCTGCTGCCTACTCTATTTGCCTTATTATTCCACTGACAGCAGATTTTCAATCCTCACAATTATACCCTGTTCTGCAAATTTAGGCACCAAATCCACTAAATATTTAACTCATTGAAGCCTCAACTTTCTCCTCCAGATTTTAATAAATTTTCTGCTGAAACCAATGAACAGGTGCATTGGTGATGATAAGAGAAGTTAACAGAAGATTAAATGCGCATGGCTCATTCTTGTTTGAAAAATTAAAATGCTTTCATGAAAGAACGTTTTAAAGGAAGTGCCATGTAATTTTGCTCACTGCCCCAATTTCAGAATTGGCTCAAATAGACATAACCCAATAATGGCAAACTTATATATTAGCTCAAAGCAATATCCAAACAACAACAAACTTATTTTAAAACCGTGTAAAAGATGAGAACAATTATTACTGGACCATATCATTTTTAGGTAAGATTAACTATTAAGTAAGGCAAGTTCTCTAGTCACAGTTAACTCCATGATCACTGGCATAATCAAACCATTCTATCAACTCATCTTACCTGTGGACGTAATGTAGCTGATGAACAGAGTCAATTGCCAAAACCATTTCTGCCAGATAAAATTTTGCCATATCCTCGGGTAACCGGTCCTCAAATTTGCTGAGTAATGTTAAGAGGTCTCCTCCCACATAGTAGTCCATCACAAGATACTGAAAATAAAATGAAACGTAAAATAAGTGGTGAGCAAAACAATAACTTTCTTGTTATTAGTTTGATATATTTCGTTCAATTATTGTTATACTTTATTCAATCCCCATCTCAGGTTGCACTCATGAACACAACTAGGTTACCTAACAAACCTAGTGGAATTTTTCATGGAGGTGACCAAGTGTTTGGATGAGGATAGGGCGACTGATGTAATTTGTATGGATTTCAGAAAACTTTGACAAGGTCCCACATGAGAATCTATTAAAGAAGGTAAATGTTCATGGATCCAAGACTGGCTTTGAGACAGGAGACAGAGGGTAGAAGATGCTTGTCCAAAGATCCCTGAAGGTGGCATCACACACAAACTGGAGGAGCAACACCTCATATTCCGCCTCAGGAGCCTACAGCCTGATGGCCTAAACATAGAATTCACCAGTTTCAAAATCTCCCCACCCCCAGTCTCATCCCATGTCCAACCCTCCCTCTCATCCTCGCCTCCTTGACCTGACACAACCTGTCAATCTTCTCTCCCACCTATTCCACTGACCAATCCCCACCATGCCCTTCCTGCATTCACCCATCACCATCCCACCTACCTTCCCCAGACGCATCCCTCCTCTCTCTATTTATTTCCCAGCTCCCTTCTCCCTCCCCATTTCTGAAGAAGGGTCCCGACCCAAAACGTCAGCTTTCCTGCTCCTCTGATGCTGCCTGGCCTGCTGTGTTCCCCCAGCTCCACACTGTGCAGTCTCTGACTCCAACATCTGCAGTTCTTGCTACCTCCACATCCATTCGAAAACTTATCTCTTCATTGCGACTTACTTACCCACCTATTTTAGTGTCACCTGCAAATTTGGCTATATTACTTACTTTCCCCACACCCAACTCATTGTAAATAGTTGGGGCCCAAGGACCAAATACTGTGGCATCCCATTCAACAACTTCAACAGAATTCCCTTTTTTTTCTGGTCTATTCCTTGATTTATAAAGTCCGGGATCCTGCGTCATTTCTACTTACTTATTCAATTTTTAATAGCTCGTATACATAAGTCTCTCTGTTTCTTCAGCAACTTTACTATTGTAATCCTTATAATAAATTAGTTTTCCTCATTCTTCCCACCCAAGTATGTTGCTTCAGATTCCGCATTTAATTCCACTGCCACTTGTCTGTCCACCTCAACAACTTGTCGATGTGCTCTTGAAGTAAATCATTAGCTTTATAGTTCACAAAATTTCAAGTTGTCATTCACAAATTTTGAAACTGTTTCCTGTACAGGTCTAACTCATTAATTTTGACCAAGAAAAGCAGTGTTTCTGGTACTCACGTCTGGGAAATTCCGATATAAATCCTTCACTAGCCCAAGAAATAACCGTTTACCACTACACTGTTTCCTTTCACTCGGCCAACTTCATATCTATGCTGCCACTTTCCTGCTTTGCCCATGAGCTCCAGCTTTGCTGACAAACTTATTATGAAATACTTGCATCAACTGTCATTTGAAAGTCTAAATCAATGCCACTGTCCTCATTGACCTCTGCTGCCTCATTAAAAACCCAATTAAACTGGTGAAACAAACATTCTCTTTAAATAGTCTAAGCTGGCTTTCATTTTCATATTTATATTTTCAGCTGTATTTTTAATTTTGAATCAACTTGACTACTTCACTATTTGATGACCCTGGAGGTTTTCACTGCAAAGCAGCAAGGGAGCAACTGGCGGATTAGTTAGCTCAAGCAACTGAATGAACAATTACTAAGAGCAGAAATAGGCTTTTTGGCTCTTTAAGTTTTCTCAGTCATTCAATAAGATCATAACTGATGCGGCTGTGGCGTAACTTTAACTTTCCTGTGTCGTGCCCATAATTCAACTCCCTCCATGAAAAATCCACTCAAACTCTCCCTTAAATCAGTTGAGTGACACAGTCTCCACTCCCTGCTGGGAAAGAAAATTCCATTTTTAATGATCCTCAGAAAAAAAATTCTCCTACTTTTCATCTTAAAAGGGGGACTACTTATTCTTAAACTATGTCCCCCAAGGAGGAGGAACACCTTCCCGGTATCCACCCTATCAAGTCTCCACATGTTATATTTCAAACTCCAATAGGTATATGCTCAATCTATTCAACTTTTCACCATAAGATAAGCCTTTCCAACCCAGGGATGACTGAGTAAACTTTCTGTGAACTACTCTGAGACTGTATCTTCCTTCAAATAAGGAGACCAAAACTATGCAGACCACAGTACTCTATGCATCTTTATTAATACTGAGATATATTTTTAAAAGATGGTCATCTGTATGTAGCCATTAACATCTCAGAAGGAAAGTTTAACTTAGAGGGCAATCACTCGACACTTTACACAACAAAATGGGAAATGGGAAAAATAAAACAAAAAAAAAAGAAAAAAAAGTCAAAGACAGAAGTGGGAAGTTGTGTGTGGACCCTGTGGAGATCGGAGAGGTGCTAAACAAATATTTCTCATCTGTTTTCACTCAGGAAAAGGAAAATATTGTAGAAGAGAAGACTGAGATACGGGCTATTAGACTTGAAAGGATTGAGGTTAGCAAGGAGGAGGTGTTATCAATCCTAGAAGGTGTGAAGGTAGATAAATCCCCTGGGCCGGATGGGATTTTTCCGAGGCTTCTCTGGGAAGCTAGGGAGGAGATGGCGGAGTCTTTGGCCTTGATCTTTGAGTTGTCATTGTCTACAGGTTTAGTACCAGAGGACTGGAGGATTGCAAATGTTGTGCCCTTGTTCAAGAAGGGCAGTAGAGATGACCCAGGTAATTATAGACCAGTCAGCCTTACATCTGTTGTAGGAAAAGTTTTGGAAAGGATTATAAGAGATAGGATTTATAATCATCTAGCAAGCAACAATTTGATTGGAGACAGTCAACATGGATTCGTCAAGGGCAGGTCGTGCCTCACAAACCTCATTGAGTTTTTTGAGAAGGTGACCAAGCATGTGGATGAGGGTAGGGCAGTTGACGTGGTGTACATGCACTTCAGTAAAGCCTTTGATAAGGTTCCACATGGTAGGCTATTGGAGAAAATGCGGAGGCATGAGATTGAGGGAGATTTAGCAGTTTGGATTAGAAACTGGCTTTCTGAAAGAAGCCAAAGAGTGGTGGTTGATGGAAAATATTCAGCCTGGAGTCCGGTTACTAGTGGTGTGCCACAAGGATCTGTTTTGGGACCACTGCTGTTTGTCATTTTTATAAATGACTTGGACGCAGACATAGGTGGATGGGTTAGTAAGTTTGCGGATGACACTAAAGCCAGTGGAGTGGTGGACAGTGTGGAAGAAAGTTGCAGGTTGCAGGGAGACTTGGATAAACTGCAGAATTGGGCTGAAAGGTGGCAAATGGAGTTCAATGCAGATAAATTTGAGGTGATACACTTTGGGAAGAATAATAGGAAGGCAGAATACTGGGTACAATGGAAAGATTCTTGGTAGTGTGGATGTGCAGAGGGATCTTGGTGTCCAGGTACATAGATCCCTGAAAGTTGCCACCCAGGTTGATAGTGCTGTTAAGAAGGCATACGGTGTGTTAGGTTTTATTGGTAGAGGGATTGAGTTCCGGAGCCATGATGTCATGCTGCAACTGTACAAAACGCTAGTGCGGCCTCACTTGGAATATTGCGTACAGTTCTGGTCGCCCCATTACAGGAAGGATGTGGAAGCATTGGAAAAGGTGCAGAGGAGATTTACCAGGATGTTGCCTGGTCTGGAGCGAAGGTCTTATGAGGAAAGACTGAGGGACTTCGGTCTGTTCTCATTGGAGAGAAGAAGGCTAAGAGGGGATTTAATAGAGACCTACAAAATGATCAGAGGATTAGATAGGGTGGACAGTGAGAGTCTTTTTCCTAGGATGATGACGTCAGCTAGTACGAGGGGGCATAGCTGCAAATTGAGGGGTGATAGATTTAAGACAGATGTCAGAGGCAGGTTCTTTACTCAGAGAGTGGTAAGGGCGTGGAATGCCCTGCCTGCCAATGTAGTTAACACAGCCACATTAGGGGCATTTAAACAGTCCCTGGATAAGCATATGGATGATGATGGGATAGTGTAGGGGGGTGGGCTTAGATTAGTTCACAGGGCGGCGCAACATCGAGGGCCGAAGGGCCTGTTCTGCGCTGTATTGTTCTATGTTCTAATGATCTGGAGCTGCACATTCCTCAGTTTTCCTTGCTCCAGGGTGTTGAGTAAGGGAAAGAGAGGTATCAGGTGAAAGGAAGCACTGCTCTGTAAAGGGAGAGAAACATCAGAGGACAAACAATTCTAATGCTACCAGTTACTTCCCCACCAATAGTTATAGTATATAATGATGTGGAGGTGCTGGTGTTGGACTGGGGTGGACAAGGTCAAAAATCACACAACACCAGGTTATAATCTATTTGAGGACACAAGCTTTCGGAGTGTCGCTCCTCCTTCAGGGGTCAGTGACAGAGGTGGCATCAGTCACAGAATTTATAAGCAAAAGATCAAAGGGTCATAGAACTGATGCAAATGTATAAAGACCAGGGCTAGAAGAAATTAAATATCCATCTTGTGATTTTAGAAGTGGTGTACCACTTATAGCTAAACAGTATAGCTAAACAGGGATGCATATTATTTTAAAATGAAATAAAACCACTGTTTAAAGTTGGCACAAAATAAATCATGTTCTAGACTGTAACTCACCAAATAGTTTTCATCCTGGAAGGCATAGTGCAATGTGGTAATCCACTGGCTGTCTCCATTTACCAACACATCCCGCTCCTCTCTAAAGCAGGCAGTCTAGATTTTAAAAAAATGCAAGGTGTACACTAGATTAGATAACATTGCGAATAGGAGGCCATATATACTGAGAAATGGTTAATGTGTTCAAATTTAAGCTGTTGCTTTTAAGTGCAGGTATTATGTCGGTTAGCTCAGTCAGCAAGATAGCCAGAAAGTGACACAGAACAACACCAACAGCATGAGTTCATTTTCTGTACCAGCTGATGTAGTTCTTGGAATCTGCCTTCGCACCTTCCCCTATAGGGATATCATGGCATGAGGCATGATTGGCAATCCTCAGACAACAAAGACGCTACATTGACAGAGCGTGAAGAGAGAAAGAGATCAATTATTTAGTGAGCCTTTTAGCACTAACTTGAATATCAACTCACTGTTTCAGAATAACAGAGGGCAGGGTTCATGTTAACCACTGGATATTCCCACCTCTACATCGGAAGATAGCAGAAAAAATATCCAACAGTGAATCATTCAGAGTTGGTGGGCTCCTACACCATTGGGCAGCATGATATAGCATCATACCAGTGAAGGCATGAATCAATACCAAATGGTATAGCATGGGAGAGTAAGGCAAAAGCCGAAAGCACAATAATTTAAGAGTTATGCATGCAGAGAGGTTCCTTTTCAAAATAATTCCAACCTGTAGCTATATAATTTAAAAGCAAGAGATTAACCTTTTTCTTCCCTTTTCTTTAATTTTTTGCTGCTGCTTAAAACAGGATTTTAATCCAATGGTTGTAATGCAATGCTGAGTTTTTAAAAAAAGCTTCTTTGTAATAACTAACATGGCTGAGGTAAATCTATAACCAACAGATTCCTTTAAAGGCAATAAATCTGCTAAACTATAGCCAATTTTCTCTCTCTCTGTCCACCTACTTCCTAATCCAATCGGTATAGTCAGTTGCTTCCAAACCGAGATATGAGGAGTACGTCATCACAAATTACTTGGAAATTTCACAAGTTGTACCAGCTGGAAAATACCAGACAGTTAATCTTCATCAATTATTTTTTCTAAATTGCAATCTAGTGTAATTGTACATATTAGACAAGTTAAAGATAGCTGCACTTGAAATTAGACATCAGGCCAAATCGTTTAACTTGTTTTCTAGCATCTAACTTGTATCAAATACAGCTCACAGCCTGGCTTGGTCTCATAACTGTAGGTATTCATACTCCTTCCCATCTGTCTGTCTATCTTTTACATGTTTGAATGGTTTTCCATGAGATATATAAAGGAATTTTTGTTTAAAAAAAACGACTACTTGCTGACTCAAGGATGCAAGAACTGACCCTTGTGAAAACAATGAAAGAGGCATTCAAGGTCTAGCATAATACAACACAACATAATCCGTTCAATGCAAAGTTATTCCAGTTTTTCAATGTTACATAAAAAAGCTATTATTCACCTAAGCATATGTATCAATTAGAATTTTTTATAACTGTGTAAAATTGCCCCAATGATATATCGTAGAGAGAAAAAGCTCCTTTCCAAAGTCCAAACAATGAGTGCACTAGCAAACAGCTACCAGGATACCACCAGTTCCACACAATGACGAACACAAACATAAATAACTAAATATCATCAGCACCTTTGCACAATGATGAACACTGTAATGTAACTAAATAATACCATCAACACTGCACAACGATTCACACAGCAAATCTACACAATCATTCACAGTAGAATATAGTAGTAGTCCTGTCACGTTCAGTTGGGAATGGCAGTGGACACTTAAACAATTCATTGGAGGAGGAGGCTCCACAAATATCCCCATCCTCAATGATGGAACAGCCCAACACATCCGTTAAAAAGATAAAACTGAAGCATTTGTAGCAATCTTCAGCCAGTGTCAAGCGGATAAACCATCTCAGCCTCCTCCAGTGTCCCCAGCATCACAGATACCGGTCTTAATTCGATATCAAGTGACGTCAAGAAATGGTTGGAGGTACTGAATACTGCAAAGGCTACAGGCCTTGAAAACATTCTGACAATAGTACTGAAGACCAATACTCCAGAACTTGCCGCTTCCCTAGCCAAGCTGTTCCAGTACAGTTACAACACTGGCATCAATCCGACAATGTGGAAAATTGCCCAGATATGTCCTGTACATAAAATGTAGGACCACTTCGACCCGCCAATTACTGTCCCAGCAGTCTACATTCGATCATTAGTAAAGTGATGGAAGGTGTCATCAACAGTGCTATCAAGCACTATCTGCTCAGAAATAACCTGTTCAGAGTGCGACAGAGAAAGAGAGAGGGTGACCGAGTAAGAGAGGGTGACAGAGGAGACTGAAGCGGGACATGATTAAGATGTATAAAATTATGAAAGGCATAGACCGGAAGGAACATTTTCCTTTGGTGAAGGGATCAATGACTAGGACATAGATTTAAGGTCAGGGGAGAAGTTTTGAAGGGATGTGAGGACGCATTTTTCCACTCAGAGGGTGCTGGGAATCTGGAATACATTCCCTCTAAGAATGGTAGAGGCTGAAAGGTTCATAACATTTAACACATAAGTAGATGTGCACTTGCAATGCCAAGGCATATGGGCTATGGGCCAAGCACCAGAAAATGAGATAGTCTGAGGTCGTGTTTTTGACTAGTGCAGACTCAATGGGCCAAAGGATCCTTTTTCTATGCCGTAGACCTGCATAACCAACCGTGATATATCTGCCCTACATAATGATCAACAAAGGAATATAACTTAGTAAATACTGTCAGCTCTGCACAGTGAGGAACATAACTGGAATATAACTGCATATTATCAGCTCTATACAATGACTCACACTGAAATATAGCTAACTGGAATTCATATGCTTTCCACAACAATTCACAATGAATCACAAAATTATACAGCACAGAAGAGGCCTTTCAGCCCAGAGTCTGCACTGCTAAATTTACACGAGTCCAGTCCTAATTTTTATAATTAGGGTGTTGTTGCCTCAGCTAACCAGCTCAGAGGGCAGTTAAGAGTCAACCACAAAAACAGAAGTTGCTGGAAAAGTTCAGAAGGTCTGGCAGCATCTGTGAAGAGAAAATCAGAACTGAGGAAGGGTCACCGGACCCGAAACATTAACTCTGATTTTCTCTTCACAGATGCTGCCAGACCTGCTGAGCTTTTCCAACAACTTCTGTTTTTGTTCCTGATTTACAGCAAGTTCTGATGAAGGGTTTAGGCCCGAAACGTCAAGTTTTCCTGCTCCTATGATGCTGCTTGACCTGCTGTGTTCATCCAGCCCCATGCTTGTTATCTGCAGTTGTTTTGGTTTTTAAGAGTCAACCACATTGCTCTGAAGTTACATGTAAGCCAGACCAGAGAAGGGCAGATTTCCTTGCCTAAAGGGCACAAGTGAACTAGATAGGTTTTTCCTTACAATCAACAATAGATTCATGGTCATCATTAGGCTCTTAATTCCAGAATTTCATTGAATTCAAATTCCATCATCTGCCATGACTGGATTCGAGGCTTGGGGGCCCACAACATTCCCTGGATCTCCAGATTAACAGCCCTGCAATATTACCACTGGGCTGTCACCTCCCCATAAAGCTCTTCAGCACTTGGCCTATAGTCTTGAATGTTGTTGTGTTTTGAGATGGATTGGAAACTGGTTGGCAGAGAGGAAACAAAGAGTAGGAATTAATGGGTCCTTTTCAAATTGGCAGGCAGTAACTAGCAGGGTGGAACAGGGATCGGTGCTGGAACCTCAGCTATTCACGATATATATTAATGATTTGGACGAGGGAATAAAATGTAACATCTCCAAGTTTGCAGATGATACCAAGTTGGGTGGGATGGTGAACTGTGATGAGGATGCAGAGATCCTTCAGCATGATCTTGACAGGTTGGGTGAAGGGACAAGTCAATGGCAGATGCGGTATAATTTGGATAAATGTGAGATTATTCACTTCAGAAGCATAAGCAAGGCAGCAGATTACAACTGAATTGTTGTAAATTGGGAAAGGGGAGCGTGTAGCCGGACATGGGTGTCCTTGTGCACCAGTCGCTGAAGGTAAGCATGCAGGTGCAGCAGGAAGTAAAGAAGGCAAATGGTATGTTGGCCTTCATTGCAAGAGGGTTCGAGTACAGGAGCAGGGATGTGTTGTTGCAGTTATACAGGGCCTTGGTGAGGCCACACCTGGAATATTGTGTGCCGTTCTGGTCTCCTTTTCTGAGGAAGGATGTTCTTGCTATCGAGGGATTGCAGTGAAGGTTTACCAGGCTGATTCCGGGGATGGCGGGCCTGATAATGTGAGGACAGACTGACCAGTTTGGGATTGTTTTTGCTGGAGTTCAAACAAATGAGGGGGGAATCTCATAGAGACTTATAGAAATCTAACAGGACTGGACAGGGTAGATGTAGGGAGGATGTTCCCGATGGTGGGTATGTCCAGAACTAGGGGTCACAGTCCAAGGATTTGGGGTAGACAATTTAGGATGGACATTTCCTTACCCAAAGAGTGGTGAGCATGTGGAATTCATTATCATAGGAAGTAGCTGATGCCAAAAAAATTGAACGGATTCAAGATTGAACGGATTCAATACGGCACTTGGGGCGAATGGGGTCAAAGGTTATGGGGAGAAAGCAGGATTAGGCTATTGAGTTGGACAATCAGCCATGATCTTGAAGAATGGCACAGCAGGTTTGAAGGGCTGAATGGCTTCCTCCTGCTCCTTTCTTCTATGTTTCCATGTTATGACATTTCAGAGACCATTCAAGTACCTGTTAAAGGTCGTGAGGTTATTCACTTCTGCTTCCCGCCCAGACAGTTTAGTTTGTTCCAGGACCCCACCACCATTTGGGTGAAAACATTTTTTCTCAACACTCCTAAGGTGGCACTGTGGCTCCGTGGTTAGCACTGCTGCCTCACAGAGCCTGGAACCTGGGTTCGATTCCACCCTCAGGTGACTGTCTGTGTGGAGTTTGCACATTCCCCCCGTGTCTGTATGGGTTTCCCTCGGGTGCTCTAGTTTTCTACCACAATCCGAAGACGTACAGGTTAGGTGGATTAGCCAGACTAAATTGCACATAGTGTTGAGGGATGTGTTAGCCATAGGAAATACAGGGTTACAGGGATAGGGTAGGGGGACATGTCTAGGCGGGATGCTCTTCAGAGGGTTGGTGTGAACCTGTTGAGCCAAAAGGGATTCAATGGATTCTAAACCTTCTTGCCTTTCAGCTGAATATAACTAACTAGTTATCATTAGTTCTGCGTAATGATGACCACTGGTATGGATGTCATCAGTTCTGCACAATGATACACCCGGAATATAACTAACATACAGGTAGCTCCCAAAAATCATTCACACCAAAATAAAACAAATGGGATAGCATCATCTTTCCATAATACAAACAAAGAATTTATAAGCAGGAGCAGGCCACTCATTACTTGTCATATCTGCATACTAAATGTTGGTGATTGATGCACTAGGACAGCACATGGCCCTGCATCTCTGAGATATTCCACTGTTAATTAATATTGCATATAACTTCATCTAATCCCACCTCGTTACATGTGTTCACTGTATCCTTGGACCTTCCCCCTCTCTGATGCTGAATGATCTGTGCTCAACAAGAGACTTAGCTTTACTTCTTTATATCATCATATTGTACATCCGCTGATGAAGAGGACACAGCCGAAAACTGGAAATTGCGGAACTAACTTAAAGCACCAGATAAATCACAGAATAAGCGAGGAAAACTATATAAGAAGGGATAAAATAGAGTCAAAATAGGAATAAATAAGTCAGTGGGGCAAGGACAGGCTGAAATGATGGGTCTGCCAGGGCAGCCCTGTTTGTGGATTTTGGGAAGGAGGTTGAAGCAGATTGTGCATTGCTGGGAATCTGCGTAGAGAAGATCTCCAGAGGATCTGAGGTATATAGGAGGAAGTGTCTAAGAGATGGCACTCAGCCTCTGTCAGGTTGAGGTCAGCATGCCAGAGAACAACTGCACCACCTGTATATGCAGGTTTGATAATAGAGTCGGGGTTGAACCTGATGGAGAGCAGCAAGTTCAGAGGGAAACAGGTTAGAATGGGTGAGCAGAGGCGAGAAATTTAGGGGGCCGATGCCATGCCTGCATTTTTCAATGAAGAAAACCAGTTGGAGGGGTCCAGTAGAGGGGTCGTATAGGAGAAGGTGAAAGGGTCTACATGGCAGGGAGAGGACTCTTGGTTAAATAAATGGGCCAGAAGGAGAACATGACGGAAAAAGAGTTCAACGTCATGTCATGCCTGAAATTCAATGAGTTTGTGACGTAAAGAAGTAAATGTCACCTTGTATGTAGAACATTCCTTGTTCCAGTCCTAGTCAGGCTCTCACCCACAACGCTTCCTCCGATACATCAATAATGACTTTGGTGCTGCTTCCTGCTCTTGTCCTGAGTTTAAGAAGTCATCAGTTTTGCTTCCAATTTCTATCCTATTTTCATGTTCACCTTGTCATTCCATAACTTTTCCTTTCCCTTTTTTGATTTCACCATTTCCATTTCTGAGGACAGGCTGTCCAATAGAATCCATTAATAGCCCACCAGCTTCCAGTTCCTCTACCTCCCTCACATTTGTTCTGATGATACTACCTTTCATGGGGCTGCCTCTAAAATAAAGTCATAGAGTCCTACAGCACAGAGACAGGTCCTTTGGCCCAAACAGGTCCATGCCAACCAAAACGTCCATCAATGCTAACCGCATTTCCCCGAACTTGGCCCATATCCTTCTAAATCTTTACTATCCATGTATTTGCACAAATGCCTTTTAAATGTTGTTAATGTACCCACTTCAACCACTTCCGCTGGCAGTTCATTCCATAGGCGTACCACTCTCTGTGTAAAATGGTTGCCCCTCAAATTCCCATTTACTCTTAACCCTCTTACCTTAAACTGATGCCCCCTAGTCCTCGATTTCTCCAACTCTGGGCAAAAAAGACTAAGTGCATTCACCCTATCCACACCTCTCATGATCTTGTACAGTTCTGTAAGATCACCCCCTCAGTCTCCTACACTCTAAAGAAAAAAGTCTTAGTTTGTCCAACGTCTCTCTATAACTCAGTCCCCTGAGTCCTGGCAACATGCTTGTAAATTTCTTCTGCATGCTTTCCAGTTTAACAACATCCTTCTTATAGCAAGGCGACCAAAATTGATCACTCCAACTGCGGCCTCAACAATGTCCTGTACAAGTGCAACATCAGTTCCCAACTTCTGTACTCAATGTCCTGGCTGATGAAGGACAGTGTGCCAAAAGCTTTCTTCACTGCCCTGTCTAATTGTGACTCCACTTCCAGAGAACCGTGCACCTAAACTCCAAGGTCCCTCTGTTCCACTACACTCCTTAAGGCCCTACCATTCACCAGGAAACTCCTACCTAGATTTGACTTTCCAAAATGCAACACCTCACACTTTTCCATATTAGGTTCCATTTACTATTTACACTTCCCCAGCTGATCAAGATCCTGCTGCAATTTCTGATAACGTTCCTCACTGTCCACAATACTGCCTATTGTATTGCCATCCACAAACTTACTAATCATGCCTGGTACGTTCTCATCCAAATCATTGACATAGATAACAAAACAGCAGAGGGTCCAGCACAGACCCCTGAGGCACACCACTAGTCACAGGTCTCTGGTCCAAGAAGTATCCTTCCAGTATTACTCTCTGCTTCCTACCATCAAGCCAACTGTGCAAACAGTTTCCCAGTTCTCCCTGGATTCCATATGATCTAACCCTCCTGAGCAGCCTACCATGTGGAATCTTATCAAAGGCCTTACTGAAATCCATACAGACTACATCTACCGCCCTGTCCTCATAAACTTGCCTGATCACTTCATCATAGAACTCTAACAAATTTGTGATGCATGCTCTCCCACGCACAAAGCCATGCTGACTACTCCTAATCAAACCCTGTCTTTCTAAATCCATGTACATGTCATCATTCAGAATCTTCTAATGTAACCTACCTATCAAAGACGTTAGGCTTACTGATCTATAATTCCCAGGTTTTTCTTTGCAGCCCTCCTTGAATAAGGGCACAACATTCACTACCCTTCAATCTTCCGGGACCTTCCTCATGGCTAACATTGATACAAATATATCAGCCAGGGCCCCCACAATTTCTTCTCTTGCATCTTGCAGGGTTCTCAGATATATCTGATCAGGACCAGGTGATTTATCCACCTTCTTACATTCTAATACTTCCAACACCTCCTCTACTGTAATATGGACTGTCCCCAAGCTATCACCACTAACTTCTCCAAATTCCCAAATCTTCATATCTTTCTCCACGGTAAACGCAGAGGAGAAATACTCTTGTAGGACCTCGCCATCTCCTGCAATTCCACACATACATGTCCACTTTTTCCTTGGGGGTCCAATTCTCTCTCTGTTATTTTTTTCCTTTAATATACTTAAATAATCTCTTTGGATTCACACTAGTCTTCTCAGCCAAACCTATCTTATGCCCCCTTTTCGCCCTCCTAATTTCCTTCTTCAGTAAACTCCTGTATCCTCTATATACTTCCAAGGATTTCCTTGATCCCAGCTGCCTGTTCTTGAGCCATGCCTCCTTCTTTTTTCTGGTCAAAGCCTCAATATCTCGTCATCCAGGGTTCCCTACTCCTGCCGACCTTGCCCTTTAACCTCATAGGAACACAGAGACCTTGAACTCTAGCTATCACGCTTTTAAAGGGTGTCCACTTGCCAGAGGTTCCTTTGCCTGCAAACAAACTATTCCAATCAACCCCTGCAAGCTCCTGACTAACTCTATCAACATTCTTGCTCGCCGAGCTGGCTTGTTTTTGTTCAGACGTTTCATCACCATGCTAGGTAACATCGTCAGTGAGGCCTCCGATGAAGTAATGTTGTTCTACTCCGCTTGGAACTTACACTGTCTGGTCCCGTTATGGTGAGTAGTGTCATTTTCGGTTTTGATCTGTATGGGCTTGTATATGGGGTATAATTCTATATGTTTGCTGATTGCATTATGGGTTGAGAACCATGCCTCTAGGAATTCCCATGCGTGTCTATGTTTGGCTTGGGCAACTATGGTTACCTTGTCCCAGTTAAAGTGATGGCCTTCATTGTCTGACTTGTCTGTCTGAACGAAAACAAGCCAGCTCAGCAAACAAGTCAACAACCTCACCCAAAACCCGAGCCACAAATCTTTGCTAAAACATTATCGATGAAAATTCGTCCTGCCTCAATTTAGAACTTGAACCTGTGGACCAGTTTTGTCTTTCTCTACAACTATTTTAAAATTAGTAGAACTACGGTCACTGGCCCCAAAGTGCTCCCCAACTGTCAAATCATTTACCTATCTTGCCCTACTTCCCAAGAGTAGGTCAAGCTTTGCCCATTCCTGAGTAGGACCCTCTACATACTGCTTGAGGAAGCTTTTCTGAACACAGTTAACAAATTTTTTGCTCAACAGAGGATTCTCCCCACCTGTGGTTAACCAGGCCCTCAGCTGTGTCCAATCCATCTTCTGCACTTCTGCCCTCACCCCTTCCCAGAATGACAGAGCTTCCCTTGTCTTCACTTTATACCACTTGTCCCTGCATTCAAAGGACCGTCTTGCGCAATTTCCACACCTTCCTGCATGATGCTATTATCAATTACATCTTTCCCTCCCTCCACTGCCTGTAATTCACAGGGAACATTCGTTCCATGATACCCTGGTTCACTCCTCCATCACTCCTAACACTTCCTCACATCCCCATAGCACTTTCCCTTGCAATTGCAGAAGGTGAAATACTTGCCCAATTATCTCCCCTTACACTATGTAAGGCACCAAATACAGATCGGAGGCGAAGCAGCATTTACTTGTACTTCTTTCAATCTAGTCTACAATATCCACTACTCACAATTGAGTTTCCTTTGCTTTGACAAGACCAAATGCAGACTGGGTGAAAACGCTTTTGCTGAACACTTCCGCTCTGACCAGAGGAATGACCCTGACCTTCTAGTTACTTGTTATTCAATAAACCACCTTGTTCTCTTGGGTCTGCTACAATGTTCTAATAAAGCACAACTCAAGCTTGAGGATCAGCTCATTTTTTAATTAGCCAATTTAGAGCTAACACCTCCCCCACACCCCAACTCCCGACGCACAACCTCTGACTTCAATAGCACCTACCAGCTATTTTATTCTACTCACTTAACCCCCTGTGGTAGGGTCAGTCTGCAACCTTCACCTGCAAATTCAGTCACCATGCCTTGGATCCCCACAAGTGAGACATTGATATAAATTGTAAAAATTAGAAGGCCTACCATTATACCCCATCAATCTGAAAAAGACTCATTTATATATTCAGGCTTGTTTCAGGTGGTTTAAATTTTTAAAACATAAAAATGTTAAGCATTATAAAACCAAAGCAGGCAAGTAGAGCGAAGATACATACCAGCCATGATCTAAGTGAATGATGGAACAAACTCAAGGGGATGAACAGCCTACACTACTGTTTCTGTTTTCAACCCCAATCTAATTATCACAAACTAAATTACACTTTGCTGACAAAGACACAAAATTCACATCCTTTCACAGGAAGGAAGGGAGAATAATCACTTCTTGGCTGTGAACAGAAAGCACTCAATCTTTCTGCCATTGCCATTGTACAGTACTGTAGGTTAGGTTCATTTGTTTTACTTCTGTGATAAAACCCATAATACGATTTCAGTATCAAAGTGGCCCAAAAGTACATCTTTGCTTTTTTGTGTTTTAATCACATAACTGATGGGAGATTTCTTCTGAAAGTGTCCCAGCAAATTGCAAGTTTGACCAAGTAGATTTAAAACTAGATCACAAAACTGATAATTTTGTTACATAACCACTACTTATTAATGTACCTCTGCTCGCTTTAGCATCTCCCATTTGTTGAGGATCTTCATGGCAAAAACCTTTTCAACGCTTTTTAACTTCACGACAGCAACCTACAACAAAGAAAAGAATATAAACATATAAAATTATGAAGGGAATAGACAAGATAGAAGTAGAGAGGATGTTTCCACTGGCAGGTGAAGCTAGGACAAGAGGGCGTAGCCTCAAGATCAGAAGGAGCAGATTTAGGACTGAATTGAGAAGGAACTTCTTCAGCCAGAGGGTTGTTAATCTATGGAATTCCTTGCCCAGTGAAGTAGTTGACGCTACTTCAGTAAACGTTTTTAAAGCTAAGGTAGATTTTTTTTTGAACAATAAAGGAATTAAGGGGAACGGTGAGAGCGCGGATAAGTGGATCTGAGTTCACAAAAAGATCAGCCATGATTTTATTGAATGGCGGAGCAGGCTCGAAGGGCCGGACGGCCTACTCCTGCTCCTAGTTCTTATGTTCTTATAAGATAGAGTAAATTACTATGCTAGTTACAAATAAATTAGCTTAATTAAATCAGCAGAAATAGTTGAGAATTTGAATTTGCATGGAATCTTATTAATAATCAATGATCTCTCCATCATAAGGTCAGAAGTGGAGATGTTCACTAATGAATACACAATGTCCACTAGTAATCCTGAATCCTGAGGTACTGAAGAATTATATGTCCAAGTGACAAGTAACACTGTGGCACACAAATATCAGACAAATAAGCATCCAAAACAAGAGAAACCAATCATCTTCCTTCAATTTTTAATGTCATTACTATTGCTAAATGTCTCACCTTGATTTTCTGAAATTGAGCCTACCATATTCGTACTGTAGCTACAAAGTCAGGTCAGTGACTCACCTCCTGACTCCTCAAACCCTATCCACCATTTACAAGGCAAAAGTCAGGGTGTAAAGAGATACTTCTCATTACCTAGATAACAAGGTGTGGAGCTGGATGAATGCAGTAGGCCAAGCAGCACCATAGGAGCACCTGCTCCTATGATGCTGCTTGACCTGCTGTGTTCATCCAGCTCCACACCTTGTTATCTCGGATTCTCCAGCATCTGCAGTACCTATTATCTCTGATACAACTTCTCATTACCTACATCACTTCAGCTCCAAAAGTACTGTAAAAACTTACACCATCCAGGACTTGATGGCCCACTTGATTGGCACCTCACCCGCATCTTAAACATTCATTTTCTCCTTCACCGGCATACAATGTGTATCATCTCAGATATGCAATGCAGCAATCTGCCAGGTCTCCTTTGACAGTACCTTCCAAACTAATGACCTCCATCACTTTGAAGGATAAGGAATGGAATCACGTGGGAACACTAACACCTGCAATTTTCCCTCCATTTCACTCATCATTTTGACTGGGAACTAATCACCATTCCTTCACTGTTACCTGGTTTAAATACTAGAATGCTCACCCTAACAACATTGTATATGTACTTATATGACAAGAACTGCAATGGTTGAAAAAGATTACTCACCACCACTACTCCTTGAGGGCGTTAAGGAATGGGCAACAAATGCTGGCTTTGTCAGAGATACACACATCCCATAAACAATGCAGAAAAAGTGTTTGGGATGCTTCAAAGACGTTCAGAAGCAACTTTCATATTAAGCTGCGCTGCCACTTGGAGATTTCACACACACTGATTGGTGTACCAACACAGTGGCTTCAGGACACTGACCTCAGAGATTCGCATTGCAGAAAATAAATCATTTGAAGGAATATTGTTCATAGGTAATGAATTTCTTTCAAAGTGCAGTCAGTATTGTGAAGGCAAATGTGGCATTGGTTGAGGGAGAAATGCTGAAAGCTGTTTACTCTTCTTTAGTGTCACAAGATATTTTGCAACCAACTAAGGAAGCAGCAAGGACTTTCATTTAGTGCCTTATCAGAAAACAGTAACATCTGATATGCATCACTGCCTCAGTCCTGTGGTGAAGTACAAGGCTAGGTTACAGATTCAAAACTTTGGGGTGCAATTTAGATCAACGAGCTTTTGACTCAGATGCAGGATTGCTCTGATAGTAGTTCATACATTTGAAAAAAGTGCTACTTCAAAAACTTCACACAAAGTCTTCACCCCTGACTGTCACAGACTAATGCACTTGCGCCCATCTACTGTAAATACCACTTTTTTTCAATAGCTTAATATTGTAAAACATTCAAATGGAATATTGTTACACATAATTTCACCTTAATTTGAGGCCCAA
This sequence comes from Ginglymostoma cirratum, assembly GCA_024137785.1. Lineage (NCBI taxonomy): Eukaryota > Metazoa > Chordata > Chondrichthyes > Orectolobiformes > Ginglymostomatidae > Ginglymostoma > Ginglymostoma cirratum. The sequence goes on from JAHRHZ010000165.1 coordinate 1,573,856, forward strand.
ATCAATACATGCTAATTTATCAGTGTTTACTATGAGCCCTTTTTCTAAAAAGAAAAACCCCATCACTTTCAAACTTCTCAAATACATCAATATTGTTTTCTGTTTTGTTCAAATCCAATAGATTACTTGGCTGTCAACACTACCTTCAAAATCAAAAATCCAACAACTAGCATGAAGTGTTACCTTGTTTTCATCAAATAACATTTCCCAATCATGGACTCTGGTAAGCTTGAATTATTTCATAATATAGGCTGCATTGTACAAGACAATATTCACACTACAAAACATATAGTAATGATTTCTGTTTCACGGACAGACTCAACAACCACTCACAGTCAAAACTTTAACAGCTCTTTTCACAGGCACTTTTTTTTTTAGAAACCAGGATAGATATACCTGTAAATAGAAAGCTCACGAATCCTTTATTTATTTGCTAATCTAAATAACTCAAGAAACCTTGGTGTTCATCACCTCAATTTTAAAAAGTTTGTTTTCTCTCCAGGCTGACTTCTGTAACGATTTCACCTTGTAAAGACTTGCATTTAATTTGTGTCTTTTATGACCTCAGAACAACCCATAGCACTTTAGGCAATGAAACACTGTTGCAATGTTGGAAACGTGCACCCAGTTTCCAGCCAAGGCCCCAAAATTGGAATGTGATGACTAGACAATCTGCTTTATTGATATTAAATGAGTAATAACTGTTGGGCAGAACATGCTTCTTTTCAAAATGTTGCCATGGGATACTTTACATCCACCTGAGAGAGTAGACGGTTTTGAGTCTCAGCCAACAAAACGGTACCTCCAACAGTGTAATATAACCTCTGTAGTGCAAGGGAGTATCACCTTCAATTTTCTTTCAGTCAACTTGTTCAGACTTGCTATGACATACCTCTGGAGTAGCCCCAGTGTCAGTTTATACATTTGTGCTCAAGTCACTGGGGTGGGATTTGAATCAACAGTGTTCCAACTCAAAGTCAAGACAGTACTACCAACTGATGAACAACTGACATTCAGATCTCTGGATTCCTCCAATTCTAGCATCTTTTCCCAATTTTAGTTACTCTACTATTGGCTGTACTTTCAGCTGCCTTGGCTGCAAAGTTTTGACATTTCAGCCCTAAACCTTGTCACCTTTAAAGTATTACGGGTCACCTACCCTGATATATCCAGTCGTGTCAAATAATTTCTGAGGAAGAGTCACCGGACCCGAAACGTTAACTCTGTTTTCTCCTTCACAGATGCTGCCAGACCTGCTGAGCTTTTCCAGCAACTCTGTTTTTGTTCCTGATTTACAGCATCCGCAGTTCTATTGGTTTTTATTTTGTCAAATAATTTATTGATAATGCTCCTGCTATGAGTCCTGTTATGCCACACTAAAGATGCTTACATAATACTTATATAAATGCAAACTGTTCTCGATGGATGAAGCAAGATATTTTGAGCACACGTAGGAAAAACTTTTGGGAGACAAAAGCCTGCCTCTTCTTTTCTGAGTAAATAAGTAGCTCCACATGTTCAAACTCTAATTCAGGAGTAGAGCTGAGGATTGCACAGCGGCCCTTAATATGTGCCATCTTATTGCTGTAGCCTGAGGCAGATGACCCAGAGAATATAAATTAGGAGCAGGAGTATGCCACATGGTCCCTCAAGCCTGTTCCATAATTCAGTAAGATAATCGTATGGCCTAAACCCCACTTTCCCATCTGACCCTGATCATCTTTCCCTGTTAGTCTATTGAAAAATTGAATTTTTCAAGGAGGTTACCAGGTGTGTATAAGGGTAGTACAGTTGATGTAGTTTTTATGCATTTCAGCAAAGCCTTTTACAAGTTACCACATAGTAGACTGATAAGGACAGTCAAAGTATGTGGGATCCAGGGTAACTTGGCAAGTTGAATCCAAAATTAGCTTAGAGGTAGGAGATAGAGACTGATGGTTGAAGGCTGTTTCTTAGACTTGAGGCCTGTGTCCAGTTGTGTACCCAGAGATCAGTGCTGGGTCCCTTATTGTTCATGATATACATAAACAATATAGAAGGAAATGTGGCCGAGATGATAGTACATTTTGTGGATGACACAAAGATTGGCCAGGTGGCTGATAGTGAGGAAGAAAGTCTTAGGTTACAGGTAGATATAGCCAGGTTGGTCAGATCAGTAACTGATGGAATTTAACCCCGCAAAGTGCCAGGTGATGCACTTTGGATGAACCACCAAAACAAGGAATGAATGGCAGGATGCAAAGAAGCTCAAAGGAACAGAGGGGTCTTCTGTATTGGGAGGTATTGTTGGAGCTGTACAGAAGTTCTGGTCATGCCACAGCTACAGTACTGCATGCAGTTCTGGTCACAAGGATGTGATTGCACTGGAGAGGCTAGAGAGGAGATCAATCTCATTGTTGCCTGGGATGGAGTACTGTAACTATGAAGAGAGACTAGATAAACTTAGGCTTTATTTTGGAGCAACGAAGGTTGAGGTGGGACTTGATAGAATTTACAGATTATGAGGGGCCTGGACAGGATGAACAGAAAGCAGCTGTCCTCTAATGAAGGGTCAATAAGGCATCTGAATTTAAAGTGAAAGGCAGGAGGCTTAGAGGGGATCTCGATGATTATGAGGGCCTGAAATGCACGGCCCGGGAGGGTAATTGAGACAGGAAACCTTACAACCTTTAAAATATACTTGGATGAATACTTGAAACGTCACAGCATTCAAGGCTATGGGCAAAATGCTGGAAACTGGGATTGGTCTAGATGGGTCTGCAAAGACTCAATGGGCCAAAGGGCCTCCTTTGTGCTGATTGACGTGATGACACTTTTATTTGTTAACAATCTATCTACCTCTGCCTTAAAGTATTCAATAAACCCGCCTCCAGAGTCACTGGTGAAACAAGTTCCAAAAACTCAAGACACTCGAGAGAACATATTTCTCTCACCCCCATCTGAAATTTGAGCCTCTTTATTTCTAAACCATGTCCCATGGACATAGCGTCATAGAATCATACAGCATGGAAACAGACCCTTCAATCCAACTAGTCCACACCAAATATGTTCCTAAACTAGTCCCATTTGCCTGAGTTTGGCCCATATCTATCCAAACGTTTCCTATTCGTGAACCTATCCAAATGTCTTTTAAATGTTGTAAATGTTCCTGCAGCTCTCACTTTTTCGGGCAGTTCATTCCACACACAAACCACTCTCCGTGTAAAAAGCTGACACTCCTTCCTTATTTAAAAACTTTCTTCTGTCACCTTAAAAATGTCGCCTAGTTTTGAACTCCCACACCACAGGGAAAAGACCCTAGCTATTAACTTAATGTGGCCCTCATGATTTTATAACCCCCTATAAGGTCATCCCTCAATCTCCTCTGCTCCAGTGAAAAAGTGCCAGCCTATCCAGCCTATTTTTATAACTCAAACCCTCCATTTCTGGCAACGTCCTGGTAAATCTTTTGAACCCACTCTAATTTAATAATATCCTTCTTATAGCAGATCGAGTAGAACTGCACTCAATATTCCAGAAAAGGCCTCACCAACATCCTGTACAACCTCAACATGATGTCCTAACTCCTAGACTCCAAGGTCTGAGCAATGAGAACGAGTATGCCAAAGGCCTTCTTAACCTGTCTACCTGTGATGCAAATTTCAAACAATTATGTGTCTGAACCCTTTGGTCTACAACACTACCCAGGGCCCTACTATTAATTGTGTAAGTCCTGTCCTTGTTTGTTTATTCAAAATGCAATATCTTGTAAATTAAACTCCATTCTAGCATAACACAAAGGGGAACATAATTTCAGCATCCACCTTGCCAAATCCCCACAGAATATGTCTTTCATGTCTCAAGAAGATCGCTCTTCAATGTTCAAAATTCCATAAGATATAGAGAGGGCTCTAATGGTGTAGGAGTAATATCGTTACCTCTGCACCATGAGGCCTGTAAGTACTACATTCTCCTGAGGTGTGTAATAACATCTCTATGTAGGTTGATTAGGAAACTATCCAAAATATATAGACCATGACTTTTTTATTACTCATTTAGGGGATGTGGGCTTCACTGGCAGGCCAGCTTATACTACCCATCCCGAATTGCCCAGGAGGAGGAGGAGGTGGTAAGTTGTGTACTTGATCAGTTACAATCCATGTGGGGTAGGGACACCCATAATGCTGTTGGGGGTGGGGGGAGTTCCAGGATTTTGGTCCAGCAACACCACAGGAACAGCGACATAGTTCCAAATTAGAATGGTGTATATTTGTAAAGGAACCTATAGGCAGTGATATTTCCAAGTATCTGTTGTGTTCATTCTTCTAGATGGTAGTGGAAGTGGATTTGGAAGGTACTGTCTGAATAGTTTTGGTGAATTTCTGCAGTGCACCTTTGCAGTTACTGTCGTGGAGGGAGTGAATATTTGTGGCTTTGATGCCAACCCAGTGGTCTGCTTTGTTCTGGACAGTGTCAAACTTCCAAAATATGATGGTAAATGGGAAGTATTCCATTACACTCCTGATTTGTGCATTGAAGGTGGTGTACATGGACTCCTTAGTATCTTTTTTTATTCACATACTGGATCTGAGTGTCGCTGATGGGGCCAGCATTTATTTCCTGTCCGTGGTTGTCCTTGGGAATGCGGCAGTCATCTGCATTCTTGAACTGCTGCAGTCTATTTGATGACGAGTCGTGAATGATGCTGAAACTGTGCAATCTTCAGCAAACATCCCCATCATCTTATAATGGAAAGAATGTCAATGATGAAGCTGAAGATGGTTGGGCTTAGGACATTAGCTTGAGGAGCCCCTGCAAAGATGTCCTGGAGCTGAGATAACTGACTTCAAACAACAACCATCGTCCTTTGTGTCAGACATGACACTGCGCAGTGGAAATATTTCCCCGTGATTCCTACTGACTCTAGTTTTGCTATGGCTCCTTAATGCTACACTTGGTCAATTGGGTCTTTATGTCAAGGACAGTTATCTTTGCTTCATCTCAGGAGTTGAACACCTTGTCATGTTTGGATAAAAGCTATAAAGTAGTCAGAAACTGAGTGACCCTGTCAGAACCCAAACTGAAGTATCATTAAAAAGGTTATTGTTAAGATAATGCCGCAAGATTGCACTGTTGGTTATCTCTTCCATCACTTCACTTTACTGATGATTACGAGTAGACTGATAAAGCAGTAAATGGCTGAAGATTTGCATTTGTAATGCTGGGGACCTCTGAAGGAGAGAAAGATGGATCTTCCACTCAGCATTTCTGGCTGAATATTGTTGAATTGCTTTGGATCTATTTTTGCACTGATGTGCTAGGCTCCGTTGAGGACAGAGATATTTGTGGATTGCTCCTCCAGTGAGTTGGTTATTCTCCACCACTTTCACAAATGGATGTGGCAGGATTGCAGAACTTAGTTCTGATCCTTTGGTTGTGAAAATATTTATCGCTTGTTGTTTACTCATGCCGTTTGGCACACACTGTAGCTTCACCAGGGTGACACCTCAGTTTTAGCTATGCCTCGTGATACTCTGTGAATGCCCTCCTGCACTCTTCATTGAATCAGATTTGATCTCCTGGCTTTATGTTTATGGTAAGAGGGGGCATATGCCACACCAAGAGGCTGCAGACTATGTTTGAGTATAATTCTGTTATTGCAGATAGCCTATAGCATTTCATGGTTGCCCAGTCTTGAGTTATTAGATATGTTCAAAATCTATCTTATTTAGCATAGTGGTCGTGCCACACAAAACAATGGATAGCATCCTCAATGTGAGAATGGGACTTCAAATCCACAAGTACAGGACAGTGATCAATCCTACACATACTGTCATGGATAGATGCAGGGAGAGTGGTGAAAATGAAGTCAAGTATGTTTTTCCTCTCATTAGTTCCTTCACTACCTGCTGCAGGCACAGTCTAGCAGCTGTATCCTCGAATATTTGACCATCTTGGTTAGCAGTGGCGTTGCTGACCTATTCTTGATGGCTGACATTGAAATCTCCCACATGGAGTACATTCTGCATCAATGTTACCCTCAATGCTATCTCCAAATGGTGTTCAATATTGCTGCTGGTACAGAACATACTCAGGAATTGTATCTGGAATGCACAGATCTGAAGGAACATTAACTCTGCATTTTCTGTGTAGATATTCTAAGACCAGCCAAGTTTCTCCAGCAATTTCTGTTTTTGTTTGTTTTAGATCTCCACTGTCTGCAGTTCTTTGTTTTATATTAATATCTGGACTTACCCCAGGAGTAAACGTTGGACATTGGTTTGAATCGACTGAAGTTAGGAGAGTAAGAGGCGATTGACTAAAGCGTGCAAAATCCTGAGAAAGTTTGCAAAGGGTGCATGTGGAAAGGATGTTTCCTCTTGTGGAACTATATGGAATAGTTAGGTGGTTGTTTTTGACCGGTATACACTCAATGGACTGAAGGGCCTTTTTTTGTGCTACTGACCTCTACATCTTTGGAGAGTTTCCAAAACTCACTTTACTACAGACTCCATAAAAATGAAAATTCAGCCAGTGTATTTGAAAAGGAAGCTTTTAAGTCTCACAAAAATTCTAGGCAAACTACTTGAAACATTGCTGCATTATAAATGATATTTCTAGTGCGGTGGGGTGCAGGTTAATAGGAAATTACCATGTACAGATTCAAGGAGGAAAATTGTCCATAGGTTATTTAAACAAAATGACTTTAGGGAAAGAGTTCAACATATGGAACAAGCTGACACTGCACACAGTAGAACAGGAAACTTTAAGGGATTTCAAAAAGGAAATGGCCAGCTTCCTGTCATCTGAATAGATTCATAGTTGCAAAAATTTATAAATGACTAGTTCAACATCCATAATGTTGTTCATGGACTTTTCTTCTCATTTTGATTCCATTTATCTTTCAGTTTTGAAACATTTACTCAGCAACACAAGCAAATGACTAAACTCAGAGATAAAAGGTACTGCAGATGCTGGAGAATCCGAGATAACAAGCATGGGGCTGGATGAACACAGCAGGTCAATCAGCATCATAGGAGCAGGAAAACTTGACGTTTTGGGCCTAGACCCTTCAGCAGAAATGGGGGAGGGGAAGAGGGTTCTGAAATAAATAGGGAGAGAGGGGGAGGTGGATAGAGGATGGACAGAGGAGAGGATAGGTGGAGAGGAGGCAGACAAGTCGAAGAGGCGGGGACGGAGCCAGTAAAGGTGAGTGTAGGTAGGGGGGTAGGGAGGAGATAGGTCAGTCCAGGGAGGACGGACAGGTCAAGGGGGCGGGATGATGTTAGTAGATAGGAGATGGGGGTGGGGCTTGAGGTGGGAGGAGGGGATAGGTGAGAGTGACTGGTTATCTTAACTTGACAAGACCGTTAACTGAAATGTGTATTTAAAAGCTGGAACTTAAGTGAAGATGAACATAACACTAGGTAATGACAGTTAGAGGACTGGCAGCTGATAACATGACAAGTAGCTGACCTGAGAATATTGTATGTAAATATATGAGTCTGTCAGGAAAAATAATATCCTTGAAAATTCAGTCAGCTTTTTATGGAAATGGAAGGGCTCTACTTAATATACAACCTCAGCATAAAAAGACAATATTCTAAGGAACTGAAGAATAAATAAGTAGATGGGATGTACAGAATTATTCAGCAACATATTCTAACACTGCAGGATTGACATCTTCAAAAACAATAAGTCTCAAATTCAAAACAATTTTTAAAAAAAGTAAAAAAAATTAATCCAACAGTCTCTGAGGAGAACAATCAATAAACCTCACAGGCTCAGTAATTTTTTGAGTAAGTGTGACTTAACAGCAGATCTAAATATAAAATATTTCAAATCACATAGAACTGAATAAATAATCAATAACTATTTGAATGTTGACTCAATATTGCCAAATGATAACACCAGAGACATGAGCCATGGAAGTCGAACCAAAATAAAAGAAACATTAACTTTATCACTCAATGTCATCATGATCCCAGCTAATGCTGTTAGTGGGCAAGTCAAATTTCAGACAGGGGCCTGCCTGGCTTACTAGATCATATTTTGATTTGCTTTTGTTTTAATGGAGTGGTCTCTCGCTGGAACACAAGCACATAATGCTGCAGATTTTGATTCAACAATAAAACAAATTTATTCCCAAAGGAATGAAGATAAAGAAAAATAATCCAAACATCTACTTATCATACAAGTTCAAAGACTTTTAAACACACAGTAGAAGTATAATCCCAAAACACTTCATAGATTGAAAAGAAATAAAATAGCTTTTGTACCCAGAATGCATCCTTGGAACAGTAACAAAAAAAAAGCATGTGTAAGATACTCACATCAGAGACTCTCCATCTAACAATTCAGTTAGTTTAAATCACTTGTGGCTTAAACTTTTAGACTACTACTGCAGACAGCTTCTTCATGGAGCAAGCGTGTACCATGTTTAAATGTTTCCAGTTTTAAGTAACCTCTTCAGGGCTTTATCCTAACATCTGTAGTCTGGGATGAACACTAACTCTCCACTCTGAGGAAACAAGTTCACAATATATTTCTTCTCAGGTACACTGGTCTGTACAGTCATCTTATTCCAAGGACTGCCAAAACTCAAAGTAAAACTAAAACCAAAAGTCTCACTTTCTAAGCTATGTGTATTTCCTGTGGGTTTAAAAAAAGGGTTCCAGGTGGCCTGAACAAACACCAATTTGATTTGAGTTATTGTTGTCACATGTACCGGAATACAGTGGGAAGTGTTGCTTTGCGAGCTATACAGGCACATCGTACCAAACAAAAGTGCATTAGGTAGCAAAACAGAGTGCAGAATATAGTGTTACAGTTGCAGAAAAGGTGCAGAGGGAGAGATCAACAATAGTATTTGAGAGGTCCATTCGAAAAGCTGTTCTTGCATCTGTTGGTACGTGTTTTCAAACATTTATATCTTCTGCCCTACGTAAGAGGATGGAAGAGGGTGCAACTGGGTTGGGAGGGCTCTTTGATTATGTTGACTGCTTTCCTGAGGCAGTGGCAAGTATAAGTGGAGTCAATGAATGGAAGGCTGGTTTGCATAATGGACTGTGCTGTGTTCACAACTCTCTGTAGTTTCTTGCAATCTTGGGAACAGCAGCGGCCATAACCATGCTGTGATGTAGCCAGATAGGATGATTTCTATAGTGCATCTATAAAAATTGGTAAGATTTAATGTGGACATGCCAAATTTCCTTAGCCTCCTGAGAAAGCAGAGGAGTTATTGTTTATTCTTGACTGTCATGTCAACATGGGGGAACCAGGACAGATCATCATTCCCAGGAACTTGACACTGTCAACCATCTCCACTTCAGCACCATTGATGCAGAGAGGGATATGCCCTCCACTCGCCTTCCTGAAGTCAATGACCAGATCCTTCATTTTGCTGACGATGATGGAGAGATTGTTGACTTTATACAATGCCACGAAATACTCAATCTCTTTCCTGTACTCTGTTTTGTCATCGCTGAGATCCAACATGTAGTGGTGTCCTTAAGTTAAATGGAGTTGGGGAATAATTTGGCTGCACAGTTGAAAGTATATCAGGAGTACGGTAGGGGGCTGAGTACGTAGCCTTGCAGGATATTGCTGTTGAGGATTATCATGGAGGAGGTGTTGTCGCCTATCCCTACTGAATCCAGTCAATTGGTTGAGGATCAACAAGAAGTTGAGGATCCAATTACAAGGTGGGGAGCCAAGACCTAGGTCTCGGAGTTTGAAGATGAATTTGTTTGGCATTACGGTGTTGAAGGCAGAGCAGTAATCAATATGTAGGAGATTAATGCAGGTATCCTTGTTATCCAGATGTTCCAGGGATGAGTATAGGGCCAGGGAGACTGTGTCTGCCGTGGACCTGTTGCACTGATAGGTGAATTGCAAAGGATCATGGCAACCTGCTAGGCTGGAGTTGATGTGAGCTATGACTAAGCTCGCGAAGCACTTGATAATTATGGAGGTCAGACCCATCGGGCAGTAGTCATTGAGGCATGCTACATGATTTTTCTTTGGCACTGGGCAGATGGTGGTCTTCAATGAAGCAGGTGGGGGATTTCAGATCATAGTAAGGAGACATTAAAGATGTCTGTAAATACTCCCGCCAGCTGGTCAGCCCAGAATCTGGGTGCACTGTCAGGGACTCCATCTGGGTCAGTTGCTTTCCGTGTGTTCAGTTTCAAGAAGACCAATCTAAGGAATCCAAGGTTGGCGGAACAGGAGACATTGTTCCACTGAGGCCCTCTTATTTATCTTACTGGATCACAAATGTGTGAAGATTTTTTAAAAATCCACTAGAGTTGCACAAAAACCATTCACTCTAAATTTACAAAAGGGAAACCAAGCTTGACAAATCCAATAGAATTTTTTGAGCATGTAACTGGTAGAGTTGATATGGGAGAACCAGTGGATGTGCTTTACTTGGACTTTCAGAAGGTCTCACGTAAGAGATTAGCATGTAAAATTAAAACAACATAAAGCATGGGATTGAGGTAGTGTGCTGACCTGATTAAAGAACTGGTTGGCAGGCAGGAAACAGTAAGAACATGTGGGTCCTTTTCCAAATAGTGAAGTTACTGGTGGAGTATAGCAAGGATTAGTGCCAGGACTCCAGCTATTCACAATACACAGTAACGGTTTAAATGAGGGACCAAAATGGAATATCTCCAAATGTGCAGATGACACAAACCTGGGTGGAAAGGTGATCTGTGAGAAGGGTGAACTATGAGGAAGATGCATAAACGCTTCAGTGTGATTTGGACTAGTTGAGTCCTAGTGTATTAAAGAAAGTGTGGGTGGAGGTAGTGGATCCATTGGTTACAATATTCCAAAATTCTCTGGAAACATGAAGGGTTCCGGTGGATTGGAAAAATGCTAATGTCACAAAAATGTTCAAAAAGGGAGGGAGGCAATATGTGGGAAAGTGTTAGAATCAATTATGACGGAAGCAATATCAGGACATTTGGAAATTCCAAACACTATCCATCAAAGTCAGTATGGTTGTATGAAGGGCAAATCATATTTGCCTAATTTGCTAGAGTTCTTTGAAGATGTAAGAAGAAAAGTGGATAATGGAGATCCTGTAGATGTAATATATCTGGATTTCTGGAAGGCATTTGATAAGGTGCCACACAAAGGGTTAATTCACAAGGTTGAATCATATGGAATTGGGGTAATTTATTAGCTTGGATAGGTGACTGGCTGATGTATGGAAGACAGAGAGTTGGGATAAGTAGGTCTTTTCTCGAAAGGCAAGGAGTAAATAGTGGTGTGCAACAGGGTTCGGTCCTTGGACCCCAGCTAGTTACAGGCTACATTAACGACTTGGATACAGGGAAAGAAGGCTCTATAGCCAAATTTGTGGACGACACAAAAATAGGCGGGACAGTAAATAGCAATGAGGAAATAAGAACCTTACAAATGGATATAGATAGGTAAGGACAGTGGGCCAGAATGTGGAGTTTAATGCGGATAAGTGTGAGGTCGTGTATTTTGACCAGAAAAATGGGAAGGTGACCTACTGGCTAAATGGGGAGAGACTTCAGGGTGCTCCGGTGCAGAGTGATCTGGGTGCCCTCGCTCATGAGTCACATAAAACTAGTATGCAGGTACAGCAGATAATAAAGAAGGTGAATGGAATGTAGGCTTTTATAGCTAAAGGAATAGAATATAAAGGGAAGCAAGTATTGTTGCAACTATACAAGGCATTGGTGAGACTGCACCTGGAGTATTGTGCACAGTTTTGGTCCCCTTATTTAAGGAAAGATGTAGTGGCATTGGAGGCAGTTGAGAAGAGGTTCACTAGATTGATCCCAGAGATCCGGGGTTTGTCGCATTAAGGGAGATTGAACAGTTTAGGCCTATACTCTTTGGAATTTAGAAGAATGAGGGGAAATCATGTTGAGGTATGATAAAAGATATGGATACAATAGATGTGGAGTGGATGCTTCTTCTTGTGGAGCATTCTAGGACGAGGGGTCATAGTCTTCGGATAAGGGGTAGCAAATTTAAAACAGAGTTGAGGAAAGACTATTTCTCCCAAAGGGTTGTGAACCTGTGGAAAGTGCAGTGGATGGTGGGACAGTGAGTAAATGTAAGGAGGAGTTAGACAGTTTTAATTAGTAATGGATTGCAGGGTTATGGGGAGAAGGCAGGAAAATGAGGGTGAGGAGCATATCAGCCATGATCGAATGGTGAAGCTGACTACCATGGGCTGAATGGCCTAATTCTGCCTGAATATCTTATGAGTTATGAAGTGAGTATGCAAATGTAAGATGGAAGAAGTATAATGTGGATAAATGTAAGGTTATCTGCTTTGGTAGCAAGAACAAGAAAGCAGATTATTGTCTGATTTGTGGTAGATTGTGAAAGGAGGAGGTGCAATGAGGCCTGGATGTCCTGGTACACCAGAATCTCAGAATTGTTACAGTGCTGAAAGAAGTCATTCTTCTAGATAGAGCCTAAACAGCTCTATCCAGTGCCAATCTCCTGCCTCTTCCTCATATCCCTGCATACCATTACAATCCAAACAAACATCCAATACTGTCTTGAATGCCTGAATTCAACTTGCCTCCATCATATGTCCAAGGCAGTACTTTCCATACCTTAACAACGTGCTACAAGAAAAAGTTGTTTGTCACATCACCCCTGCTTCATTTGCACATCAGTTTAAATCCTTGCCCTCATTCTTATTAATTTACAAGAGGAAACAGCTTGATTTGATTTGACTTGAATTGATTTATTGTCACGTGTCCCTATGTACAGTGAAAAGCTTTCTTTGCAAGCAGTACAGGCAGATCATAGTCAGCAGGGACATACAGATCTTAAAGTGCTTGGACAGAATGAGGCATACAGGTTACATTGCACAGGAGGTGTACAAAGCAAGATCAACATTAACAAGATCAACTTATTTTGAAGTTAGACAGTCCATTCATCAATCTAATCTAATAGCAGGGAAAAAGCTGTTCTCGAATCTGTTGGTGCATGTGTCCAAGCTTCTGTATCTTCTGCCGGTTGGAAGAGAGCACTACCAGGGTGGGCGGGGTCTTTGATGATGTTGGCTGCCTTTTCACGGCAACAGGAAATGTAAATGGAGTCCATGGATGGGAGGTTGGCTTCCGTGATAGTCTGATCTGAGGACACAACCTTCTGCAGTTTCAGAGCAGTTGCCATACCAGGCTACTATACACCCGGACAGTACGCTTTCTATGATGCATCTGCAAAAGTTGGTGAAGGTCAATAAAGACATGCCGAACTTCCTAAGCCGCCTGAGGAAGGAGAAGAGTTGTTGTGCCTTCTTGACCGCCGCATCTATATAGGAGGTCCAGGACAGATTGTCTGTTATTGTCACTCCTAAGAACTTGACGCTCTCAACCATCTCAAGCTCCGCTCCATTAATGTAGATGGGGCATGTTCTCCGCCTTTCTTTCTGAATCAATGATCAGTTCTTTTGTTTTGCCGAGAGAGGCTGTTCTCATCACACTATGTCATCAAGTCCTGTATCTCCTTTCTGTATTCTGACTAATCGTTGTTTGATAGCTGTCTTACTACAGTGGTGTTGTCAGCAAACTTGTAGATGGTGTTCATTTGGAATTTGGCTACACCGTCATGGGTATACAGGGAATAAAGTAGGGGGCTGAGGACCATCTTTAGGGAGCTCCAGTGCTCAAGGTTATCGTAGAGGAGGTGCAGTTGCCTATCCTCACTGATTGTGGTCTATAGGTCAGGAAGCTGAGAACCTGGTTGCAGAGGGCGGAGGCGAGACCTAGGTCTCAGACTTTTGAGACCAGTCTGGAGGAGATAATGGTGTTGAAGGTGGAGCTATAGTCAACGAGCAAGAGCCTGATGTAGGTGTCCTTGTCATCCAGATGTTCCAGGGATGAGTGCAGGGCTAGGGAAATGGTGTCCATTTGGACCTGTTAAATCAGTCAGCAAATTGCAGAGGGTCGAGGCAGGCTGGGAGGCTACAGTTGATGTGGGCCATGACCAGCCTCTTGAAGCACTCCATGATTATGGAGATCAGAGCCACTGGGCGTTAGTCTTTAAGGCACGTTGGATATGTTTCTTATATACAGGGATGATGGTGATCTTCTTGAAGCAGTTAGGAACTTCAGCTTGTAGGAGGGAGAGGTTGGAGATGTCAGTGAATACCTCCGCCAGGTGGTCCACACTGGATCTAAGTACACAGCAGGGGCCTCCGTCCGGGCCTGTATCTTACCTAGGGTTGACTCTCAAGTAGACTGATCTGACATCTAAAGCAGTGACCACGGGAACAGATGCGCCCAGGGCTACCGGGGAAGGTGACACCATGCTGCTAGCATTCTGCTCAAACCAAGCATAGAAAGCATTGAGCACACCAGAAAGGAATGTGTTTTTGTCCACTATCTTGCTCTGCTTCATTTTGTATCCCATTATCTTGTTTAGGCTTTGCCACATGTGGCGGGTGTCTGTGTTGTTAGTTTGGGCCTCTAACTTAGTCTGGTACTGCCTCTTGGCATCTCTGATAGCTTTGTGGAGGTCATATCTAGATTTTCTGTATAGGTCGGGGTCGTCCGACTTGAATGCTGCATGCCTGGTCTTCAGCAGGGAGTGGTTTTCCTGGTTCATCTAAGGCTTCTGATTGGGAAACACTCAGATCGACTTCTTTGGTACACAGTCCTCCACGTATTTGCTAACTAAGTCTGTAATGGTGACTGCACACCTATCTAGATTTTCTGCTGAGTACACAGAATATAGAACAATACAGCACATTACAGACCCTTCAGCCCACAACGTTGTGCCGACCTGTTATCCTACTCTAAGATCAAACTACCCTGGATACTTGAATACTTGAGTACTTGGTCCAGTACAGTGAAAGTGGTCCAGTCTACCGATTCCAAGCAGTCCTGGAGACGCTGTTCCACTGCCTTAGACCAGCTTTGTCCTCCTTTTTGTGAAGGGTTCTCCTGTTTCAGCTTCTGCTTGTAAGCTGGGAGGAGGAACACAGCGTTGTGATCTGATTTTCCAAAATATAGATGGGGAATGGAGCGGTAGGCGTCTTTGACGGTTGTATAGCAGCAGTCCGAGATGTTCAGTCCTCTGGCGGGGCAGAATACGGTGGTATTTTGCCAGCACCCTCTTGAGGTTGGCTTGGTTGAAGTCGCCGAACACGATGAATAAGGCCTTGGGGAATTTCATCTCCACAGTGTTTGCGACAGTGTAAACTCCATCTAGGGTATTCTTCACATCTGCATGGGGTGGTATGTAGACCGCAGTCAGGAAGGTGGAGGTGAACTCATGCAGCAGATAGTAAATTTGGCATTTTACTGTAAGGTATTCTAGGTCCAGGGAGCAGTGGCTCACCAGGGTTGCCATGAGTGAGCACCACAACGTGTTGATTAGGAAGCATTTACCTCATCTACTCTCTCCTTCTTGTTCATGATTTTGAAAACCTTAATTAAATCTCCTCTCAGCCTTCTTCTCTCCAAGGGCATATAATCCCCACTTCTTCAACCTATCTTATTTCTCATATTTGGAACAATTCCAGTAAATTGCATCTAAATTCTCTCCACGCATTCAACATCACCTCCTTGCTCTTCTGTTCTATGCCCTATTAGATAAAGCTGGTAACACTGTATTGTTTATTTACTCCTCTCTCCACTGGTCCTGCTATCTTCAATGATCTGGACAAGTATACACCCAGGTCCCTCTGCTCCTGCACCGCCTTTAGAATTGTGCCCCCTATTTTATACTATCTCTGTATTCTTCAGTTGCTGAAAGTAAGCATGCAGGTACAGCAGGTGATGAAGAATGCAAATGGTATAATGGCACTCATAGCATGAGGATTCAAGTACAGCAGCAGGGAGCTCTTACTGCAATTATACAGGGCTTTGGTGAAATGAAATCTGGAGTATTACGTATAGCTTTGGTCTCCTTATCTGAGGAAGGATATAATGGCTATGGAGGGTGTGCAGCAAAAGTTTACTGATTACTGGGATGATAGGACTGATGCATGAAGACAGACTGGATTGGTTAGGATTTTACATAGGAACATAGAAAAGAGGAGTAGGCCTTTCAGCCCTGATCATCCAACTCTGTAACCTTTCCTGCTTTCACTCCATATCCTTTGATCCCTTTAGCCATAAGAACTATATCCAAGTCCTTCCTGAAAGTGTACAATGTTTTGTCTTCAAAGACTTTCTGTGGAAGAGAATTTCACAAGCTCACTACTCTCTGGCTGAAAAGATTTGTCCTCTTCTCAGTCCTCAATAGCTTACGCTGTATCCTTAAATTGTGACCCTGGGTTCTGGACTGCCCAGATGAGTAACATCCTTCTTGTGTTTACCTTGCCTAGCCCTGTTAGAGTTGTAAAGGTTTTGATGAGATTCCTCCTCATTTCCTAAACTTCAGTGAACAGAGTTTCAATTATCCAGGCTTCAATAATTGTTTCAAAATAAACCACCAGGGCTACACAAATACTTATAAGGTAATTACTAAACTCAGACACTCAAAGTTCACAAAGTCAAAAACCAGGATCCCAAACTTACAAAAAAACTATAGTCAATATATGTATATAATAAATCTCTCCATTTACATCTCAATGTTACATTAAAAATATATGATCTATCCTAAAAGAAAATGAACACAGTCTCATAATTGGGAACTATAAATACAGTCTGCCTGAGAACAGCAATGGCCATACATTCTGGCAGAGTTTGGCATCCTATAATAAGGAATGGATGAAATCTTCCCCTTACAGTTATCAAACAGTTGGAGAAATAATGGAGGCATGGTCAAGGAATTTCCATTGTTAGACGGTATAAGGTCAGTTGGATTGCAACCATCAGCCAAGTAGCAAATGAAGAAATGCGAGATAACAAGCATGGGGCTGGATGAACACAGCAGGTCAAGCAGCATCATAGGAGCAGGAAAACTTGACGTTTCGGGCCTAAACCCTTCATCAGAAATGGGGGAGGGGAAGAGGGTTCTGAAATAAATAGGGAGAGAGGGGGAGGCGGATAGAGGATGGATAGAGGAGAGGATAGGTGGAGAGGAGACAGACAAGTTGAAGAGGCGCCTTTTCTGGAGGGAGGGCAAGCATTGCAAGAGACCAAATGGAGAAGTGAGCAGCACGTTTTACACATGGCTTCACAGCAATCTCCACAACCACCAGACTTCAGAAGGCAAGATCATTAGAAAGAAATGCAACTTTTTTTGAGACAGAAGTTTTGCAGGAATTGAAGTATTTCATTTGTAGCCAGACAGATGTATTTCAGGCAGAAGGCTATTACTCAAAATCAAACAGCTGTAACAGATTATGAATGATTGCAGGCAATTGCTCAAAATATAAAATTCTGTGCAAGATTCATGGGGAAAAAAGGCAAACATTTCATCAAAACATAAATGGCTCAGTTTGCATAAAATATTTCTAGCATTTTTCTCATGTGAAAAGAGCTCCATGCCATGAAAGGTTGAGCATTTAGTACTAAGCTACTAAAATGGTACTGAACTTTTCAGAAATATTTAAGTGGTAGAGGTCTGGCACATTGTTTGGAATTTATACGATTGCCAGCTATGGTGGGAAAATAAATGTGCTCACTGATCAGAAATGCACAAGCTTCTCCATTGGATTGGACAGATGTAATTGGATTTCATGATCAGGAGACCTGGAAACAGAGAACTTACAAAAAAACCTGAAAGTATTGTTCAATACTGCACAGAGGAGCTAGAAAAAGCCCTAGAAGTAGCGGATAAAGGTTTAACTTTTTCTAAAAATCAAGGCCAAAATTCAAAACTGCAGCTTTCCACAAACCACATAGTCACAAGGGTTGCAATCATATGGACAGGCAATGGCCTCGTGCTATTATTGTGCTTATCGCTGGTATTAGAGACTCAGGTAATGTTCTGGGGACCCGGGTTCAAATCCCATCATGGCAGATGGTGGAATCTGAGTTCAATAAGATAATCTGAAATTAAGAGTGTAATATGGATCAGGAAACTCCATTGCCGATTGTTGGAAAAACCCATCTGGTTCATGAATGCCCTTTAGGGAAGGAATCTGGCATCCTTACTTGGTCTGGCCTATATGTAACTCCAAACCCATGGCAAAGTGGTTGACTCTTAACTGCCCTCTGGGCAATTAGGCACAGGCAATAAATGTTGGTCTAGCCAGTAATGCTCATGTCCCGTAGTGAATTTAAAAAATAACAGCTGCACTAGTAGGCAAGGATATCGACAAGATATGGACAAGGCTATCCTCAGCCTGATGCAAAGCGTAAGGTGGATTGCAGAAGTTGCCACAGCTTAGTGATCAACTCCTGGCATTACTCCCAAGTCAGGCAAAGATAAGAAAAACATGTTCTCTTAAAAACCCTGGTGGATACACACTTCTATGAAGAATATTCTATAGCTCTCCGCAACTTCTGCTCCATGCATTGGTTGTGCAGATGACAAGAAGCAGAGCAACAATTGCCCCATATCTGGGTCACGTTTTTATCAACTTTCCCAGACTGCAACCATCAACACAGAATCATATAATTTTACAGTACGGGAGGCCATGCAATTTATCACGTCTGTATCGGCTCCCTAAACAGCTACCCAGTTAGTCCCACTCTCCAGCCCTATCTCTGCAGTCCTCTAAATTCATCCCTTTCAAATATACATCCAGCTCCCTTTTGAAACCTCCTACGGAATCCACCTCCACCACTCCCCCAGGCAGCACATTCTAAATCCTAACAACTCTCTAAGCAACATAGTTTCTCCTCATATCACTCTCAGCTCTTTTGCTGACAATCTTGAAATTGTGACCCCTCGTTACTGACATATCAACTACTGGAAACAGAATATCTTTCTTTAGCTTGTCAAAATATTTAATAAGTTTGAATACCTCAATAAGATATTCAAATACCTCTTAATCTTCTCTGCTCCAAGGAGAATAAACCCAATTTCTCTATTCTTTCCTTGTATCTAAAATCTCTCATTCCTGGCATCATTCTAGTAAATTTCCTTTGCACTCTCTCCAGGGCTTTAATATCCTTCCTTAAATAAGGTGCCCAGAATTGAACACAATTCGCCAAATAATTGTGTAGAGGTGTAGCATCACTTCCTTGCCTTTATACTCTATACCTTGATTTACAGACCCAAGGATGCAAGTGGGGTTCAACATTAACAAGGAGTGTGAACAGTAATTCAAGTAGCTTATTAAACCAGAAAATTTTCTAAAATAAGATCACAGCTATTTAAGTGTTCCAAAATAAATTATTTTGGGCATATTTAGTTACTTTACTGGTGAAGAGAAAGTAATTTATTCTAATTGCTTGTAAAACTGAATCAAATTACTGGTGGGCTAACAGAACAGCAGGCAGTGTCAGGCACATGACCTTAGGATTGCCTTAAATCAGCCCCCAAAAATTAGGCCAATAGTCACACCTGAATGCTGGCTAAAGGCTAATGTTAATTAAACAATGAAACTTTAACTATTTCTTGTCATGCACAGAAGATGAGCCATCAAACACACAGATGGCTTGCTAAAGAGGATACAAAAAGTCCACCTCCTTCAGATGTGTGTCATAACATGTCTGAACAGGTTGATTAGAAATATCTAAAGACGTCCTATCTTTTCTGAACTTGTGAGCAATCACTTGTGAGCAAAAATCTGAGAAGCAAGTGACCTCACATACCTGGATGCCAATCCTTCACTGTTTTAGACGCCAACAGGGTAACAACAGGCTTGGACAAAGCAACTGGCAGGAGGCTGCCAAGTTTTTCATAAACAAAACTCCGACTGGTCAACACAGCTGAAGGTTTCTTCGGACATCAAGGGTATACAACATGATACTCTCGACATTAGGCTTAGTTTTCAGTTATTAGTTCTACATTTTGTCCTTGAGGTAGTGGTATTTGTTCTAGAACATACCTCAGAGTAAAAGATCCTCTAGGAAGCTGTGATCATAAAATGATCAAATTTAATAATAGTTCAGGAGTAAGAAACTTAGTCAGAAACAACTATGTTTAACTGTAATAAAGGGAATTCCAATGAAATGAGGACAGAGTTAACTAAAGTGAACTGAACGGACAGATTGGCAGGAATTACAGTAAGCAAGCAGTGGCAGATATTTAAGGGGTTAATTCATGACTCTCAGTAAATACAATCCAGTAAGAAGGAAAGATTCTAAGTGGGGCATAAACCAAACATGGCTGATCAAGGAAATTTAAAGTTGAAAGAAAGCAACAAAAGGAAGGAAGTCAGTGATAGACCCAAAGACTGGGATAAATTCAGAATCGAGCAAAGGAAGACTAAAAAGATAATAAAGACAAAATAAAACTATGAGGGAAACTAATAAAGAATATAAAAAACTGACTATAAGAGCTTCTTAAAAAAGGAAGAGAGAGGTCAAAGTGAATATGGACTCCTTAGAAAATAAATCTGGGACACGGTTACGGGGAACAAGGATATGGCAGAGGAATTAAACAGATGTTTTTCCAGTCTTCTTGGTGGAAAATACTTTGAACATCCCATTAATACTAAACAATAAGGGGGAAGAATTAAGTATCATTTCTAAAGCGATACTATTGGATAAACTTATGGGGCTGAAGGCAGGTAAGTCCTCTGGCCCTGAGGGCTTGCA
The DNA here is from genome assembly GCA_024137785.1 of Ginglymostoma cirratum. NCBI lineage: Eukaryota > Metazoa > Chordata > Chondrichthyes > Orectolobiformes > Ginglymostomatidae > Ginglymostoma > Ginglymostoma cirratum. Next base: position 1,594,450 of record JAHRHZ010000165.1, read on the forward strand.
TCCTACGATCATAGAAGAGGTAGCTACAGAGACAGTGGATGCACAGGTTCCTTAGATTCTGAAAAAGTGCCAGAGGATTGGAAAACTGCTACTGTGACATCCTATTCAAAACGAGACGGAGGCAAAAAGCGGGTAACTATAGGCTGATAAGCCTAACATCTATTATTGGATATGGATTGAAATCTATTATTGAGGAAGTAAAGCAGAACATTTGAAAACCATAATCTAATCAAGCAGAGTAAACATGCTTTTATAAAAGGAAAATTGTGTCTGATTAATTTATTAGAGTTTTTTGAGGAAATCTCAACAAGAGTAGATAGCGGGGAACCAGTAGATGTGTTGTATTTGGACTTACAGAAGGTATTTAACAAGGTTCCTCACAAAAGGTTAGTACATTGGCATGGATAGAGAATTGGCTAATGGGCAGCAAACAGTGAATGGGGAATAAAGAGTTTTTTTTCAGGTTGGCAACACATTACCAGTGGGTTCCACAGGGACTGGGGCTGAGGGCTGGGGCCACAACAATATATATTAATGACTCAGAAGAAGGAAGTGAATGTACAAATTTGCAGATGACACAAAAATAGGTGGAAAGTTAGATTGCAAGAGGGATACAGATTAGTGAGAGATATTGACAGATTAATTAAGTAAGTGCCAAAAAGTTGGCAAATGGAGTATAACGTGGAAAAATATGAAATTGTTCATTTTGGAAGGGAAACAAAAGAACGAAATAGAGATAAACTACAGAAGCTGCACAGAGGGACTTGGGTGTACTTGGACATTATTAAAATAAATCATTTCCAAACAAAAAGAGAAAAGTTGCAGAAGAGTGAACAATCATACATCAGGAAAGGTGAATGTAAAGGAAGCTAACAATGTAGAAAGTTCACCCTTCCACCCAGCATTGTGGAGACATTAAATATATATGTGAATAGCTAGGGTCCAAGCACCGATTACTGTGGTTCCCCACTAGTCATTGACTCCACTCGGAAAATGACCTGTTTATCCCTATTCTTTATTTCCTGTCTGCCAACCAGCTCTCTATCCATGTATTTTTCTTCTTTATTCATTCACAGGATGAGGGCATCGCTTTTTGGCAACATTTATTGCCCATCCCTAATTGCCCAGAGGGCAGCTGAGAGTCAACCACATTGCTGGGGGTTTGGAGTCACATGTAGGCCAGACCAGGCAAGAATGGTAGTTTCCTTCCCTAAAGGACATTAGTGAGCCAGATGGGTTTTTCCAACAATCAGCAATGAATTCATGGTTATCACTAGATCCTTAATTCCAGATTTTTTTATTGAATTCAAATTCCACCATCTGCCGTGGTGGGATTCAAACCCAGAACGTTATCTGGGTATCTGGATTAACAGTCCAGCGATAATACCACTAGGCCATTGCCTCCCCTAGTGATGTCATAATGTCATAACATTACACCCAATCCCAAGCACTTTTGATTGCTATGCCAGTATCTTATGTGGGACATCATCAAAAGCCTTTCTAAAGTCCAAGTAAACCACATTCACTGCTTCCCACTTTTCAATTCTACTCGTTGCATCCACAAAAACAAATTCAGAAGATTTGTCAAGCACGATATCCTTTTCATAAATCCATGCTGACTCTGTCCAATCCTGTATAAAAACCGAAAGAAGTGCGGATGCTGTAAATCAGGAACAAAAACAGAAGTCACTGGAAAAGCTCAGCAGGTCTGTCAGCTTCTGTGAAAGAAAACTGAGTTAACATTTCAGGTCCGTTCTAGGGAAGGGTTACCAGACCCGAAATATTAACTCTGATTTCTATCTTCACAGATGCTGTCAGACCTGTTGAGCTTTTCCAGCGACTTCTGTTTTTGTTCCTGTCCGATCCGGCCACTGCTTTCCAAGTGGTCTGCTAGTAAATCCACTATTTACAAGGGATTCTAGCATTTTCTGCATTACCAATGTCAGGCTAACTAGCTTATAATTTCCTGTTTTCTCTCTCCCTCCTTTTTAAAATATTGGTGTCACAGTAGCTACTCCCCAGTCCATAGGAACTACTCCAGAGTTTATACGATCTTGAAAGGTGACCACTAATGCATCCACGGTTTCTACAGCCACTTCCTTAAGTACTATGGGATTTAGATTGGAGGGTCATTTATTGGCCTTTAATCTCATCAACTTTCTCAACACTATATAATACCAATACTGATTTCCTTCAGTTCTTTCCTCTTACTAAACCTTAACATCCCAGAAATATTGGGGAATATGATGTAATTTGTGTCCTCCTGTGTGAAAACACAGCAAAGTACTTAATCAGTCTGCTATCTCTTTGATCCCCATTTTAACTTCCTATGAATTTGAATGTAAGGAACCTACATTTGTCTTCAATAACCCTTTTTTATTCATACATCTATAGAAGCTTTTACAGTCAGTTTGTATATTCTCTGTAAGTTTACTCTCATACTCCATTCTGCACCCCCCCCCCCCTTAATCAACCCTTTTCTCCTCCTTTTCTTAATTCTAAATTGCTCTCATTCTTCAGGTTTACTACTTTTTTGGTCAATTTGTATGCCCCTTGCTTGGATCTAATACTATCCCTAATTTCCCCTGTTACCTATCGTAGGGCTACCCTTCCATTTTTATTTTTACACCGGAGAGGAATGAACAATTGTTGCATTTCATACATGTGTTACCTAGCCAACATCATTGCTTTAAATAACAAATAACAAATAACAAAGAAAATTTCAGTACAGAAACAGGCCCTTTGACCCTCCAAGCCCGCACCACCAATTTTCCAATTTATCACAACCAGTTAGTGCCTCATTCCATTGTAGATTCCTCTATTTTGATTTAAGACCTCAGTTTCAGAATCAACTATACCACTCTCCATCTTAATGAAGAAATCTATCATATTATGGTCACTCTTCCCCAAAGGACCTAGCACCAGATTGTCAATTATTCCTTTCTCATTGTACCATACCTATTCTGTTCTTTAAAAACGAAAGAACTGCAGACGCTGTAAATCAGGAACAAAAACAAAGTTGCTGAAAAAGCTCAGCAGGTCTGGCAGCATCTGTGAAGGAGAAAACCTGCGGAGGTTCTGAGGAAGGGGCACCAGACTCAAAAGGTTAACTCTGTTTTCTCCTTCACAGATGCTGCCAGACCTGCCGAGCTTTTCCAGCAACTTTGTTTTTATTCTGTTCTTTAGTTGGTTCTTCAACATACTGCTCCAGAAAATCATCCATACACACTCCTGGAATTCCTCCTCTACAGTATTGTTACTGATTTGATTTGCCTAATCGGCATGCAGATTACAGTCACCCATAATTACAGTTGTAATGTTATTGCTTGTATCTCTAACTTCTTGCCTAATGCCTTCCCCAACAGTACCACTGCAGTTTTGGGGTCAATACACAAGCCACTGTCGTTGTCTGCCTCTTGGTGTTTCTCAGGCCTATGGATACAGATTCCACTTCATTGTTGTGTTAATTTCCTCTTTAACTAGCAATGCTGTCCCAACTCTTTTTTCCTATTTATCTGTCCTTCCTAAAAACTGAATACTCCTGGATGTTCAGTTCACATCCCTTGGTCACTCCGCAACCACAACTGCTTAATCCCAACTATATCATACCCATTTATATCTATGTGCATGACTAATTTATCCACCTTCATGCAAATACTCCATGCTTTATGATACTAGGCCTTAAGACTTGACCTTTTAATGTTTTTACTACTGTTTGCATTATTTTGCACTCTGTCCCTGTTTGATTCTTATCCCTGAATTCTCTTGCTATTATTTTGCTTATTTCCCATTCTGTCTATTGTTTTTTCCTTCGTTTCCCTCTCTGTCTCCCTGTGTAGATTTCTATCTCTTCAGTTTAATTTAAACCCTTCTCAACCACACAAATAAATAATCCCCCAGGACATCAGTTCTGGTCCTGCCCAGGTATAAACCATCCCTCTTGTACTCATCCATTTCCCCCAGAACCACTCTCTCAATATCCCAGGAATCTGAAACCATCTGCCTTGCAGCATCTCTCTCACCATGTATGTATCTAATATGAACAATTCATGTTAGTGAACAATGGAGCAGATTCAATGGGCTGAATGGCCTACTTCTGTATATACATCTAATGGTCTTTATGTAGAATATAACAGAATCAAAGTGGACATGGGCAAGATCCTCAATGAATATATTTCTCCTTCACGTTTACCATGGAGAAAGACACGAAGACTTGGAAACTTGGGGAGGTTAGCGGTGATACCTTGGGGACAGTCCGTATCACAGTAGAGGTGGTGGTGGATCTATTAGAATGTATGAAGATGGGCAAATCTTCTGGCCCTGACCAGATATATCCAAGAACCCTGCAAGAGGCTAGACAAGACATTGCGGGGGCCTGGCTGATATACCTGCATCATTGATAGCCACTGGTGAGGTCCCAGAAGACTGGACGACAGTGAATGTTGGGCCCCTTATTCAAGAACGGCTACAAAGAAAAACCTGGGAATTATAAATCAGTAAGCCTAACATTGGTGGTAGGTAAGTTACTTTAGAAGTTTCTGAGGGATAAGATATACATCCATTTGGAAAGACAGGGGTTGAGTAGGAGTGGTCAGCGTGGCTTTGTGTGTGGGAGATCATGCCTCACTAATTTGTTAGAGTTCTATGATGAAGTGATCAGGAAAGTTTATGAGGACAGGGCAGTAGATGTAGTCTACATGGATTTCAGTAAGGCCTTTGATAAGGTTCCACGAGGTAGACTGCTCTGGAAGGTTAGATCGCATGGAAGCCAGGGAGAGCTGGCAAATTGGATACACAATTGGCTTAACGGTAGGAAGCAGAGAGGGTAATACTGGAAGGATGCTTGTCGGACTGGAGGCCTGTGAACTAGTGACGTGCCTCAGGGGTCGGTGCTGGGCCTATGGCTGTTTCTTACCTATTTCAATGATTTGGATGAGAATATACAAGGCATGATTAGTAAGTCTGTGGATGACACTAAAATAGGCAGTATCCTGGACAGTGAGGAAGGTTATCAGAAATTACAGCAGGATCTTGATCAGCTGTGGAAGTGGACCGAGAAATGGCAAATGGAGGTTAATATAGATAAGTGTGAGGTCTTGCATTTTGGAAAATCAAATCAAGGTAGGAGTTTCATGGTGAATGGTAGGGCCTTAAAGAGTGCAGTGGAACAAAGGTACCTTGGAGTTTATGTGCACGGTTCTCTGAAAGTGAAGTCACAATTAGACAGGGCAGTGAAGGTGGCTTTTGGCACACTGTCCTTCATCAGCCAGGACATTGAGTACAGAAGTTGGGAACTGATGTTGCAGTTGTACAGGTCACTGGTAAGCCTGCACTTGGAGTGATCAATTTTGGTCGCCTTGCTATAAGAAGGATGTTATTTAACTGCAAAGAATGCAGAAGAAATTTACAAAGATGTTGCCAGGACTTATCGGGCTGAGTTGTAGGGAGAGGTTGGACAAGCTAGGATGTTTTTTCTTTACGGCGTAGGAGACTGAGGGGGGATCTTATAGAAGTGTATAGGTTATGAGAGGCGTGGATAAAGTGAAAGCACTAAGTCTTTTTCTCAGGGTTGGGGAAATCGAAGACTAGAGGCATCAGTTTAAGATAAGAGGGGAAAGAATAAATGGGAACCTGAGGGGCAACTTTTTGACACAGAGGGTGGTAGGCATATGGAATGAGCTGCCAGTGGAAGTGGTTGAGGCGGATACAATAATAACATTTAAAAGGCATTTGGATGAAACATGGATAGGAAAGGTTTCGAAGGATATGGCCAAGTTCAGGGAAATGGGGTTAGTGTGGATGGACATTTTGGTCGGCATGGACCAGTTTGGGCCGAACAGCCTATCTTTGTGCTGTAGGACCATATGACACTATCATCAACGCTCAATGTATCAAACAGTTTTAAGTACAATCACAAAATTGGAACTCCAGTGATTTGCAACAGCCGTAAAAACCTCCAAAAATAAACCCAACATTTTAAATAGCTTTTAATTTTGTAATGTTTTGTAATTATTTCATTCAGTTGAGTGCCAAGTTGCCTGCCGTGGGAGTTCATTAATTAATCACTGTGTTCCATGCATACACAACTCAAAACCCAGCAGAGAGAATTACTATCTGCGCCATATCCACAGTTACTTCACCACCTAATCTATAACTGATGGGCAGGAAATCCCGAGTCTTTTTAGATTTTAACAATTACTAGCAACGCCCTGTAGTCAGGTACACACAAAGATTTTAGAAAAGAAATTATAGCAACAATATTTACACACAGATTTAAAAATGGTTTATCAGGCTATCACAATTTGTGACCTAAAATATTGAATACTCCAGAGTTAAATCTCATCAGTGCAGAATGGTCTTTTCTCCCCATGGAGTCCATATCTTTAATGCTGTCTGTAAACAGTTGTAATATTGTTGAAAAACATACTGAATAATGAAAAACCCTGTTTACAGCATGATTAAGAATCTACTTCAGAGAAATTTGTATATAACTTGTGTTCCAAATCTGAAGTCAAGCACAATAATACCAGCCTTATGAGGTACAAGTCTGTCAATCAGATAGCTCATAGCCCCAGCATTGCTAATCAGCTTTAATCTTCACTCCAGCACTAGAAGGACAATCATTCTCAAGCACACTTTTCTTAAATTTATATTGGAAATAATACTCATACTACTGTAAAACAAAATACTTAGTTGCTAGACACATGAAACAAACAGAAAATGTGGGAAAAACATAGCTTTTTGTGGTAATCTATAAAGAAAGGAAAAATATTGGTGTCTAATGCATGGCCTTTCATCAAAACAGAGTTATCAACAGCAATCAAAACTTTGTGTTGACACCAGAACTGTACAAGATATAGCACTGAGCCCTCCTTTTTCTGAACTCCATTCTGTCCTTGACAATATCATCCACAAATACAGCGTCAGCCTCAACATGTAATTTTAAAAATAATTGTTAGATAACACTTGTAAAGAGCCATGAAATATATTATTACACTAAAGACACTTTATAAATGCAAGCTGTTGACTAAAGGTGCCTTATAACTACACGCTGCAGCTGTACATTCTTGACATACAAGAATGCGGCACGGTGGCTCAGTGGTTAGCACTGCAGCCTCACAGCGCCAGGGACCCGGGTTCAATTCCACCCTCAGGTGACTGTGCGGAGTTTGCACATTCTCCCCATGTCTGCGTGAGTTTCCTCCCACAGTCCAAAGATGTGCAGGCTAGGTGGATTGGCCATGTTAAATTGCCCATAGTGTTTAGGGGGATGGGTCTGGATGGATGCTCCAAGGGCCAATGTGCACTTGTTGGGCCAAAGGGCCTGTTCCCACACAGTAGGGATTCTAATTCTAATCACTCTATCTTCTACATCTAGCATCAACTCCAAGATGAATTCTCAATTCAGTTGCAAAATCTTTCTTCACATAGGTCACCACATGACACAGCTACAGCCTGAATCTAACCAAAACACAGGGTTAGAGGAGCCATCTCTTGTGGTACCTGATCTTTAACATATTACAGATATAAGCAGCATCCTACTGAATTTTGATAATATCCATGAGCTACGAACACAGAGAGCCTACTGTCCATACCAACAAGCTATATTCATACAGCACCTTCATTGAAGAAAAAAAATCCCAATGCCTTCAAAGTTGTATTATCAAATAAAATATGCAACATGATTACAGAGGACAAAGGTTTGGCAAAACCAGTGTCTTCTAACTGGCTATCACTTTAAAATCACTCGTACTTCCTATGGAAAAATAGTCCTAAAGAAACACCTCCTGAAGCTGATACGTCATTAAATGTCAATGAAGTTTTACCAATTGCCAGCTGATTAATCTGACAATTCAATTCCTCTTTAACATATTGGGGAAAATTAACCAGATCCAATTTGTACTATCTGCTAGAACTCCATTGGAAAGACTGTCAAAAGAGTCACAGTAATTTCACTGTATAACTCTTGTCTACTGTTTAATCAACTTCAAATATAGTCTCAATATTCTACTTGATAATTATTGATATTATAACAAAGAATGTGCCTCCGACTGTGTTGCACTCCCTCAGTGCAACTGAAGTGCCAATCTGTACTATGCGCTCAGGTGTCTGAAGATCCTGAATCCATTACTTTCTGATTCACAAGCAAGTGACCTGTTGAGCTGCAATGGATACTGACAAATGTGGGGTTTAAAGTTTTGCTCCGGGTGAAACAAAACATTAAGATTACAAACAAGGTGTGGAACTGGATGAACACAGCAGGCCAAACAGCATCGTAGGAGCAGGAAAGCTTTCCTGCCCCTCTGATGCTGCTTGGCCTGCAGTATTCATCCAGCTCCACACCTTGTTATCTCAGATTCTCCAGCATCTGCAGTACCTATCAGCCAAGATTACAAACAATCTGGTTTTTCCAAGACGTACATGAATAGTAGAATAAAGGCAGTGGCGAGGCATTAACACTCGTGACAAAGGCCAAGGTGCACATTTTCTCCTCACAATTTATTACATTACTCTGACATATTGTGAAGAAGGCTCAGTATCACTTTACTTTTCAATGGTTAAGCAGTCGAGACATGGCTTTAGCTTCTCACTTCTAGTGCACTGAGTACAGACAGCCCTAATAACACTTTCAGACACAGACCAACTGCAGAAAATCTGCATTCATTGTTAAACTCGATTAATTCACTATCTTCAGCATTAGCTCCATCTGTTCTCTCTCACTCATTCACATTCCTATCAGTTTACCCAATTATTTATTTCAAAAATGAGCCTCAGCCTTATTTATAATAGTTTAAGACAATAAGAAATAGGAACAGGGGTAGGTCTTTGGGCCCCTCAAGCCTGCTCTGCCATTCAATAGGATCATGGCTTATCTAACATTCCTCAAGTCCTCTTTTCTCCCCTTCCTCTGTAACCCTTGATTCACTTACTCATCAAGAATCTATCTCCACAGCTTTCTGTGCTAAGGAATTACAAAAGAGACACAACCCTCTGCGACAGGAAATTCATCCTCACCTCAGCCTTAAATTGGTATACCTTTATTCTGAGACTGTGTATTAGGCACCTCTAGGTAAAAATCTGTCTCTTTTATAATTGGTCTATCATGTTTTATTCACTTAATTTCAGATCAACTGAGTTTCAGAGATATCTGACATATCTGATGGGGCTGAATGTAATCGGGCTGATTTTATTTCTGTTTCTGTGCAGCTAATCAAACACACACTTTTATAATAGTATGACAAGATAAACTAAGTCATTATAATTTTTGTTTGCCACTGCAATAAATTTTTATTTAAATGTCCAGCTCTCCACTGAAGAACTTTCAAATAACTTTCTTCTCACTTTCTCATAATCCTTTCTCTCTTTAAAATGTTTTTCAGTCATGAACCTCAGTGCTGACATGTTCCTAATCGTTATCAATGTGTATCATTCAAGTGGAATACAAATTACAAGTAAGCCATTCTGCACCTTACGTTGAGTGTACATTCAAAACACATATTAGGTTGCACTTAACTTGTGCATGTGTACCTTAGTGTCAAGGCTTGGGCAGCACAGTGACAGCAATAGTATGAGTTTGCGAACGTATTGCTTGATGGTGATTCTTACTGTATAAACATAAATAAGTTAAACTATTGGTCAAAATACTTCTTCTTTAAGAAGACGAACAAGGACAGGACTTACACAGTTAATGGTAGGGCCTTAGGTAGTGTTGTCGAACTGAGAGGCCTAGGAGTTCAGGTACATAGTTTATTGAAAGTTGCGTCACAGGTAGATAGGGTGCATTCATATTCAGAACTTTTGAGTATAGGAGTTATGTCGAGGTTGTACGTGACATGGCTGAGGTCTCTTCTGGAGTACTGAGTGCAGTTTGGGTCATCCTGTTATAGGAACGAAATCATTAAGCTTGAGAAGGTTCAGAAGAAATTTGTCAGGATGTTGCTGGGAATGGACGGTTTGAATTATGAAAAGAGGCTGGATAGGGTGGGAATTTTTTTACTGAAGCACAGGAGGCTGAGTGATGACCATATACAGGTTTATAAAATCATGAGGGGTACAGATAAGGTGAATGGCAGGTGTCTTTTCCTTAGTGTGGAGGATTTCAAGACTAGGGGGCATATTTTTAAGGTGAGAGGAGAAAAATCTAAACAAAAAATAGTGGGCAATTTTTTTACGCAAGAGAGTGGTTCGTATGTGGCATGAACTTCCAGAGGAAGTGATGGATGAAGGTACAATTACAACGTTCAAAAGACATTTAGATAAATACATGAGAAAGAAGTGTTTAGAGAGATATGGGTGAAGCACAGGTAGATGGGATTAGTTTGGGATTATGGTCAGCATGGACTGGTTGGACCAAAGGGTTTGTTTCCGTGCTGTATGACTCAATGACTCGATGAGTCGGGACTTTATGCTGCCATTGTACCAGATATTGGTGAAGCGACTTTTGGAGTACAGCTGTGGTTGCCCTTCTATAGGAGTTGGAGAGGGTGCAGAAAAGATGTACAAGGACGTTGCTAGGACTGGAGGGTTTCAGTTACAAGGAGAAGCTGAATAACTCAGTCTTTTTTCACTAGGGTGTATGAGGTTGAGGTGTAACCTTATAAAATCATGAGGGGCATAGATAAAATAAATAACAAAGACCTTTTCCCTAGGTTTGGGGAGTTCAAAACTAGAGTGCAAAATTTTAAGGTGAGAGACGAAAGATTTAAAAGGGACATGAAGAGCATCTTTTTCACACAGAGGGTGCTTCGTATGTGGAATGAACTGCCAGAGGAACTGGTTGCAAGATGGCGGCAGAGTGGGACGCTCCAGCCAGAGCTCATCCGTTCCACCCCTTCTTTTTCTTTTCTTTCTTTTTCTCCCTTCTGTGTTTGTCCTTCTCCTCTTCTGTCTTCTCAGACTCTCGGCATCAAGACACCCAGCTCCAGATCCGGAACGCCACCTGCTGGAGCAGACCAGGGGCAGTGGCCCAGCATGGTCAATGGCAGCAGCCGGCAGTCAGACCACGTGGAGGTCCCCTGCACTGGTCTGCTACAGAGAGCCCTTGGAGAGGGCCTGGGATATTTGTCTTTTAACTTTGTTTCTTGTTTTTTTCTGCCCTTTAGTTACACTGTATATAGCTGTAATGTAACTTTGTTTCTTCATTTCCCTGTTCCGTAACTAAGGATTGTACCTAAGTACTCTATACCGAAGGTGGCGTCGTGTATTGGTGACATTGTTACACTGTAGCTAACCTTGTAACTGAAGAAGCTGTACCTCAATACCTCTGTACCTAAAATGGTACTGTAAGTGGTGACATTAACATTGTACTGTACTCATTTGAGCACATAACAATAATGTTAATTCTAATTATAATTTTATATGCAGGTACAGTTACAACATCAAAAAGACATTTGGACAGGTACATGAAGAGGAAAGGTTTAGAGGAATATGGGCCAAACACACGGAAATGGGACTAGTTCAGTTTAGGAAACTTGGTCAGCATAGACGAGAGGGAGCAAAGGGCCTGTTTTGGCCCTGTGATTCCATGGTTAAGTAAAAGGATCACAGCCAGCTCAGTTCGATAGGAGACACAAATGAAATTAAAAGAAAATGATAAAAACGTACAGTAGGATATCCAACATCAGAAATAACCAGAACGTTCATAAAGTTGGACTCAGCGCCTCAGATGCCGCTGGGCCATTTTGTACTTCCAGTATTTCTGCTATTTTTGTTTTAAAAGCAGCTATCTTGATAGAAGTTTTATTAAGAGTTGAGCCACAATGTCAAACAATCTACAAGCGATACATAATTTATAGGTTTACACAACTGAACAAGCTATACTCTATTTTAGTCCCACATTACTGTCCATTCTTTCTACTGCGTTGTTGACATTCTTTCCTAACAACTGTACAGCTCCAAGGCATCCAGCCAGTTTGTAATTAACAATCTTCACACACTTAACTTTGACGACACAGCAGTATTGACTTGCTTTACAATAATGTTCAACAGTTTTAAAATTGTTTAGTAATGTCTCCTTTTGTTCTATAAGGGTACACAACTTTTGTTATTTTTCCTGCAAGATTGGCCCAATGCCAATGTGTTAATGATATGTGGTTATTAATCCACGGGCAAGCGTCATCTCTATATTGAAACTCTATGACTAAGGTTGGAGTGATTTTGGTTTTCTACTGACGATAGCGTAGTATGAACTGTCTGCCATCTGTTATACAGATTATCTTCAAGATATAGGTTATTTATTAGAGGTGACGTGCAGCATTGCAACGAGAAAAATGGAGAAGTGGGTTGGCATGAAGACACAGCCTTGTCTGTTCCCAGATTTTATTGAGATAAGGTCTGAGGTAGTTTCGTTGGTCAGGATTACAGTTTGTACGTGAGAGGAGTAGTTGGAGTAGGTGATGTACAGAGACAGATTTCTGATGGCAGCTAAATTTGAGAACACTCTTCAAAGCCCACAGGGTCAACAGAGTCAAAGGTTTTTGTGAGATTGAGAAAGGACATGAAGACAGGTTGATGTTATTCCTTGCACTTTTCTTGATGTTGCCATGCAGTGAAGATCATACCTGTTGTACCTCTTAACAGCTGAAAGCCACACAGCAACTCTGGAAAGAGCTCTTCAACTAGTGTAAGTAGGTGGCTGAGAAAGTTTCCTGCAATTATCTTCCCTGTGGTAAATAGCCAAGAGACTCCTCTCTCCATCTGATCCAGGGTCTGTTGGTTTATTAGCTGCCCACTCTCAGAACTTGAACTCCAGGTAATTGCCAAATTCTTCTTTGAAGCTTATGAGCAAATGGACCTTTTAGTAAATGCCCGGAAAACTAAGGACCTCTTCTAACCAGGTCCCACAGCAAAACATCTCCCCAAACTCCAAGGATTAAGATCAATGGCAAAATCCTGGAAACCAGAATCTCAAGCAAGAGACTAATATTATGGACAGCAGTGATTCTTATGCTGCTATATGAGAGGGACCTCAAGGATGCTGCAACCATGACTACAATCAAGGTCAGAAATCATATGACACCAGATTATAGTTCAACAGATTTATTTGAAAACACAAGCTTTCGGAGTCTTACTCTGCTTCAGGTGTTAGTGAGAAAGGTAATATCAGACACAGAATTTATAAGTAAAAGATCAGAGGGTCACACCATTGTTGAGGATGTACTAAACAAACCTAAGATGATGTTAAATCCTTAATCAGTGAGAAGGCTTTAATTGATTAATATGTATATGGAAATCCCCAAATTCATTTCAAGTCATGGTCCTGAGAGAATTTAAAGGTTTTATCAGTGTAAAGAGGAGGTGACATTTTAGGTCAGACAATGCATGTTAAGTGTGAGGCCTTGTTTTAAAGATTTAACAGCATCTTAGGTTTGTTTAGTACATTCTCATCAATGGTGTAAACCTTTGATTTGATACTACCTCTCTCACGAACACATGAAGGAAGACTGAGGGTCTGAAAGCTTGTGATTTCAAATAAATCTGTTGGACTATAACCTGGTGTCATAAGCTTTCTGACCTTGTCCACCCCAGTCCAACACTCGGCTTCTCCACATCATATAATCAAGAAGGGAGGCAAGTTCAATTGCACTAACTCAGTTGGAGTTTCCCTGCCATCTGCCATAGGGAAGAGCACTGCAAGATTCATCATGGCACATTTTGAAAACCTATGTGAGAATTTTAAAATCAAGATATTGTTTAACTGGCATTCAATGTTGATCAAAACAAGGCAAATTAAAGTTTGAGCACGCTCAAATCTGATAGCAGAAACCACCAATCCTGTTGCTGAGAGCTGACCACATAGAATATTCCTTCAGGATTGGCACTGTCCACAGCATCCCCTTCAGTGGCTGGTCTAATTTAAAACCATGAATTCACAAGAGGAAAGGATTAAAAACAAAACATCAAAGAAAGAAAGCTAAATGCAAAGTTAGATATCAGCACAATATCTAATCGTAAACAAGCCAGCATGAGTTTTGCTGCCTTTCTTATCCTCCGACAGTTGTTGGCCGAAAACTCAATAGAGAGTTGAAAATGTACCTGGCAGCATGAGACGTTTCTATAAATATACAAAAAGAAAAAGAGTGGCTAAAGTAAACGTTGGCCCTTTAGAGGATGAGAAGGGGAATTTAGTTATGGGATATGGTGAAATGGCCGAGGCACTGGACAGGTATTTTGTATCGGTCTTCACAGTGGAGGACACTAGTAACATGCCAGTAATTGACAAAGAGACAAAGGTAGGTGAGGACCTGGAAACAATTATTATTACAGAAGAGGTAGTGTTGGGCAAGCTAATGGAGCTAAGGATTGATAAGTCTCCTGGCCCTGATGGAATGCATCCCAGGGTACTGAAAGAGATGGCGGGAGAAATAGCAGGTGCACTGGCGGTAATTTTCCAAAATTCACTGGACTCTCAGGCAGTCCCAGCAGATTGGAAAACAGCAAATGTGACGCCACTGTTTAAAAAGGGAGGTAGACAAAAGATGGGGAATTATAGACCAGTTAGCTTAACCTCTGTAGTGGGGAAGATGCTTGAGTCTATTATCAAGGAAGAAATAGCAAGTCATCTCGATAGAAATTGTCCCATTGGGCTGACGCAGCATGGGTTCATGAAGGGCAGGTCATGCTTGACAAATCTTTTGGAATTCTACGAAGACATTACGAGCAAGGTGGACAATGGGGACCCAGTGGATGTGGTGTACCTAGATTTCCAAAAGATCTTCGACAAGGTGCCGCACAAGAGGTTGCTGCATAAGATAAGGATGCATGGCGTTAGGGGTAAAGTATTAGCATGGATAGAGGATTGGTTGACTAACAGGAAGCAAAGAGTGGGGATAAATGAGTGCTATTCTGGCTGGCAATCAGTGACTAGTGGTGTGCCTCAGGGATCGGTGATGGGACCGCAATTATTTACAATTTATATAGATGATTTGGAGTTGGGCACCACGTGTAGGGTGTCAAAGTTTACAGACGACACTAAGATGAGTGGCACAGCAAAGTGTGCAGAGGACTGTGAAACTTTGCAGAGGAACATAGATACATTGAATGAGTGGGCAAAGGTCTGGCAGATGGAATACAATGTAAATAAATGTGAAGTCATACATTTTGGTAGGAGTAATAGTAAAAAGGATTATTACTTGAATGGTAAAAAGTTGCAGCATGCTGCTATGCAGAGGGTCCTTGTGCATGAATCACAGAAGGTTGGTCTGCAGGCGCAACAAGTAATTAGGAAGGCAAATGGAATTTTATCCTTCATTGCTAAAGGGATTGAGTTTAAAAGCAGAGAGGTTATGTTGCAGCTCTACAAGGTGCTGCTGAGGCCACACCTGGAGCACTGTGTGCAGTTTTGGTCTCCTTATTTGAGAAAGGATGTACTGGCACTGGAGGGGGTGCAGAGGAGGTTCACCAGGTTGATTCCGCAGTTGAGGGGGTTGGCTTATGAGGACAGACTGAGTAGATTGGGATTATATTCATTGGAATTCAGAAGATTGAGGGGGATCTTATAGAAACAAAAAAAATTATGAAGGGAATAGATAAGATAGAAGTAGAGAGGATGTTTCCACTGGCAGGTGAAGCTAGGACAAGAGGGTGTAGCCTCAAGATTAGAGGGAGCAGATTTAGGACTGAATTGAGAAGGAATTTCTTCACCCAGAGGGTTGTTAATCTATGGAATTCCTTGCCAAGTGAAGTCGTTGACGCTATTTCAGTAAATGTTTTTAAAGCTAAGGTAGTTTTTTTGAACAATAAAGGAATTAAGGGATACGGTGAGAGCATGGGTAAGTGGATCTGAGTCCAGCGAAAAGATCAGCCATGATCTTGTTGAATGGTGGAGCAGGCTCGAAGGGCCGGAAGGCCTACTCCTGCTCCTAGTTCTTATGTTCTTATGACAGCTAAAAGAACTCTTGCCTTAAAGCAGCAAGCCATTGCTTCAGTCCCATCTTTTAACCTGACAATACAAGTGATACAGAACAGATGTTCATCAGCTCCTTGCGGCTGGGCCACTGCTTTCAGAGCTGCCAGTTTGTTCCACCACCTTGCGACTGCCCCAATGCCCAAAAAGGTCTTTCTTCAAAACTGGACCCACCACACTTTCAGGTAGTACATTCCATTCTTCACAACTCACTATGTACTTTTCTCCCGTCCACCTACCTCTAGTTTTTTATTCATTTATGAGACGTGGGCATCACTTGCTGGCCTGCCTTTACTGCCCAGTCTTAGTGGCCCTTTAGAAGGTGATGGTGAGCTGCCTTCTGAAACCGCTGAAGTTCACATGCTGTAGGAGATCCATAATGCCCTTATGGTGGTGGTGGTGGTTGGGGGGGAATTCCAGAATTTTTGACCCAGCAACATTGAAGGAACAGTGATATATTTCCAAATAAGAATGGTAAGTGGTTTGAAGGGAAACTTGCAGATGGTGGTGTTCATGTACCTGCTGTTCTTGTCATTCTAAATTTAAATGGTCTCATAGTTTTAGAGGAACAGTTTCTTTTAGTTTGCTCAATCAAAACATTTGAATGCCTATTATGTCTAACATTCCCTGCTCAGACAATAATCCCAGCTAACAAAAGTCCTTAATCGATGCTATTACTCTAGCAAATCTCTTTTATACTCTCCACAGTATCTTGACATCTTTTCCAGAACCTGATGCCCAGAATTCAACCCAATACTCTAGCTGAACACTCACCAGTGATTTATAAAGGTTTGGCATAACCTTCTTCTTTTTTGTACTGCATATCTATTTCCAAAGCCCTTGATCTCTACCACATAGGTGGACTGGGGCAACAGACGCACAGGACACTACCATCTCTAAGTTCCCCTGCAAGCTACACATTGTCTTCATGTCATCACTGTTATGGGATCAAGTTCCTGGAACTTGATCAAGTTTCCTGGATCAAGTTTCTTCCGAACAGCATTGTGGGTGTAACCATTCCACATGGGCTAGAGTAATTCAAGGTAGTGGCTCACCATACCTTCTCAAGGGCAAATATGGACAGTCACTAAACAGTGCCCTTGTGAAAGAAGTCAACATAACAATGGTCAGCTACCTTCAGGTTAATCACAGAGCCATACAGCCAGGACTGCAATACTTCAAGGTATCAGCCAGTGCTCCATGGGGCAGTGGACTAAATCACAAAATCACCCAGGAAGAAATGAATTACATGGGTATCCGATCAGAAAAATATCAGTCACCCTGGGTGTTGAACTGAGAAAGGTACTAGACTGGCAAGTTTGGAGGAATGTGGTGTTTTGTGGCTTTAAGTTTAATTAAAGGTTGATGAAGCTCTTTCCACTTTTAAAAGAACCAAGAATAACAGTACACAGATTTTGATTAATGTGCAAAAGACACAAGGGCAATGTGAGAACAACATTTTTCAAACAGTGAGTTGTTAGGGTATGGAATGCACTGCCTGGAAATGTGGTGGAGGCACGTTCAATTGACTGATTCAAGAGGGCATTAGGAGCTGTTTTGGGTAGTAATGGAGCACAGGGACATGAAAAAAAGGCAGGAGATTGGCACTAGGTAATAGAATCGTGCAGGCACAATGGGCCAAAGGCCTCATTCTGCACTATTTTGATTCTGTGATAATTATTGAGGGAAGTGATGAATTATTTTGAAATTCTATGATTCTGCTTGTGACAGTCCAAATTCTCCATGTGTTAACAAAATATATAAGATAAAATTATTACCTGATAGATCTACAGTTCATAGAACGTCATAGAATCCCTACAATGTGGAAACAGGCCATTCGGCCCAACAAATCCAAACAATCCCTTCAAAGAGCATCCCATCCAGACCCATTCCCCTACCCCTGTATTTCCCATGTCTAACCCACCTAACCTAAACATCTCTGGGCAATTTAGCATAGCCAATCCACCTACCCTGCACTTCTTTGGACTGAGAGAGGAAACAGGAGCACCCGGAGGAAACCCATGCAGACACGGGGAGAATGTTCAAACTCCACACAGGCAGTCGCCCAAGGGTGGAATCGAACCCAGGTCCCTGGCGATGTGAGGCAGCAGTGCTAACCACTGAGTTACCGTGCCACCCCTCCAAAAGAGAAAAAGTAGTCCCCAAAAATCAAGAAGTAGTCTTCATTATAACTCAAGAGGAGCCTTTAACCAAAAAAAAATCCTGGATAATAGTAATTATCAACTTCTCAGGGAAATAGGGACAGAAAATAACAATGGAACAGCCAAAGTTACCAACATCCTGAGCATCATGAAGTGATGCATTGCTAATACAGATCCGTGTTATACATTTTATCTGTTTCTACATATAAGACTGATTGGTAATGAATCTGCAATAAGAGATACATGTGGAAAATGTGACCAAACAGCAAAAAGACACATACTTCTTAATATACATTTTATAGAACTATTTTTGGCCGATAGCTGTGGATCAATTTCCATTCTGCAGTTACAATTCCCCTGCTGCTGGCAAATCAGGCGAGGTGAAAGGACAGAGATTTGAAATAAACAGTTACTGTATGATTTATGGACCTGTATTTTAGCTTGTAAAGTTCTGCATCATGGAATGCTCAAATTTTCTCAGCCATAATCTTAAGTGAAGCTCTTGAACTAATTAGAAATAAACAAGCAGAAGGCATTTCCGAGATTACAAAAGTCTGGATGCTGGAAAGGGCTTCTGATATTACAACTCGAAAAGGACTCAAAATTAAAAAGTACTGTACATCATCAAATACTGACAAAGACCCAGATTCATTTGCAGCTCCCTTTTAATAAATAGTTTGCGTTTTTTTCTCAGGGTCTCCAGATTTTTTTTGCAGGCCTTTCTAGAAGCATTGTCTTTATATCAAATTATTCCTGAAGTCATTGTTTTCAAATTTATTACATATAGAAACACACACTATGTTAAACTTCCAAATAAAAACCAGAATATGTTGGAAATTCTCAGTAGATCAGGCTGCATCTGTGCACAGATATAAGTTCTGTCATAAGTAACTCTTGTAAGATACATTAGCTCCCTTTGAAAATAAATTTCACAAATCTTGCACTATCATATTCAGAAATTCTCTTGTGTACTGAGCAAAAACTGTAAAGCAAAGAATGTGTAGAATAAATCTAGAACTTTATTGCCACTATACACTGGTAAACATCAAGAGAACAGTGTAAACCAATGACTTGCCAGACATTTTTTGAATTTTCGTAAAACAACTTCCCAAACCATTAATTTAAAAACAAAAGGCGGCTGTCAAAATCACTACTTTCAGTCCATGAAGACCTCTGCAGTATTTTTGCCTTCACTCTGTCAGATTTCACTTCACCACCATATACTCAGAGCAAAGCAATCCTGAGGTGACCAACTGTCAAGTTCTGGTGACTGCACCCCAGGTTGGCGACTAGATCTGCTTTGGTACTGTCACAATTTAGCTTGGATTCCAACTGACCACAACGTTCCAGCCAGCTCCAAAATTCACATGCATAAATCAAACTGTCCTAACAGCAAACACACAATCCATGGCAGGATAGATTGTTAATTGCAGTGTGCTCAAATCCACCAGCATTGAAGTGCTTCTGAAGCCACTGCCTTTTTTGATCCAAGCTGTTGGAGATAGTGGACTGGGTAGGATGACTGTTAGTCCAGCAGTTATCAATTCTTGTTGTGGCACGGGTGACAAGGACATCCTTGAAATGTGACAAATGTGACATCAAAAATTGAAAAGTGGTGTCAGTTCAGGCAGAGGATCCAAATTAGCACAGATTATATACAATATGAAGTACAGACTATATATTGTAGTAGCTTCTGTTGCCAGGGTTAAGTTGAATTTGATAAGAATCCCAAGCGACCAGTCTCTTGTGAACCACAAAGACAGCACGACTAAAATGACACAAAATTAGATTTTATCTCTGTTAAGGTGGACTAATGGTTGATTTTTAACTGCAACGTCCCTATGATGAGATCTGTCTTAGCACCCTCAGTGATGCTAAGAACATGAGCAGAACATAAACCTGTAAACAACATCCGCCTCTCACGTGAAAGGAATGAGCTTGGAGGAAGAGATAACACAGTGCGGAGCTGGAGGAACACAGCAGGCCAGGAAGCATTAGAGGAGAAGGAAAGCTGACATTTTGGGTCGGGACCCTTCTTCAGAAATGGGGGGGAGGGGGGAAACTCAGAAATAAATAGACAGAGGAGCGGTGGGCCTGGGAAAGATAGGTGGGATGGTGATAGGTAAGTGCAGGTAGACAATGGTGGCGATTGGTCAGCGAGGTGGGAGGGGCGGATAGGTGTGAGAGAAGATGGACAGGTTGTGTCAGGTCAAGCAGGTGGGGATAAGAAGGACGGTTGGGCATAGGATGAGGCCGGGGGTGGGAGATTTTGAAACTGGTAAAATCCACATTTAGGCCATTGGGTTGTAGGCTCCCGAGGCGGAATATGAGGTGCTGCTCCTCCAGTTTGTGGGTGGCGTCATTGTGACACTAGAGGAGCCCCAGGATGGACATGTCACCCAGGGAGTGGGAGGGGGAGTTGAAATGGTTCGTGACTGGAAAGTGTTGTTGTTTGTCACAAACAGAGTACAGGTGCTCTACAAAGTGGTCCCCGAGCCTCCGTTTGGTCTCAATGCTGTAGAGGAGGCCACATCAGGAGCAGTGGATGCAATAGACACATTGACGGATGTGCTGGTGAACCTCAGTCTAATGTGGAAGGTTTGTTTGGTACCTTGACTGGAAGTGAGGGGGGTGGTGTAGGGGCAGGTGTAGCACTTCCTGTGGTTGCAGGGAAAGGTGCCGGGGCTAGTGGAATGTGTGGAGCGGACAAGGGAGTCGTGGAGAGCGCGGTCCCTACGAAAGGCAGATGGGGTGGGGAGGGAAATATATCTTTGGTTGTGGGGCCAGATTCTAGGTGGCAGAACTGGCGGAGAACGACATGTTGGATACAGAGGCTTAGCGGGGTGATATGTGAGAAAAAGGGGGATTCTGTCTTTGTTTTTGTTGGGGGGAGAGGATGTGAGGGCAGAGGTGTAGGAAATGCAAGAGATGCAGCACAGACCATTTTCAACCAGAAAACGGTGGGAAGTTGTGGTCCTTGAAATAAGAGGACATCTGGGATGTTTGGGAGTGGAACGCCATTTTGGGAGCATCACCTCATATTCCACCTCGGGAGCCTACAGCCCAATGGCCTAAATGTGGATTTTACCAGTTGCAAAATCTCCCCACCCCCCAGCCTCATCCCATGTCCAACCCTCCCTCTCATCCCCGTCTCCTTGACCTGACATGACCTGTACATCTTCTCTCCCACCTATCTGCCCCTCCTACCTCACTGACCAATCCCCACCACGGCCTACCTGCACTCACCTAGCACAATCCCACCTACTTTCCCCAGCCCCACCCCTCCTCTCTCTATTTATTTCTGAGCTCCCTCCCCACCCCGCCCCATTTCTGAAGAAGGGTCCCAACCTGAAACGTTGATTTTCCTGCTCCTCTAATGCTGCCTGGCCTGCTGTGTTCCTCCAGCTCCACACTGTGTTATCTCTGACTCCAACATCTGCACTTCTTACGATCTCTGAATGAGCTCAGGGGATGTCAATTTTGTGTTCAATGACTGTAAACACCCCCAAATGGTCACATTCAAGTGGCATTCTTGTAACCTAGAGACTCAGATTATTATTGTAATTTTTGCAACAATCTAGTGTAGAGAAATACTCGCTGCAAAATATTTGCAACAAGGCAAAACTAGATGAAATCCAAGTTGAGTTTACTGATTGGCCCACAATTTCGTATCTAGTTGATCATATGTTGCTATCACTTTCCAATCATCAGCACAATATTCAAGGACAGGGTCATGTTTCAGCCACTGAATCAATAATGCTTTAAGTCAGAGAAGGAAGAGCAGACTCAAACACTCTTCATGAGCTGCTTGTTGTATGTTAATTATTGTTTTAATTAAGCACTAGTCTTTATTCAGATTCCGATTCACAACACGTGCTGAGTTGAACAGCATGCAGCAATTTAACTCAACTACATTTTTGACAGAGCCTGCTAATCTTCACACAGCGTTTAACACAGCATTGGTTATGCTAGCCACACGGGAAGTTTTTAAAATCATTTTTAAATTATTCATTGGGGAAAGGACAGCAAATCCATCAGACTGGCTTTACAGTGAACTGACCAATTGACTTTGAGTCAAGACGAATCATGATCTATTTTGTTACACAATGTTAAACACGGAGCAAAATTCTCCAACACAAGGCTGTAAATGGACAAATAAATTTAACATGAACTTCATAAAATGTCAATGGTATAGCCAAATTAAGTAAGGCGTCTAATCAGCAGAACCACAATTCTGATATTAACAAAAATACTTTTTTTATTATGTGATCATAGAGAGGCAATGGTGTAATGACAATAACATTGGATCAGAACCCAGACTCCCAGTTCAATGTCCGGGGGATTTGAATTCAAATCTCACCAAGGCAGATGGTGAAATTTAAAATCAATAAAATCTGGAATAAAGAGCTGATCTAATGTGGCCTTATAAATCACTATCAATCATCATAAACACCCATCGAGCTCTATAATGCCCTTTAGGGAAGGAAATCTGCTGTCCTTAACTGCTTTGGCCTACACGTGAGTCCAGATCCTCAACAATATGGGTGACTCTTAACTGTCCTCTGGGAATTTAAGGATGGGCAATAGATGCTGGCCCAATCAGCGATGCCCTCATGCAATAAATGAATTTTAAAAACTGCATAAGCGGGCCATGCCAGACTCCCAACAAATATGACTGCCGAAGCCCATGGTTAGAAAGTGATGTTACCCCACAGGACAGTCTATCCTCATGTGTTAAGTACTTTGTATGGTCTGTTCTTATTCATCATGTTATTTATTTAGTGTATTTAATTTCAATACGGAATTGAGCTGGAGAAAACCTGAAAGTAGAGAAGAATAATGTATATGTATTGTTCCAAGTTTTGTAGGATTGTTAAATTTTGGGACTATGTGCATAATTTGAAGTAAAGCTAAAATTATTGGATGGAGGACAGTGGTTTTTCCTGGGTCCTGCTCTGAATACTACTGACAGCAAGCATTGGTGGCCTGATCGTTAAAGATGTAAGAGAGGGTGGGCACACTGGCATGTGGTGGAGGCATGTTTAATTGACTGATTCAAGGGGGCATTACGAGCTGTTTTGGGTAGTAATGGTGCACAGGGACATGAAAAAAAGGCAGGAGATTGGCATCAGGTAATGGAACCGGTGCAGGCACAATGGGCCAAATGGCCTCATTCTGCACTATTGTGATTCTGTGATAATTATTGAGGAAACAGATTAATTATTTTGAAATTCTATGATTCTGTTTGTGACAGTCCAAATTCTACATGTGTTAACAAAATATATAAGATAAACTTATTACCTGATAGATCTACAGTTTCTCCAAAGAAAAAATGTAGCTCCCAAAAATCAAAAAGTAGTCTTCATTATAACTCAAGAGGAGCCTTTGACAACAAAAAAGGATCCTGGATAATAGCAACCTGGATAATAGGGTCAGAAAATAACAATGGAACAGCCAAAGTCACCAACATCCTGAGCATCATGAAGTGATGCCTTGCTAATACAGATCTGTGCTGTACATTTTATATGTTTCTACACATAAGACTCATTGGTAATGAGTCTGCAAAAGGAGATACATGTGGAAAATGTGACCGAACAGCAAAAAGACACCCACTTCTTAATATACATTTTATACAACTATTTTTGTCTGATAGCTGTGGATCAACTTCCATTCTGCAGTAAAGATGTAAGAGAGGGCAGGCATGCTGGAATGGCCTAGTTTGCTTTACATTGTAGAAGGTGCAAAGTAAAAAGAAATAAAAACAAAGGCGGGAGAAATTCGGGTCTGGAAGCATCAGTGGAGAGGAAAACAAAGTTAGTGTTCAGTCCAATATGACTTCTTTGGAATTCAGTTTTTATATCAAATCTTCGCCATCCTCAATACTTTGCTTTGATGCAAGGTGTTCAAACTTATTGATAATGGCAAAGACATCGACGCAGATGGTAAATGAACTGTCATAATTCCAGGAAGGTTTCAGAAATGACAGGTTTGTAAAAAGCTAAAATGTAAACTTTTTATTTCATTTCAAGGTAGAACAGAGTCAGAGAATACCGAATGAGATTTTGTAGCAGGGTACAAGGCTGAAGTAATTCACATTGCCAAGAAAATTGAATTTTAGTCAGGCAGAATCTATAGGATATTACTGTTGGATTGGGCTATGTCTTTCTGAACAGATCAAGCAGGTTCAATCTGCAATAGTGAGTGAGAGTACGAGGAACAGGAAGGCTCTATGGATACAATGGCATGAGTGTGGGTAGGAAATCACACTTAGACAGAAGAGATAGGGTTCATGATAACTTAAACAACACTGGAAGATATGCCTAACTTTAGCTAGAGGAAAGAACGTCCAATTTTACCTCACCACAGAAGCCATTTTAGGTTGGTTCAGAGACAATAGAATGTTTACGTAAGAGACTGAGTAAAGTACAGCTGTCAAGGGACATTCTTGATTGCTGTGATACAAACTGATTTCTATTTATTTTTTAATATCATTTATTTTAATATGGGTTTTAGATTTCAGGTTGGTGACATATGGG
Organism: Ginglymostoma cirratum; assembly: GCA_024137785.1. Lineage (NCBI taxonomy): Eukaryota > Metazoa > Chordata > Chondrichthyes > Orectolobiformes > Ginglymostomatidae > Ginglymostoma > Ginglymostoma cirratum. Next base: position 1,619,052 of record JAHRHZ010000165.1, read on the forward strand.
TTTTCCATGTGTCTAAAGTTAATAATTAATTTGCAAGTATTTTTGTAAGAGTGATGATTTCTTTCAAAATTATCTTTATAATACTAATGGTTTTTGTTTGCCTTAAGATGTTTGATGATCTATCACAGTAGCCCACAGCACTTTAATGTCTGTTAGAAATTTCTAAACACCAAATATTTTTGAACTTCATAGAAATACTCATTGCTTACAGAAAGATTTCCTTTCAGTTTTACTTTGGTTTGGGTAACTCTGTGAAGTCCTCGGATGAAGATGGTTGTTTAGAGCAAAGGCAAAGCACAGTAAAACTAAATTACTTTTGTGATAGTCCCAAACCAGAGGTGTTGGGTTTAAATCCTGAAGCGGTTACTTGAAGCTGTGTTTGTTTTTCATGTGTGTTCGGAATATAGACTGTATGGTACAAGTGTTACTTGCCACTTGTCAGCTTAAACCTGGATATTGCCCAGGTCTTGCTACATTTGGACATGGATTGCTTTAGTATCTAAGGAGTTGGAAAATGCAGAATTACAGAATTATTACTGTGTAGGAAGAGGCCATTCAGTCCAATATGCTGAGCAAATGGTGCTGAGCATTGCACAATCACCAGGGAACATTCCCATTCTGACCTTGCAATGGAGGTAAGATTATTGATGAAGCAGCTGAAGATGATGGGCCTAGGAGTCTACCCTGAGAAATGCCACAGAGATATCCTGGAACTGAGATGAGTGACCTCCAACAACTATAATCATCTCCCTTTATCCTAGGTATGACTCCAACAACCAGAGAATATTTCCACCAACTGCCAATGACTATAGTTTTGCTAGATATCCTTGGTGCCAAGGGCCGTTCCTCTCACCTAACCTTTAACCTCAGTGGTATGAGAGTTTCTGGAAGAAGCTGTCAGCATGTTCAGTCTTGGAGTCAAAGTCCACACTTGACTTCAGCCTACTGAGCTGTTAGGAGAAAATTTTTCCTTTGGTGACAGTACTATAAGAGGGGTGTTTTAGGTAGTCTACAGGGATTTATTTTTGGATCATATAAAGGAGCATTTTGGGATTAATGGAAATAAATAAACTATTTACTGATAATACAAATGCAAAGAATTTTAAACACACCATAAAAGTATAGAGTATAGAGTCATAAACTCTATACCATAACACTATTTGACTCTATACATTTAAAATTTTTTGAATGTGTGTAATCAGTAAATAGATTGTTTATTCTATTTTACCTTCATTCCATTAGGTAAATAAACTTTTTTGCTGCTAAACAAAATCTGCAGTATTGTGTGCTTAGATTTTAGTGAGACCAGATCGAGAAAACCAGAAGCAAAGCAAAATATGATCTATCAAGCCACCTTTTAATCTGGGATCTGACTTGTAATGTATTACCATCAGCTCTGATCATAATGTTGCACTGAAGCATGATTTTTCTGTAGTTGAGAGAATAAAGTCACACAAGAAAGTGTGTAATCAATGATTTTTTTGCAGCAAATATCTTAAAACAGGAAATTTATCACGCAATTCCCTTACATTTGGCCACTAGAAATTGAAATTTCTTTTTAAAAAGTGGTTGGTCTCGACAAAAAATGTATATCTTTTAACAGTAAAGACCAGTCCATATACAAAAGGCCCTCCGCTTCTTCCTGGCCCACAGAACTGACCAATCCCCCTCCACCGACACCCTCATCCGCTTAGCCAAACTCATCCTCACCCTCAACAACTTCTCTTTCAATTCCTCCCACTTCCTACAGACAAAGGGGGTGGCCATGGGTACCCACATGGGCCCAAGCTATGCCTGCCTCTTTGTAGGTTACGTGGAACAATCCATCTTCCAGACCTACACTGGCCCTAAACCCCACCTCTTCCTCCGTTACATTGATGACTGTATCGGCGCCACCTCATGCTCCCACGAGGAGCTCAAACAGTTCATCCACTTCACCAACACCTTCCACCCCAACCTGAAGTTCACCTGGACCATCTCCAACACTTCCCTCTCCTTCCTGGACCTCTCTGTCTTCATCTCGGGTAACCACCTAGAAACCGATGTCCATTTCAAGCCCACTGACTCCCACAGCTACCTGGAATACACGTCCTCCCACCCACCTTCCTGCAAAAATGCCATCCCCTATTCCCAATTCCTTCGCCTCCGCCGCATCTGCTCCCAGGATGAGACATTCCACTCCCGTACATCTCAGATGTCCTCATTCTTCAAGGACCGCAACTTCCCCCCCACAGTGGTCGAGAACACCCTTGACCGTGTCTCCCGCATTTCCCGCAACTCATCCCTCACACCCCGTCCCTGCAATAATAACCAAAAAAAATCCCCCTCGTCCTCACATACCACCCCACCAACCTCCGGATCCAACGCATCATCCTCCGGCACTTCCGCCATCTGTAATCCAACCCCACCACCAAAGACATTTTTCCCTCCCCACCCTTATCTGCTTTCCGGAGGGACCACTCCCTCCGCGACTCCCTTGTCCGCTCCACACTCCCCTCCAGCCCCACCACACCCGGCACTTTTCCCTGCAACCGCAGAAAGTGCTACACCTGCCCCCATACCTCCTCCCTCACCCCAATCCCAGGCCCCAAGTAGACTTTCCACATCAGGCAGATGTTCACCTGCACATCTGCCAATGTGGTATACTGCATCCACTGTACCCGTTGTGGCTTCCTCTACATTGGGCAAACCAAGCGGAGGCTTGGGCACCGCTTTGCAGAACACCTGCGCTCAGTTTGCAACAAACAACTGCACCTCCCAGTCGCGAACCATTTCAACTCCTCCTCCCATTCCTCAGATGACATGTCCATCCTGGGCCTCCTGCAATGCCACAGTGATGCCACCCGAAGGCTGCAGGAACAGCAAATCATATTCAGCCTGGGAACCCTGCAGCCCAATGGTATCAATGTGGATTTCACAAGCTTCAAAATCTCCCCTCCCCCTACCGCATCCCAAAACCAGCCCAGCTCATCTCCGCCTCCCTAACCTGTCCTTCCTCTCACCTATCCCCTCCTCCCACCTCAAGCCACACCCCCATCTCCTATCTACTAACCTCATCCTGCCCCCTTGACCTGTCCGTCCTCCCTGGACTGACTTATCTCCTCCCTACCCCCCCATCTACACTCACCTTTACTGGCTCCATCCCCGCCTCTTCGACTTGTCTGCCTCCTCTCCACCTATCCTCTCCTATATCCATCTTCTATCCGCCTCCCCCTCTCTCCCTATTTATTTCAGAACCTTCTTCCCCTCCCCCATTTCTGATGAAGGGTCTAGGCCTGAAACGTCAAGCTTTCCTGCTCCTATGATGCTGCTTGGCCTGCTGTGTTCATCCAGCCCCACACCTTGTTATCTCGGATTCCCCAGCATCTGCAGTACCTTTTATCTCAGGCCTTTATCCATGTCTGTTGCAATTGGACTGAATGCAGATGTAGAAAATTACATGCAAAGTACAAGAGTGACCATTTAAAGGCCTGACCATGAACTTGTTACGTACAGTGTCATCTCTGAATCTTAGAGATATGACAACAGAACTGGAAAGTAAAATCCAGATATCCCCGAAAAAGATATTGTGCAGAGGGGCATCTATAAATAGGTCATGATGACCATGTTTCCTGATATGTCAATGATTGAAGGTTCACAATAGGTCACAGAGCTGGAATCTCCCAGAGCAGCATGAGACAGTGGTGCATTAATGTCTGAGATAAAGACTTATTCTCAATATTACACTGCTTCTAATAAAAGCAATTTGTCATTGAGTTGATCATATGACATCCAAAAGTCACAAGACTTATTAAGAGTCATCTAGTGATAACTGCAGGACAACTATCAGGGATCTGAACAACAGTAAGCTGCTACTTTCACACAAGTAATACAATGAGGTGAAGGGGAGGAATCAAAATCAGTGAAAGAGAAAAGAAAATTTCAGTTTCAGTGGAAGCAGACAGACTGGTTTAGCAGTACGAATAGAATCTGCTTAATTCATGGATACACCTACTGCGCAAATTGTTAAGACAATGATGAGAAAACTTTCAGTACATGGCTACTTTGTATCAAAACTTCTGGGAGACTACATTTTACTTGTCAAAGTTGTAACTTTGCATTCAGGTTATCTGAATGTCACAGAATACAAAATACTCCCATCAAATCCCAAACCTTGTCTTCCGTTTCACTCAATTCTACATTTGATCCCTTCATCTTGGTTTCTCAGGCATCAACACACAAAATATAAAATACAGAATATTTTAGTTTAAAAATCACCTGAATTACTGATTTGAGGTATTTGTTCAAAGCAATTTGAGTCAACAATCTCACTAGCAAATAAATACATCCACAAGCATCCATTCCCTCCACCACCGACGCTTAGCAGCAGCAGTATGTATTATCTACAAGATGCACTGCAGAAATTCAGCAAAGATCCTGAGACAGCACCTTCCAAACCCACACCCATTTCCATCTAGAAGGACAAGAGTAGCAGACGTATGGGAACATTACTACCTTCAAGTTCCCCTCCAAGCCACTCACCATCCTGACTTGGAAATATATCGCCATTCCTTCACTGTTGCTGGGTCAAAATCCTGGAATTCCCTCCCTCATGGCATTGTCAATCCACAGCAGGTGGACTGCAGCGGTTCTAGAAGGCAGCTCACCACCACTTTCTCAAAGGCAACTAGGGATGGACAAGAAATGCTGGCCAGCCAGTGACGTCCATGTTCCACAAATGAATAGAAAAAAAACAGAAATCTAGCTCCAACTGAAAACGGCAAAAAAGCAGTTTAATGCATCAGTTCTAATCCCTCTACCACAACTTCACCTCCAGGATTTCTCTTTTTAATTCCAAATTCCAGAATTTATGACATTTTCTAACCATGGTTGCTCTCCTAACATGACAATTTACTTTTGTATTTTTGAGTAAAGGCTGTAAATGTGCGAAGCATATGTATGTTTGCTGAGGAACTATATCGTAGAGACAGATTATTACAAAAAGTAGATTCTGCTTAGCATTACATTTGAGGAATAACACAATGATTTAGGAATACAACAAAATAAGCAATATATAACAACATACAAAAAGCCTGAAAGACTTCAGCTCTGCTTGCAACCAAAGTCTGAAAGATAGTAGAAACAATTATACCCTAGATTAGTCCACATTCTGGTACAAGGCACCATTTCTGTTTCCTCCTTTCAAGCTTCCTGCCACATTTCAGCACGGTGTTTTCTGATACTCAACAATAGGTTCCTTCACAGTTGCATTTTAGAGCTGTTCCCTCGAGCCCTTTGGGCTGAATGTTCAATTGACAATGAAATAAGAGGACATCTGGTCCTCTTATTTGATGAGTGAAGGGACGGAGGGCATTGTTGCTAAATTTAGAGATTACACAAAGATAGGTGGAGGGACAGGTCATGTTGAGGAGGTAGGGAGGCTGCAAAAAGACTCAGACAAGCTAGGACAGTGGGCAAAGAAGCAGCAGATGGAATATAACCTGGGAAAGTGTGAGCTAAGCACTTTGATCAGAAGAATAGAGGCGATGACTATTTTCTATGTGGGGAAAGGCTTTGGAATCTAAACACAAAGGATCTTAGGAGTCCTAGTTCAGGATTCTCTTAAGGTTAACATACAGGTTCAGTTGACAGGAAGGCACATACAATGTTAGCATTCATTTCAAGAGGGCTAGACTTCAAAAGCAAAGATGTACTGATGAAGCTGTATAAGGCTCTGGCTAGACCACATCTGGAATATTGTGAGCAGTTTTGAGCTCCATATCTAAGGAAGAATGTGCTGGCATTGGAGGACTTCCATAGGAGGTTGATAACAATGATCCTGGGGATGAAGAGGTTGTCATATGAGGAGCAGTTGAAGATTCTGGGTCTGTACTTAATGGAGTTTGGAAGGATGAATAGGAGAGGGTCCAGTTGTTGTGGTCCATGCTGGGACCAACAACATAGACAAGAGGTCGTGTTTGAGGAATATCAGGCATCAGGTTCAAAATTCAAGAACAGAACCTCAAAAGTTATAATCTCTGAATTATCAGAGGCGCTAAATAGGGTGGTAGTGAGGGAACGGGTTGTGAGGGCTTTGGGGGAAATCAATACAATTTCAAAATCAAGTGGCATGACAGAATGTAATGAAAGAGTCAGGAATGCTTCTTCATATAAAGCAGGGAATGATAAAACTATAAGATGTGCATTGATTAAACCGACAGAGAGAAATAATAAACAGATAAACAAAGTATCAGTGACAGGTTACAGCGCATGACCCACAAAAGAGTTCTATATACAAAAGCACAGATTGTAAGGAATAAATTAAGTGAGCTGCAGACACAAATTCAAACTGGAAATTATGCAATACAGTACCAGCCATTACTGAGACATGGCTGCAGAATGGTCAGGACTGTGAACAAAATATATCTGGTTATAGATTTTACAGGACTGAGAGGGAAAATAAGAAATGAGGTGGGTAGCCTTAGTGATTTAGAAACATAATTACTTCAATGGTGAGGGCAGTTATTATGTAGGGAAAGCATTCAGTGGAGACCATATGGGTGGAACTGAGGAACAGTAAAGGACCTAAATTGTAACAGGTGTTGTGTTCAGATCCTCTGGTAGCAGCCCTGAAGTGCTAGATTGTATAAATGCAGAAATCAGGCAAATGTGCAGCAAATCCAGAGGAATATTAATGAGGGATTTTAATTTCAACATAGATTGGGAGAAGCAGACAACCGCCTGTCTGAAAGGCAGTGAACTTGTGGAGTGCGTCTGGGACAGTTTCATACAAGAATGTTTCCTGAAAGCAACAATGGGACAACCAATATTGGATTTAGTAATGAGTAATGAGCCAGATTTAATTAGGAACCGAGTTGTGTATGTACATTTATCACATCATGATCTTAACATGATCGAGTTCAGTGTAGTGGCTGAAGGCAAAACCCGTTGAGTTTTAGGTTGAGGTAAGGCCGATTTTAATAAGGTCAGACAGAGCTCATCCACAGTCTGCTAATGGGTAAAACAACTGAAGCACAGTGCAGGATATTTAAAGGAGCATTTAACACATTACAAAACAGTTTATACCCCTGAGAGGAGAAAGCTGCACTTCACAGAAAAAAAAAAGGCATGGACAATTAAAGAGGTAAGGGACAGCTAAAACTAACAGGAAAGGCTTACAAAAGTGCAAAAGACAGCACAGATCTTGCTGAATGGGAAAGATTCAAAGGACCATGAGGCAGCTTATAGGAGTAAGTAAAGGGGATTATGAAAGGAAACTTGACACGGACATCAAAATCAATAAGAAGAAATTCTACAGTTACATAAAAGGAAAGTGGGTGATCAGGAGAGATGATAGCCCATTAAAGACTGTAAGTGGGAATATTGTCAATGTCTGCAGTGAAATGGCAGATGTGTTGAATAATTACTTTGCCTCAGTATTTAAAGGAGAAAAGGAGAATAACTTGCCGGAAGTCCTGAGGAAACTAATAGTGGATCAGAATCAGCGACTGAATGAAATTAACTTAAGTAAAACATCAGTAATGAAGAAATTAATGGAATTAATTAACAGTGACAAATCCTCGGACCGGACAGTTTCCATCTGAGGGTGTTGAAGAAAGTAGGGGAGCACTTTGTGAATGCCCTAACTATAATCCTTCAGGGATCCTTAAATTCAGGAGTTGTTCCTAGATTGGAAAATTGCACATATGACTCCACTTATTAAGAAGGGCGAAAAGGAAAACCAAGAAAAACAGACCAGTTAGCTAAAACTTGTGGTGGGGAAATTGTTGGGGTCTATAATCAAGGGTGGGGTAAACCAAGCACCCTGAAATTTTCAGTTAATCAGGGTGAGCCAGCATGATTCATGACAGGTAGGCCATGCCTGACAAACCTCACTGAATTTTTTGAAGAGGTGACTAAGGTCGTGGACAAGGGCATGTAGTTTTTATGAATTTCCAGAAAACTTTGATAAAGTCGCATATAAGAGACTGTTAACTATGGTAGAAGTCCTGGGAATTGAGGGCAAATTACTGACATGGCTGCGAAATTGGTCAACTAGCAGGTGACAGAAAGTAGGGATAGAGTGTAGGTACTCAAATGGGCAGGATGTGACCCATGGTGTCCCAAAAGAATCTGTGTCAGGGCCTCAATTACAGACATTACTTATTAACAACTTGGATAATGGCACAAAAAGTCATACAGCCAAATCTGATGCTGTCACAAAGTTACACGGCACTGCAGACAGTGCATCAGATGGTATAAAATTGCAAAGGGATAGTGATAGACTAAATGAATGGGTAAAAATACGGCAGATGAAGTTCAATGTAAACAAGTGTGAGCATATCCATTTTGGATTGAAAACGGATAAATCAAGGTATTTTCTAGATGGTATGAAGTTAAATACAGTGGATGTTAAATACATCAGGGAGGTGATGGCCTAGTGGTATTATCGCTGGATTGTTAATCCAGACACCCAGGTAATGTTCTGGGGACCAGAGTTCAAATCCCACCACGGCAGACGGTGAAATTTGAATTCAATAAATATCTGGAATTAAGAATTAATGGCCATGAATCCATTGTCAATTGTCAGAAAAACCCATCTGGTTCACTAATGCCCTTTAGGGAAGGAAACTGCCATCCTTACCTGGTCTGGCCTACGTGTGACTCCAGATCCACAGCAATGTGGCTGACTCTTAACTGCCCTCTGGGCTATTAGGGATGGGCAATAACTGCTGCCTAGCCAGCGACGCCCTCATCCCGTTTACGAATAGAGGAAAAAAAATGTCCATAAAGACCTGAGTTTTCAGGAGCATAGATCTTAAAATGTCACAAACAGGTGCAGAAAATAATCAAGAAAGCTAATGGAACTCATGACTAGAGTACAAGGATACAAAAGTTATGCTGCAGTTATATAAAACCCTTGTCAGGTCCCATGTGGAGTACTGTAAGCAGAATTTGGACACCACACCTTAGGAAGAATATATATATATCCTGGAAGGAGTACAAGTTTACAAGAATGATGACTGGACTTCAGGGGTTAAGTTGGTCTGTTTTCTTTCAAATTTAGAAGGTTTCGGGGTGAGCCAGACAAAATCTTCAAGGTGTTAACAGGGTAAGAGAGAGTAGATAAAGAAAAGCTATTTCCACTGATTAGGGATTCTAGAACTGGGAGACATAGTCTAAGAATTAGGACCAGACTGTTCAGGTGAGATGTTAGGAAGCACTTCTACACAGAAAGGACGATAGATATTTGGAACTTCTTAAAAATTTTGATTTGATTTATTTGACTTATTATTGTCATATGTACCGAGGTACAGTGAAAAGTATCATTTTGCGTGCTATGCAAACAAGTCATACCATATGTAAGTACATCAGGGTAACAGAACAGAATGCAAAATATAGTGTTACAGCTACAGAGAAGCTGCAGAGAAAGATCAATTCTAATATATGAAAGGTCCATTCATAAGTCTGATAACAGCAGGAAGAAGCTGTTCTTGAATTTATTGGTACATGTTTTGGGGATGGGAGGGGTCTTTGATTATGTTGGCTGCTTTCCCAAGGCAGTGGGACGGAGTCAATGGATAGAAGGCTGGTTTGCATGATGGACTGGGCTGTATTTGCAACTCACTGTAATTTCTTGTGGTCTTGGGCAGACCAGTTGCCATTCCAAGCTGTGATGAATCATATAGAATGCTTTCAATGGTGCATCTAAAAATATTGGTAAAAATAATTTTGGACATGCCAACTTTCCTTCGCTTTCTGAGGAAGTAGAGGTGTTGGTGCGCTTTCTTGACTGTAGCGTCAATGTGGATGGACCAGGACAGATTGTTGGTGATATTTACTCCATGGAACTTGATGCTCAACCATCTCTACCTCAGCACCACTGATGCAGATAGGGTCGTGTCCTCCACTCCACTCCCTGAAGTCAATGATCATCTCCTTCATTTTGCTGATATTGAGGGAGAGATGCTATCCTTACACCATGCCACTAAGCTTTCCATCTCCTTCCTGTACCCTATACCATCATTTTTTGAGATCTGATCATGTCATCAGCAGTCTTTCTTGCAGTTTGGGCATTCAAACCGTGTTTACTTACTAGAATGCAGCAACTAGTGTTGTAGAATGGGCATGGCTTACCCAAAGATTTTCTGCACTCTTCTCAGAAAGGATTCCCATGTTTGGACCCCAAAAATTGCAGATAAGTAACTGTAGAACTTTTGGTCTGGTTTGCAAACTGCGATTCCGATCAATACTGTAAAGATTTGAGCCTAGGTTTTTATTCAATTAACTGAATTTAAATTCCCCAGCTGCATTGGTGGGATTTGCACTCATGTCTCCAAATCATTAGTCCAGGCTGCTAGATCCCATAACCACAATGCTGCCATAACCTCTTTTAATAAAGGGAATTACATCATTTCATATGCTCAAAAATTCAAATGCTTCTGAGCTATGATCTTTTTATCATTGAAGCTCTTTCTTGGCTCAGTTTCCATAATGAACATGGAGAGAACAGCAAGCCTGCAAACTTGCCACAATACTTGCAAAAGAAACAATTCTCAGCACTGCATGCTTTTCCTCACAGGAATAGACTAATCTCCAACTTCAACATACATGGGAAATTACAACATCCTGTCAAGGCAAAATGATATAAATTTGGAGCATACTTGGTTTGCTATGCTTAAGATTTATATTATTTCCCATTGGACTCAGCCAGCACAGCCCATTTTTAAGCTTCAATAACTACAAGAGTGTAAAAAATGAACAAAAAAAGGAAGCTAAAATTGAATAAACAAAACTATTTATTTATAACACACAAAGTATAATCCCATTAATCCAAAAGCAGCCCTTTATAAGTAGAAAATAGAAACACAGCTGGAGTACTCTGAAGCACCACTCATACCATTTCTGATGAAGGGTTTAGGCCCGAAACGTCAAGTTTTCCTGCTCCTATGATGCTGCTTGACCTGCTGTGTTCATCCAGCCCCATGCTTGTTATCTCGGATTCTCCAGCATCTGCAGTACCTTTTATCGCTAACATTTGATTTGCCTTCCTAACTGCCAACTGAACCTGCATGTTAACATTAACAGAATCCTGCACTAGGACTCTAAAGTTCCTTTATGCTTCAGGTTTCTGATGCCTTTCCCATTTAGAAATAGTCTACATCTCTATTCTTCGGATCAAAAAACATATTCTCACACATTCATACATCGTATTCCATCTGCCACTTCTTTGTCCACTCACCCAACATGTCAAAGTCTTTCTGCAGCCTCTCCACTTCCTCAACATTACCTGCCCCTTCATCTGTCTTTGTGTCATAAGTTTAGGAACAAAAGAAATGAAGATAAGATAGAATAAACCAAACTATTTATTTATAACACACAAAATATAATCCCATTAATCCCAAAACAGCCCTTTATAAATAGAAAATAGAAACACAGCTATAGCACCCTAAAGTACCACTCTCACCAGAGTCTCCGTCTCAACACCTTGATAGTTTTCATAGAATCCCTACAGTGTGGAAACAGGCCCTTCGGCCCAACAAGACCACACCAAATCTCAGAGCATCTCACCCAGACCCATCCTGCTATAAACCCACCTAATCTACACATCCCTGAATACTACGGGCAATTTAGCATGGCTAATCCACTTAGCCTGCACATCTTTGGACTGTGGGAGGAAACCGGAGCACCTGGAGGAAACCCATGCAGACACGGGGAGAATGTGCAAACTCCACACAGACAGTTGCTCGAGGATGGAATCAAACCCAGGTCCCTGGTGCTGTGAGGCAGCAGTGCTAACCACTGAGCCACTGTGCCGCCCACACATGACTTTAATTTGTAGGCTGGACCTGAAGATAGCTTATTCCTGGAGCACCTGAGCTTAAAAAGACTTTAAGTAACTCTTCAAGGTTTTATCCCAACACTTCTGGTCTGGAAGTAACACTAACTCTTTATTCCAAAGGAGTCGAATTCACTATATCTTTCCTTCATGGGAGCACTGGTCTACACAGTTATTTGAATCCAATGACTTCATAGGATTGTTCAAAACTCAATGTAAAACTAAAATAAATCTCTCTTTTCAAACTATGGGCATTTCCCTTAAGCTTGAATAAACAAGAGCCAGGATTTTCCAAAAAGCCTGGAGGCTCCATTATTTACCTTGCTGGGTGATGAAATGCTCTAAGCTAAACAAAAACCCGTCAGTGATACATAAAACCTTAAAGTACCAAAGCTTGGCCTCAAAAACTTTTAAAATAAATCACCATGGACCAGAAATACTTACAAGTTAATGATTAACTTCAGACATACAGAAAACTCAGCTCTAAAACCAGTACCCAAACCTTAAAGCGAGTGAAATTAAAAATATTTATATAAAAAAATCACATGATCTACATCACAACATAGAACATGTGACCTGTCACCAAAAAGTGCTATGTGCCATTTTAGCAAACCATTCATCTCCAGAACAGAACCTGGACGACAGAAGAAGAATTGCTTTGTATGAAATTCTGAAAAATTGGGAAAAATAACAACTATGGGATGATTGGATAGTTATGTTTAAAAGTATGAAATAATGCATACATAGAAACATAGTGTTTCTGCAGTTATGAGAATGTAGACAATGCAAGTTTAAATGTAGACATTTATTAATGGAAGGAAGATGAAACATCTTTCCAGAAAGATGACTGTGGAATTCACTTAGATAACAAGGTGTAGAGCTGGATGAACA
>JAHRHZ010000165.1:1636760-1667186 GCA_024137785.1 Ginglymostoma cirratum
GACCCTTCTTCAGAAGGGTCAACTTTCCTGCTCCTCTGATGCTGCCTGACCTGCTGTGTTCCTCCAGCTCCACACTATGTTGTACCAAACTAGACTAATCCCATTTACCTGCACTTGGTCCATAGCCTACAATGCCTAGGCATTTTAAGTACTCATCCAGGTGCTTCTTAAATGTTATAAGTGTAGTTGTCTCCACCACCCTCTCAGGCAACATGTTCCATATATCCACCATCTTCTGGGTGAAAAATGTTTTCCGCAGATCTCTTCTAAACCACTTACTCCTCACCTCAAACTTTTGCCATCCGATCTTAGGCATGTCACCATGGGGAAAAGATTCCTATGATCTAATCTGTGTATGCCTCACATAATTTTTTATACCTCAGTCGGATCCTTCTTGAGCCTCCTCTGCTCCAAGGAAAACAAACCCAGACTATCCAGTCTCTCTTCATAACTGAGACTTCTCATCTCAGGCAACATCCTGGTGAATCTCCACCTATTTCTCATCTGTATGGTGCCACCCCAGAGACTTCATGTCTCCTTTTTAGCCATGTTTAAGTTCTGCAGTACTGAGCACTGAGACACAACTGTGCCCCATTGATTACTTCATTTGGATGAGTCAGAATCTTAGACAAGAGTTTGAGGACCATCTGGTCTTGAAAAAGCAATAATCAGCACCTCAAGTTTAATTGTATAAATTGTATAAGTCCTGCCCTTGTTTGTTTTACAAAAATGAAATACCTCACATTTGTCCAAATTAAACTAAAATTGAAAGAACTGCGGATGCCGTAAATCAGGAACAAAACAGAAGTTGCTGGAAAAGCTCAGCAGGTCTGGCAGCATCTTTGAAGAAAAAATCAGAGTTAACGTTTTGGGTCCGGTGACCCTTCCTCGAAACTGTTCTGGCAGACCTGCTGAGCTTTTTCAGCAACTTCTGTTTTATCTGTCGTTAAACTTCATCTGCCATTCTTCAGCCCGTTGACTCAATTGATCTCTTTGTAATCTTAGATAACCTCTTCACTGTTCAGTATACCACCAATCTTGGTGTCATCCGCAAACTTACTAACCATGCCTTCTATATTCTCATCTAGATTATTTGTATAAATGACAAACAAAAGTGGACTCAGTTCCAATCTTGTGTTGAGGTTGTACAGGATGTTAGTGAGGCCTCTTCTGGAGTACCGTATGCAGTTCTGGTCACACTGTTATAGGAACAATATTAGTAAGCCGGAGGGGGTTCAGAAGAGATCTACCAGGATGTAGTCGGGAATGGAGGGTTTGAGTTATGGGGAGAGGGTAGGTAAGTTGAAACCTTTTTCACTGGAGCATAGGAGGTTGAGAGGTGACCTTATAGTGGTTTATAAAATCATGAACGGTATAGATAAGGTGAATGGCAGGTGTCTTTACCCTAGGGTGGAGGATTTCAAGACTATGGGGCATATTTTAAAGGTGAGACGAGGAAGATTTAAAAAAGACACGAGGAGCAATTTCTTTACATAAAGAGTGGTTCATGTGTGGAATGAACTTCCAGAAGAAGTGGTAGATGCAAGTACAGTTACAACGCTTAAAAGACATTTAGATAAGGAGGGATGTGTGCCAAGCGCAGGCAGGTGGGACTAGTTTAGTTTGGAATTATGATTGGCATGGATGGGTTGGACTGAAGGGTCGGTTTCCGTATTCTATAATTCTATGACTCTAAGTATCTATAATAGATCCAATATCAGTATAAGATTCTGAATTCACATCTCACCAGAACTGTCAAACAGACAGACAAAATGGTTTTTTCCTCAAAATCTGCTGTCAAACTGTCCAATTAGTAGGAATTTAAAAAGATCAATTTTACAGCACAGAGCATAGAACCATACAGCATAGGAATGGGCCCTTCAGCCCACAACGTTCTGTCAAATATGACATAAAATGAAACTAATCCCTTCTGCTTGCCATGGACCACATTCCTACATTTCTTCCATATTCATGTGTTTATCTAAAAGTCCCTTACATGCCCCATTGTATCTGCCTCCACCACCACTCCTGGCAGTGTGTTGCAGATTCCTACCGCTCTCTGCGTAAAAAACCTGCCTCTCAAGTCTCCTTTGAACTTTCCCCTCTCACCTTAAATGCATGCCCCCCTAGTATTAGACATTTCAACTGTGTGAAAAAGATTCTAACCGTCAACACTATCTATGCATCTCATTACTTTGCAGACTTCTACAAAGTCTCCCCTCAGCCTCCACCACTCAAGAGAAAACAACCCAAGATTTTCCGAAGGAAATTTCTAAAGAAGGGTCCCGAACCGAAACGTCAGCTTTCCTGCTCCTCTGATGCTGCCTGGCCTGCTGTGCTCCTCCAGCTCCAAACTACGTTATCTCTGACTCCAGCATCAGCCACTCTTACTATCTCTAAGTTTTTCTAGCCTTTCCTTATAGCTCATTCCCTCTAATCCAGGCTGCATCTTGGTAAACCTCTTCAAAGCCACCACATCCTTCGTGTAATGTGGCAACCAGAATTGAACACAATACTCTAAATGTGGCCCAACCAAAGTCTTACAAAGCTGCAGCATGACATTCTGACTCTTGTCCTCAATTCCCCGACCAATAAACGCAAGCATGCCATACACCTTCTTTACCACCCTATCTACCTGTGAGGGCTACTTTCAGGACGCTACGGACTTGAACCCAAAGATCCTTCAGTACATAAATGCTGTTCCAAGTCCTGCCATTAACTGTATGCTATGCTTTAACATTTGATCTCCCAAAGTGCAGCGTCTCACACTTACCTAGATTAAACTCCATCTACCATTTCTCTACCCATATCTGCAACCGATCTATATCCCGCTTTATCCTTTGACAACCTTCTACACTATCCACAAATCTTTCCTGTAATAAATTCAAATCACCTGTCACTGACCGTCCTCAAGGGTTGCTATTATCTCCCAAACATCGATTTTAACGTACCAGTCCTCATTTAAAAATGTATTTAAGACATCCACTTTCCCAGCAGAAAGGAGCACAAGTCCAGACGACTATGATTAAACTAAAACAAAGAACTGCAGATGCTGGAAACAAAAACACAAATTGCTAGATAAACTCAGCAGGTCTGGTAGCATCTATGAAGAGAAAGCTGAGTTAACGTTTCAAGCCCAGTGACCCTCCAGAATGACTGTGACAGCTGGCTGGTATCAGGGCTGCAGAGAAGCCTGCAGTGAGAAGGAAAGATCCAGTTGTCGTGATCCAAGTAGGTACCAATGACTGAGGCAGGACAACAAAGGAAATTTTGTATATTCAGTATGAGGATCTAGACACCAAATTAAGAAGCAGAACCTCAAATGTCATAATCTCATTATTATTACCCGAGCCACATGCAAATTGGCAGACTAGAGACAAGAATACAAAGTGGGTCCAAGACTATTTAGCTAAGATTAAATAAGGGATATTGTGAGACTGCAAGAACACAGCTGGCTAAAGCGAATTGGCAAACTAGATTAAAAGGTAAATCAATAGAAATGCAGGGGAGGTGATCGCCCAGTGGTATTATTGCTGTACTGTTAATCCAGAGACCCAGATAACATTCTAGGAATCTTGGTTTGAATCCTGCCACAGCAGGTGGTAGAATTTGAATTCAATAAATATCTGGAATTAAGAATCGAAAGATGACTGTGAATTCATTGTCGATTGTTGGAAAAATCCATCTGGTTCACTAATGTCCTTGGGGAAGGAAACTGCCATCTTTATCTGGTCTGGCCTACATGTGACTCCAGACCCACAGGAATGTGGTTGACTCTTAACTGTCCTCTGGGCAATCAGGGATGGGCAATAAATGCTGCCTAGCCAGAGATGCCCTCATCCCGTGGATGAATAAAGAGAAAAAGTGACAGACATTTAAGGGAATATTTCAGAATACATAAAATAGATAATGTCCAACAGGTGAGAAAAATTCCAAGAGATGTACCCACCAACTAGAAACATTAAAGATAGCATGAAACTAAAGAAAAAACATACAATTGTACAAAGACAGCTGGCAGGTCAGATGATTATAAATTATTATTGACAGAACAAAAATCAGCAAAGAATGTCTTTAAAATCAATTAAGGAGGGACAAATTAGAATGCGAGAAAGCTGATCGGAAATATAAAAATAAATGAAAGTGCTTCTATAAATATATGAAGAAGTCAACAAAGTGATTATTGGTTCTAAAAAAAGTGAGACTGAAGAATTAACAATGGAAAAAAAATTGGAAACAGCGACAAATTGAACAGGTATTTCACATCAGTCTTAACTATACAGGATACAAATAACATCCCAGAAATAGCAGTCAATCAGGGAATCGAAAGCAGAAAGGAACGGAGGAAAATTATAATCAAAAAAGAAATGGGAATGAGTATATCATTGAAACTGTAGGCTGGAAAGCGCCCAGGTCCTGGTTGACTTCATCTTCAAATGTTAAAAGAAATGGCTCGTGAGATAATTGAAGGATTGGTTTTGATTTTCCAAACTTCCCTTGATTCAGGATGGTTCCCTTATATTTGAAGATAGTGAATGTAACTTCTTTATTCAAAAAGAGGGGGACACAGAAAGCAGAAAACTACAGACCAGTTAGCTTAACACCTGTCATAGGAAAACTACAGTTATAGAAGCTATTATTAAAGAAGTTATAAGAGGGCACTTGGAGAAGTTCAAGCTAAACAGGCAGAGTTGACATGCTTTTGTGTAAGGGTTATCATGTTTGACCAGTCTATTGAAGTTTTGTGAGGAAGTAACACGTAAGACTAGGAGGAGAATTGCGTCGATTGGCCCATCTGCTCTGCCATTCAATCATATTTCTCAGCCCCATTCTCCTGCCTTCTCCCATTAGCCCTTGATTCTCTTACTAACCAAGAGCCTGACTATCTTAGTCTTTAATACACTCAATGACTTGTCCTTCACAGCCCTCTGTGGCAATCAGTTGCACAGACTAAGCATCCTGTGACTGAAGAAATTCCTCATCTCAGTTCTAAAGGGTTGTCCCTCCACTCTGAGGTTGTGCCCTCAGGTCCAAATCTCTCCTGCTAGTGGAAACATCTTCTCCACATCCTCTCAATTCAGGCCTCTCAGGGTTCTGGAAGATTCAATCAGATTCCCCCCCTCATCCTTCTAAACTCCATCGCATATTCCTCAACTGCTCTTCATACGACAACCCCTTCATCCCCAGGATCATTCTTGTAAACCTTTTCTGGATCCCCTCCAACACCACCACTTCCTTCCTTCAATACAGGGCCCAAAATTGTTCACAATATTCCAAATGCAGTCTGACCATCATCTTATACAGCCTCAGCAGTACATTTCTGCTCTTGTATTCTAGCTCTCTTGAAATGAATGTTAACATTGGAATTAGAATTAGCTTTTATTGTCACATGTACTCAAGTTCAGGGACAAAGGACTACAATGAAAAATGTACAAATTTGCCATTCTCCAGCAATACTGTATTTACCTATCAAACTGCCAACTCAACCTGAATGTCAACCTTAAGTGAATCCTGAACTAAGACTCCCAAGTTCCTTTCTGTTTCAGATTTCCAAAGTCTTTCCCTGTTTAGAAAACAGTCCACGCCTCTATTCTTCCTACCAAAGTACATGACCTAACACTTTCCTAGTTTTGAACTCACCCACTCTTGTAACTCACCATATCTGTGCCCCTCATGATTTCATAAACCTCTATCAAGTCACCCCTCAGCCTCCCACGCTATAGGAAAAGAAGTTCCAGCCTATCCAGCCTCTCCTAATAACTCAAACAGTCTCTTAGATATAATGAATTTCTTCCTCTCTGAGGGTCAAGAGCGTTTGGAACTCTCTTTCTGAAAAGGTGTTGGAATTAGACTGAATATTTTTAAGGCAGAGTGGGATAGATCCTTGTTAAATGAGGGGGTTGAAAGGTTATCTTGGGGTAGGCAGGAATGCAAATCTGGGATTACAATCAACTTTGATCTCACTGAATAATATAAGAGGTTCAAGGGGCTGAATAGTCCACTCCTGCTCCTAATTATAATGTATATAATATACGTTTACTGAACCTCACCTCTGCCATCCCTCCAACCTTCTGTCCTAGCCTGCAAATTCTGTTCTTCTTAATTCAACTTATCATGGGCCCACTCTTTGCTCTACCATTAACAGCAAGTCCTCACCCATTATGATCCAATACTCTAGAATTCTCTGCTGAAACATTACAATCATTGAAGATAGTTCCTGGAGCAATTTCCCGAAAACCTCCCCAAGCAGATTCTCTGAAATCTTCCTAACCAGTATCAGGTGTCTGTTTCCTCCTCCCTTGCTTGTTAAGAACTCTGGAATCCAATGTCAATGAAATTATTAGCACCAAAAGAATGTTACTCCAAGAATAAGGAACAGTGACAGAGGGGCTGAGATAAAAGGTACTGCAGACGCTGGAGAATCCGAGGTAACAAGCATGGGGCTGGACGAACACAGCAGGTCAAGCAGCATCATAGGAGCAGGAAAACTTGACGTTTCGGGCCTAAACCCTTCATCAGAAATGGGGGAGGGGAAGAGGGTTCTGAGTGATGCCACCCGAAGGCTGCAGGAACAGCAAATCATATTCAGCCTGGGAACCCCTGCAGCCCAATGGCATCAATGTGGATTTCACAAGCTTCAAAATCTCCCCTCCCCCAACCGCATCCCAAAACCAGCCCAGCTCATCTCCACCTCCCTAACCTCTTTTTCCTCTCACCTCAAGCCACACCCCCATCTCCTATCTACTAACATCATCCTGCCCCCTTGACCTGTCCGTCCTCCCTGGACTGACCTATCTCCTCCCTAACCCCCTACCTACACTCACCTTTACTGGCTCCATCCCCGCCTCTTCGACTTGTCTGCCTCCTCTCCACCTATCCTCTCCTCTATCCGCCTCCCCCTCTCTCCCTATTTATTTCAGAACCCTCTTCCCCTCCCCCATTTCTGATGAAGGGTTTAGGCCCGAAACGTCAAGTTTTCCTGCTCCTGTGATGCTGCTTGACCTGCTGTGTTCATCCAGCCCCATGCTTGTTATCTCAGTGACAGAGGGGCTACCAGCTTGGGGGAAGATTATAGTTTTAGATTCTCCTCCAGAGTTTGAAAATACAGTCCTGGCTGACATGCACTCAGGTAACATTGTTAAACTTGATATTTTCATTGAGAACAAAAAGATCCCAGAGCACTAGTTCAACAAAAGCAGCAATTGTTCCAGCAGTGTGATCAACTTTCACTGCCCAGCCAACAGCACTTAAACAGATAATTTGTTGGTTTATCTCATTTGTCTTTGGAAACTGCCTGCTTTTTGCCAATTTTGCCTACAGGCCGTGTTTACTGGTATTGTACACACACAAACACGGCATTGCAATGTCACGTCACTGCAAAGACATACAAAGACAGCTCCCTGGAACAAAGATAGTCACAGGCAGAGTGGAGAAAAGTCCTGAGCATTAGCTCCCAGTCACTGATATCAACCAACATTTCACTTCCTTGTCCCTTGGTCACCCAGCTCGCAGGTCAAAAGAACCTGTAGCCTCAAACAGTACATGGCTTATATAAGTGATTTTCAGTAAAGCAGTGCTGATCATAAAACATATGCGAAGATGAAATCTACAACACAGCAAGTGAAATAAAAGCTTGCAAAAACAACGCAAAGAACTCAGCTCAGCTTCACTTCCATTTATCATTAGGCAACTGATTGTATGGTATAATGGATGTAATTAAACGTTTCCAGTCTTTGGGGTTTTGCAGTGCCAATGTTCAACAAATTCCATCACAATCTTGTCTTAACTTGGGGAATACACCTGTGGAAATCCCACAGCATGCAAATATGATACTCTGGCAAGCTCATCTGTGCCTGTGTAAATGGACCACTATTTTTTCTGTGCATGCACAGGAGCTGCCTTCATCAATGACATGCAGGTGCATCCTGGAAATAAAGGTCCTGTGCGATGTCATGGGGTGGGGTCATGTTGGTGTTGGGAGCACACCATTACCAAATTTACAAATTTACACTTTCCTGCAAAACCAAAACTTACCTTCTGTTTGCCTGGGAGAAATATAGCTCCTTGTATTCATGATACCATTGTAGTAAATCAGACAATCACATTAAAACTTTTCAAAAGGAGTGGTTGCTGATTTCACGCCTTGTGGACTAATGCACCAGCAGATATTATACACCGGCATCATGTATGGTACTGAGATTATGACAATCAACAATTTGTGATTGTGAGATGCAAAACAAACCAGAGGCTGAAGATAAGTGAATCTCATTCCAGTTTTCTGACTCAGAACCTAAGTCTGCCACCAGTGAGTCAAGCTGACCTTAACTATTACAAAAGGTTTTGATTCTGTACAATGATGGGTTATGCAGTTTCACTCATCATCTCTTCCCAGTATAAAATCTCTCAGTTCAGTA
Organism: Ginglymostoma cirratum; assembly: GCA_024137785.1. Classification (NCBI taxonomy): domain Eukaryota; kingdom Metazoa; phylum Chordata; class Chondrichthyes; order Orectolobiformes; family Ginglymostomatidae; genus Ginglymostoma; species Ginglymostoma cirratum. Next base: position 1,645,172 of record JAHRHZ010000165.1, read on the forward strand.
GTTGGGTTACATTGCTTTTTTTTCCACTCAAAATCAATGAAAATTTATTGGGTTTTGTGCTGCATCAGAATGGCATCATGGACCACAGCATTCTCTGTCCAGCTGCTATTCATTTCTAATGCTTTAAAAGTATTTCAAACCAAGCCTGATAATAACATTCTTTATTCAGTACAAAAAGTTTCTGAAATTTGTACTGTCCAACAATTGTAATGTTTTTTCCATCTGGCTTTCAAAAATCATCCTACTCACATTATTCCACCAATCACTGTGCCATTTTCCCAGCAAGGCAGTTCAATGAACAAGACTGCCTCCCTCCATCTCTAAATTTAACTACACCCATATTAAATTCCATAAGATTAATTGGCATAATATGGGAGTGGTGAGGAAGGTAATTGTTTTTACATGGTGTTATTATGATTTGGTAGGTACTTCCTAAAAGACAGTTGGAAGTAAATTCAACAGTAGTTTTCAAAAGGGAACTGGATATACAATTGCAGAGGAAAGGGGTGTACAGTTGTAGGGTAACAGGTAGGACTAACTGAACAGCTTTTTCAAAGAGCCACCACAATTCTCATAAACCAAATCTCTGTGATGCAAGATTCTAAGAGTGTTTTACTGAATGTGATTACACTGCAAAATGAGATGGAATGTAAGGGGGGAACACAGAGGGTTCACAACTGAGATTGTCTATGAGGAGACACCCAGATATTACTGAACTGTTATAATGCTTCTAATAGATGCATATGAACTTCCAAAGCCTTGCACACTTCTCTACATTGTACAGATCGAGGACGCCAATGATTAAGACATGTGACTATTGTAAATAGAATGAATTAAGTTTAAAAAACTAGATTCATGTCATTTAAAACATAATGAACATTGACAGGTGGCTAAGAGGCACTCTGCCACAGGGTAGCAAGTTATGGGTTTATACTGACAACGTCCCATAACCCTGATCTAAGCCATATGGCTTCAGAAGTCCTCCAAAGTCATGGAAAGAAAAAGCAAGAGAAGTCTCAGCCCTGACTTCTCCCTATAATGCCCAGCTGTTGGTTCAGAGCAGCAACAAGCTTGCTCCCCAACTTGACCCTGGTGAGTGTGCAGCAAGGGAGGACAAAGGAATAGGATTAAAATCAAAGGAATGTTAACACTTGATTTTTAAAAAAATTCTCAAGCTCTCTAAAGGGGATGTGTTTTTAATATTTATCTTACAAGGAGCACACTCAAAGAAGGTCACTGATAAATGATAACCAATGGCCTCTGATACATTCTGCATTGTATTTGAAATAGCGTTTTGGTATGCTGCAGAATGGATATAGGTTCTTTCACTGGCCCCCTTCCATTAAGCAGAAATGCCAAATAAAAACTACAGAACACTATTAGTCAACACTCTGGCCTCAAACGACAACACAGTAAGAACTACACACCCGCTCCAAATCACCCTAGAGTGTAATTAACAACCAGACTGAAACTGAATGCTAGCAGAACACCACGTGCCGAGCAATACACCCACGTTTCCACACAAGTATGTACACTTCCAGGAGACTGTTGCTGACACCAAGCCAGAGAATGCTTACCTCGCCAAATGCTCCTCTGCCAATGACTTTCAGAATTTCAAAATCTTCCTTGTGGAGCCGCATCTGCTTCACCTTAACAGTAAAAGGCTTGGCTGAAACAGAACATAAACATAAGTATTACTTCACATTAAAGGAATGCAGACGTTATGGAATACAGCACAGAAAAGAAGCTGGAGTGAACAAATAGCTGACACTTCACCTTAAAATTTGCAGCAGTCACCAATTCACACTATGTCTTAGAAGGAAAGGAGCACAAGAGTGGTGTTGAAGCCTGTGATTGAAATGTCAATCTGATCCTGTGCCTTTACATGTACACATCATCACTTTCAGCAAGCCACAACCAAAATTGTCTAACAAGACCAGTCCGGAATATATTAAGCATAAGAATAATGAGCTTCAACAGCTATTAAGTCAATTTCAAATTCCACGCTTCATTTCTCTGTTTTTTCCTCTCATCCTGTCCCAAAACCATTTATACACAAAAAGTTCCAGTCTCCTTTATCAAAATTACTGCTTGAAAAGGGCTGGCGTACACCAGCCCATGTCACTGGGTAACATATGCTAACCATTGTCATTTCCTTATTCCATTGTCAAAATGGGGTCACTATGCACTAGTAGATGCAATCACCATAGCAGCATGTCAAATACATTTTAATGCATTATGAGCTATCCAAAATTCCAAGTAACTTCAGTTAAATTATTGGTCTGAATTTTTCTATGATATCCTGAGCATTTTTGCTAGTGTTGTGAACATCTGGTTCATGGCTCACGTTAATATTTCAGAAGTACTGTTCACTTTCATAAGAGTTCTGTCATAAAGGTAAATGTAATTAAAATTTTACAAAGGATTTTACAAAGGAGTTGGAAATCACTTGGAATTAAAAGAATCAAACGATATGGCGGAAAAGCAGGAACAGGCTAATGAGTTGGATGATAAATCAGGATCATAATGAATGGGGGAGCAGCTCAAAGGACCAAATGGCCTACTGCTGTTGCTATTTTTTTAATGTTTCTATGTTAAAACACCTAAAATAAAATGGGAGTTCAGAAGGTTACCAATGTTTGTTGAGTTTGCAAAGAAGAAACAGATAAATAAAACAGTACGTAGGACTACTTAGCTGGAGAAATTGTAAATGAGAGAGAATTAGCATAAAGGTCAGCATGAGGATAGTTCAGACCAGACTGCATCATCATGGATAACGATGAAGCTTAGCAAAGTTCTCCAGTTTCAATTTAGGTGTTTGCTTAAGGAAATTTTTAGTTACAGTTTGGAGCTTGTGTGGTTTCGGCTCACTGAGAGATGTTCGCCAAAATAAATGAGTTGTACCTGCACCATCAGGAGAGTAAAGTACTAATTTCACCTCTGACCATACAGAATGTAGGCAAGGCTTAAGCTCAGTCTGAATCTTGCAAGGGAACAGAAGCTGAAAGACCGCCCAGTTTGAAATTAATGGGAAAATCTACAGTTGATATCACAGTACCTTATTGTAAAAGAGAGTAACAACATTAGCTTCAAAGCACTGAAAGGGGCAGAGGCCTCCCCAATCAAGAAATGGTAAATAAAACTTCACCTCTGAGAACAGCTAGAGCTGAGGAGAATCCTCTAGAAGACAGTGACAGTGGTCCTTGCAGAAGTAAATAACTTGAAGATGAAAGCATTTTATAAGGAAATTCTTGAGGGAAGTAGGAAGTAAACAAAAACAGAACTTGCTGGAAAAGCTCAGTAGGTCTGACAGCATCTGTGGAGAGAAATCAGGGTTAACATTTCAGATCGAAGTCGACCCGAAACGTTAACTCTGATTTCTCTGCACAAATGCTGCAAGACCTGCTGAGCTTTTTCAGCAATTTCTGTTCTTGTTTCTGACTTACAGCATATTTTTTTGGATTCTTTCTGCATTATTTTTAAAGTAGCAAGTTAACCTGACTGCATAACATATATAGTTATAAAACTCATTTTAATATTAATAGCATTTGTTTTCTTTAATTCTGTAGTGTAAAATCAACAGAAGTTCAGGCAACTGTAAAAGTGAAAAAGAGAAAATGTCTTATCTAAGTAACTGAAAAATACACCAAGTCACAAACTGGTGTGCAAACGTTGATAATACCAATGCTTTGGGAAAAAAGGAAAGGAAGGATCTTAACAGAACCATCCTGTACTCTGGAGGTGAGCAGAGTGAGGTGTCCACTGTACCAATGTTAGAGACAATAAAAAAATCAGTAATGTATTCATTTTAAAACTATTTCTTCTGTTTCAATTATTGTAAGTGAATTACTGCTGGCAAGGCTAACATTTGTCGCCCATCGCTAAGTGGGCCTTAAACTGAGTGGTTTTCTAGGGTCATTTCAAAGGGCAGTTATAGGTCAAGCACATTGCTGTGGGTTTAGAATTAAATGAAGGCCAAACCAGTTAAGGACAGCAGATTTCCTTCCTGCAAAGACACCAGTGAACCAGGTAAGTTTTTATAACAATTGCTGATGGTTTTGTGAGAAGTTCCTCCAATTTTCTTTTTACTGTAGAACAGTGGTCTGACAGATCTGGATTACTAGACCAGTGACATTACCATTACACCCCAACCTCTCTTATTTGTTGGGTACTATAGTTGTGTACGGCATTTCAGAAGTACAAGTGTGTCTATTTTTTCACTATCTGTAGTCCTACTTGTGAATAATTTATTTCCCTTTGGTGGAAAGACCGGGCAAGGTACCAGGAAATGTTCTATGTACACAACCTTATCAAATGACGCACAAGTGATCCTATGCAACAAGATATGCACATCCAAGTAATCTTGGATCTGCCATATCTTAAGTGGCACTACATGATTGAACTTATCAATTATAATGTCAACAATTACGAGAACCATTGACAATCACGCAATAAATGTGAAGTGAGAATGTCATAAATGTAAATCTGTTAGTATGGACAGTGGAGCATTTAACTATATTAAGTAACAAAAGCAAGTCTTATCAACTTCCCTTGACATTCAACATTACACAAATTAAATCTCCCAACAGTGAGGCACATGGAGGGGTTCAACATTGATCAGAAACTGAACTAGAACGGCCATATAAGTTTCGTGGCTAAACGAAAAGATCAGAGGCTAGCAATTCCGCAGTGAGTAACTCATTTTCTGACTCCTAAAGCCTGTCACCGTCTACGAGGTATAAATCAGGAGTGTGATGTGATGTTCTCCGCTTGCCTGATGTACACAGCTCTAGCAACATTCAAGAAGTCAACAGTATCAGGACAAAGCAGCCCACTTGATTGGCAACCCCTCCACAACAATTAGAGTCACGGCATGCTATACTATATTTCATCAGCCGAAACAATTTCTCTACATTTATCTTTTTAAATTCATTTATTAAATTAGTCTTTATTTGTAAATGTACCAAAATTAGAGAGGGTGGAGAAGGAGACACAAATCAGATTAAAACTCGCTTGCATCAGGTGGGTGGCTGAACTGGTCTCCAATCACCACTAAGAAATACAGAAAAGCAGAAAATACAATAAAAATACTGAAAGATCTGCAAAATTGCCATGTCTATACACTTCTTTACGATAAGTATCAAACTTTGAGATTTATCCAAAGTAGACATTTTACCTAGCACTAAACCCAAAATGTAACCAGCAATGGGAACACTGCTTGTACTTCTTGAAACACGCACTTTCAGTGCAGCAAAAGAAGTTAAGATATTCAAAAATTCTCTCAAAGAATCGTTTAGAAAAGGAAAACATTGTTGTTGGATCAAATTCAGAAACTCCTTTCCAAAGAACATTGTACAATTACCGCCTTGCCAGGGTTGAAACATTCCATCTTGCCTCAACACAGGAGTGGCACCCTGATGGGCAATTTTAACAGGTCAGGCAGATCAGTCTAAAGGGTCGATGGACAGCAGTTAGTCAGGTATTTAGTCAAGAGCAGTGAAAAAGGAAATGTGGCTAGCTCCATATAACTGAAGTGATGTTATTAGTTTAAGGAGCCTGAGTGAGGTGGTCACGAAAGCTCAGTTCGGTAGCTACATGTAGTTAGGACTCAGAGAAACCAGTCCAGAGTTGAGAAAGTGGAGGAATTGCTCATTGGTACTAGGCATTTGTGGCCTGGGGAAGCCCTGGGACAGTTACCAGTTCAGTGGAGTTGAAACATACCTGTCTGCTAGAGAGCTGAGAGTTGACCAAACAGAAAGCGATAAGTAGTAGCAGTGGCAAAGGAATGCTCTTGAGGAATAAGGTTCCACTCAGAACAGCAAGGCAGCTGCAATTATGAATGCTGTAGCAATGGGTTATGGGTGCCAAAGGCTATTAGCCTGACAACAACTGTCTGATTGCTCCTTGGTAGCTGAACAGCTTGTGAGTGTGAACAATCGGGTAGAAGCATTCGGACTGCCGAAAGGGCAGGTGGTGTACCTCCTTCTCTCTCTCTCTCTCTCTAATAAAACACCTCAAGCCTGAAGAAAGCCAGTTTATTTCCCCCACTGGCCACCATAAGGTGTTTCCTTTGACTAAGAAGTCAGAGACTTTATAATCATGAACAAATCGTTCTGTGTCACCCATGAAGAAGTGAGAGAAGCTGAAGTAAAAGATTGAAGAACTTGCGAAACAATAGGTACACTCCATAGAATCCTGAGGATTGGTGCTGCTGAATTGTTTCACCAGTACTTTTTCCCCTCCACCCATAAACCAAACTTTTTTGTGCCTCTGTGTGTGTATACGTGTCTGTGCGTGTAGGTGTGCTAATGTATGTGTGTGTGTGCGCGTGTGTGTGTGCGCGTGTGTGTGTATTGAGAGAGAGAGACCTTAGAAAGGGGTTTAAAGTTTTGACTAAGAGTTATATGTTGATAGTTCATAGTTTGTTGCTACAGTTAAAATCTATTTATTTGAAATAAATACTAGCTTTTGTTAAGTAACATAACGCCATGATGGTTATATTGCCTCCCCGGGGCCAGAGTTAAGGATTTTACTGAGTGGCTGCAGGACATTGATGATGACATTCCAAAAGGGGAGGGTTGTGGTTCATGTCAATATCAATGACATAAAAGTGGAATGAGATCCTGCAAACAAAATATAGGGAGAAAAGAAATAACTTAATAGGCAGTACCTCAAAGTAGGTATTTTATAATTATTCCCAGTGCCACATGTTAGCAAAATTTGGCTAATTTACTGGATGAACGTGTAGCTGAAGAGAGGCAGTAGGAGGGAAGGATTTTAATTTTTGACACATTGTGAAAATGGGACCTGAGCAAATATGATGGACTGCACTCAAGAAGCACCAATACTAATATTCAATTTTTACACTACTTGTGTAATACTTTTACTCTGCCTGGTGGTCGCCTGTTCTCTTTCTCCCTGTTGTTATGCCTCACAAGAGCAGCATCCTGGAAATCAAGCCCTGCTACTTTTGGAGTTGTTACAAAAATTAAAAATTTTAGCCAAGTACATCAAGTCCATAAGCTACTTGTTGTTAACCTGGTCTGTGGTTTTTGGATTGTCTCAGGCAACTCTGGTCACTGGAATTGTCCCTGACTTCCCACACTACACAGGAGGACATTTCTTTTGACAGATCTGTCTTGTTATAAATTACCATGAAATTATTCCCTATACCTTTATTTCATCAAAATTAAAGATCAAACATGTACTAGGGATTTTACATTTATGATTACACTTTAAACATTATTTAATCAAAATTAAAGACCAACAACTGCTGCTCAACCTTCCTATTATTTCATTCTTAGGATCTCTTATGGCGCAGTGGTAGCATCTCTACTCTTGAACCACGAGGCTCAGGATCAAGTCCCAAAAGTGTACAATAACATCTCTGAACATTGGATTTTTTTTTTCAAGCTCAACCCAGCAGCCAAGTAAGATCTGATTCTGCTCGGGACCCTTCTTCAGACATAAGGCTTCACAGTGGGGTTCACAGTCCCAACCCAAAACATAAACTTTCCTGCTCCTCTGATGCTGCCTGGCCTGCTGTGTTCCTCCAACTCCACACTGTGTTACCTCTGACTCCAGCATCTGCAGTTCTTACTATCTCTGATTCTGCTCAGCTGCTTCTGTCCCAACTGCAGCTAAGTAAAGGTCCAGGTTAAATGAAGAATGCAAATGTTGTCACGGCCCACTTCAGTATCCGCTGCCTTTAGATGGTTTTTGATGTCAAATAGAATGAATCAAACGACTAAAGACTGAATCAAAAACGCCAAGTGCTGGAGAAACTCAGCAAGTCTGGAAGTATCCGTGAAGAGAGAAACAAGAAGTACAATTTCAAGTCCAGTTACCCTCTGGCAGAATAGGTCTGATGGTTCATCCATCTTGGCCACCTCCTGAGGTTCCCAGCATCATAGATGACAAGTTTAAAATCAATTCAATTCATACCGTGTGATAGCAAGAAATGGCTGAAAGCACTGGATACAACAATGGCTATGGCTCCCGACAACATGTGGAAATAACACTGAAGATTGTGCTTAAAAATGTACACATCCCTGCACCAGGACAGCTACAGTTCTGGTATCTCCCGACAAAGTAGAAATTTGTCCACCTACTTCCTGTGCAGAAAAAGTAGAATGAATTCCAACCTAGCCAATTACTGCCAAATGAATATATTCTTGACCATCGGCAAAGTGATGAAAGGATTCATTGTCAGTGCTAATAAGTGGACATCGCAAAAGAATAACTTGTTCAATGATGTCAGTTTGGCTGATCTCACTAAAGCCTTGGTGCAAAAATGGACAAAAGAGTTGAACCCCAGAGGTGAGGTGAGTCACCACCTTTGAGTGAACATGGCATCAAGGAACACTAGTTGATGATTGCACAAAGTTCAGCACAATTTGCGACTCCTCAGATATTGATGCCCATATACTACAAGACTTGGACAACATTCCAACTTGGGCTGTAAAGTAGCAAGAAACATTTGATCCACACAACTGTCAGATGATGACAATATCCAATAAAAATTCTAACCATCACCTCTTGGCATTTAAAGGCATCATCATCAGTGAATCCCCACAAGCAACCTGCTGGGAGTTACCATTGACCAGAAGCTGAACTGAGCTAGCCATATAAATAAATCATAGAACTGCAGGGGATCTGACAAAAAGACAAAGTGCTGGAGAAACTCAGAAGATCTGGCAGTGTCTGTAAAGAGAAAGAAACAGAGTTAACAGCTTGAGTCCAGTGACCCTTTCCCAGTTAGCCAAATAAACACTGTGGCTACAAGAGTAGTGCAGAGGCTAGGGATCCTGTAATGAGTAATTCACCTCCTGTCTCCCCGACGCCCGGCGAACATCTACAAGGCACAAGTCAGAAGTGTGATGTCTGGGTTAGTGCCGCTTCAACATTCGAGAAGTTCAACTCAATCCAGGATGATCCCACATAATTGGCAAAACATCCACCATTTCACAGTGTAAGATCATAAGAAACAGGAACAGAAGTAGGTCTTTCAGCCCTTCGAGACTGCTCCACTATTCAATGGGATCATGGCTGATCTGACATTCCCCCTTTCACTCATGCTCCTCGTAACTTTCGATTCCTTTGCTAGAATCCACTTATCCAGCTATCTCAGACTTAAGTATACACATGGACTCTGCCCCTCATAGGTAGGTCTGTGTGACAAGGAGTTCTAAAGACTCTCAACCCTCAATTCCTCCTCATCTCAGTTTTAAATTGGTGCCCCTTTATTCGGAGACAATGCCCTCTAGTCCCTGCCTTACCTGAGGGGAAACATCCACTTAGTAGTTAGCCTGTCAAGCCCGTTCAGAACCCTGTATATTTCAATGATATCACCTCTTATTCTTCTCAACTCCAATCAGTAGAATCCCAGCTTGCTTAGCCTTTGCTCATAAGTTGCACTGCAGAAACTCACCAAGGTTCCTAAGACGTCACGTTCCAAACCCAAAACCTCTACCGCGTGGGAGGACATTGGCATATGAACACCATCACCCGCAAGTTCCCCTGCAAGCCACACACCATCCCGACTTGGAAGTATATTGCTGTTCCTTCATTGTTACTGGGCCAAAAGATTGGAACTCCCTCTCTAACAACACTGTGGGTGTTCCTACACCCCAAAGACTGCAGTAGTTCAAGAAGTCAGCTTACCACCATCTACTTCAGGAATATTGAGAATAAACAGTAAATTCTGGTTTAGTTAGCAGATGGCCACACCCCTTGAATAATTAAAATGTATGAGAACAGTGCAGAATGCGTAGTTGAGACAGAATATTAGCCTTGATCTTACTGGACCATGTAGCAGTTTCAAGGGTCTAAATGACTTGCTCCTGTTCCTGCTCCTCTACCGCTTTATTCTCATGATTTCAACCAATTCTTGGACAAACTTGTGAGATGTCTGCAGTCACTGCACTTGCCTCAGGGTGGTGCCAAATAATCCTAATGCTCAATGAATGTGGAAACTTTCATACTCACAACTCACCAAGCTAAGAAACCTCTGCAGTTTGCCCGATATGGAATGTAAATTCTTTCCTCATTGACACCTAGGATTCTGCTTTTCTTCAGTTATAAAGTTGACCCAAAAAAGGACTGGAAACTGCACAAGGCATCACAATACCGAGAGTATTATGTTAGCGAATAGAAATGGTTGTTGAAAAGACATCTCTGTACACTTCAATAACAAAGCTCTCCAAAACAAAAAATTCATTGCAACAGCAAGAACTCCTACAGGACACATGCCGCACATGCAATCGATCTGATTGATACCGTGTCCATAACAGCTTGCAATTACGAAAAACAGTTTCAACTTCACATGGATGCAAACTGTGCCCTTTCAACCAGGCACAAATTTAATCAAATAGCATTCAGGCAGGTGACTTATCCATCTGCCCTCAACATTCAACAGCATTACCAATGATAATCCCTCATTACTGACATTACAAGACTTACCACTGACCAAAAACTGAATGGATCAGCTGTATGAATGTGCCTACATCAGCAGGTCAGAGGTCAGGAATTCTGCAGCAAGTGACTCACGTTCTCAATCCCCACAGCCTGTCCATCATCTACAAGGCACAAATCTGGGCTGTGATGAAATACTCCCTACTTGCCCGGATGAGTACAGCTCCAACAACACACTAACATAACGCCATCCAGGATAAAGCAGCACAATTGATGGCACCCATGTGCACATTAACTCACCTCCACTACTGACACACAGTAGTAGTAGGGTGCACACATCAATAACGGCTCTGTAGCAACACTCAAAGCTCTCTGACATCACCTTCCAAGGCCACAAGCTCTAGCACCTAGAAGAACAAGGCAGAAGACACATAGCAACATCACAAGGTACATGTTCTCTGCAAAGTAACACACTATTCTGACTTAAACCATAAGACATAAGTGCAGAAGTAGGTCATTTCTGCCAATGAGTCTATTCTGCCATTCAATGAGATCATGGCTGATCTGATTATCCTCAACTCCACTCTACTGCCTTTTCCACACAGCCCTCAATTCCCATATTGATTGAATTCTATCGCTGTTCTTTCACCATGGATAAGTCAAAACCCTGAGTATCCCTTGTTAACATCACTGTGGGTGCACCTACGCAACAGTGGCTACAGCAGGTTGAGGCAGCAGCTCACAACCTCCTTCACAAGATCAATTAGGGATTGACAACAAATGCTGCCTTTCCCAATGATTCTCACACCTTTTAAATTCAAAGAAACAAAAGGTCATCACCCAGCATTTTCAGCTTTTCATTAACTCTGACACAATTTGATCTTTTGCCCAGGTATTTGACCTGTGGTGCAGCTGCACTTAAAAGTATGAAGCAAACCATTGGTTGTGAAGCTCAAATTTCATATGACAGGACCCACAGCAATATCCTAACTTCCATACTCGAAGGTCTGAGCAATGAAGGCAAACATGATAAATCCCTTCCTAATCACCCTATCTATGTGTGATGGAAACTTCAAAGAATTATGTACCAGAAGCCCTAGGTCAGTCTGTTCTACAAGACTACCCAAGGCCCTATTTTTAATTGTATAAGTCATGCCCTGGTTTGTTTTACCAAAATGCAATATCTCGCATTTATCCAAATTAAACTCCATCTGCCATTCCTCAGACCCAATTGATCAAGATGTCTTCTGTAATCTTAGATGACCTTCTTCACTCTCCATTATACCACCAACTTTAGTGTCATCCGCAAACAATGGGGTGAGATGCGATGGATGTCATGACAATTATGCAACTCCAGGTCAACAGAAATTTTGAGGATAGTAGGAACTGCAGATGCTGGAGAATCTGAGATAACAAGGTGTACAGCTGGATGAACACAGCAGGCCAAGCAGCATCAGAGGAGCGGGAAAGCTGACATTTCGGGTCTGGACCCTTCTTCAGAAATCTCGGAGTATTTTTACAGTGTAGTCTGTAGTGGGTCAAGAAGGCTTCTCAAATTTTGGCCTTCCCAATGATGTTCTGTAATCAAGTGAAGGAAAAGTATGTGTGTACAATGCAACTGATTCTCCCCTGCACTAAGAATGGAAATCTCTATCTCTTAATTAAGAGAAGGGAGAAGAGAGGAGATCATGTCACATCAGAAACATGTTCTGGAGCACATTAAAGCAAAGGAAGTAAAACGTCATCAGGTAATCCATACAAAATAGCAAGAATGTGCCAAAATTACATGGATTCAAACTTTCTCCAGGAATGAAGAGTCAATGATTGCTTCATTAAAAGAAGTTTCCCAAAACATTAAATATTTTGTGAAATACAAAGAGCACACTTGCTAACTAAACAAATACAAATCATAAAAATCTCTGAAATGACAGAACACCAAATGTGGGCAAGTTCAGAGTCTTGATAAATACATTCTGCAAACAGACCAAGCACAGATTCTTTCTCCCTCATAGAACACTGAACATATAAGGATAATCATAATCTCTGCCAAACAATCTAAACCATCACATTTCTCTATCCGAAACATTTGGTAAAGGATAAGAATATTGAACATAACAACTCACAGTACAGTTGTTCATGGCAAAACTGACAGTCCACTACCAGTGAAAGATGTCACCCAACCTTATCCTTCAGAAAGTGTACAACTTTGTTCTTTATAAGCTTGAGTGCAAAGTCCAAATTTTATAACTTGTTTTTAACAGTGAGCCACATTTCAAGTGAACACATAATTGGAGTCTACTGCTAGGATGGAGATTCTAAATGGGTTTACTTGCGGGGTTCTGAAGCTCTTTTTTAAATTGCATCAAGTTTCTCCTCTTCTCTTCCAAAGGTGTTGCTGACTAAATACTGGCTTACAGATTCGTAGGTAGTAGAGTCAAAATCCTGGAACTCCTTTTTTATGGCAAATGGACTGCATGAGTTCACCACATCAAGGGCAACTGGGGATGGGCAATAAAGGCTTTAGGCATATGGTTTTATGTACTGGTATTTGGTTCATGAACATATCAAGCACTTAGAGTCATAGAGTCATACAACACAGAAACAGGTTCTTCGGCCCAACTTGTCCATGCGAACCAGGTTTCCTAAACTGAAACTAGCCCCATTTTCCTGTGTTTGGCCTTTGCCCGTGTTTGGTCTATATCTCGCTCAACCCTTCCTAACCGTGTATCTGTCCAAAGGTCTTTTAAATGTTGTAAATGTACCCGCCGCTACCACTTCCTCTGACAGCTCATTCCACAAACACACCATCCTCTGCGTGATAAAGTTGCCACTCAGGCCTCTTTTAAATCTTCCCCTTTCACCTTAAACCTATGCCCTCCAGTTTTGGACTCCCCTACTCTGGGGTAAAGGCCTTGGCTATTCACCTTATTTTTGATCCTCATGATTTTATAAACTTTGATAAGGTCCCTCTCAGCTTATTCTCCAGGGAGAAAAGTCCCAGCCTCTCCTAACAACTCAAACCTTCCGGTGTTGGTAACAGTCTTGTAGATCTTCTTTGCACTCCTTCCAGTTTACTAACATCCTTCTTATAACTGAGTGTCCAGAACTGTACACAGTACTCCAAAAACTCCAAACAATAACACAACAAGCCAACTCTTGTACTCAGTGCTCTGACTAATGAAGACAAGTATGCCAAATGCCTTCTTCAACACCCTGTTCACCTGTGATGCCACTTTCAAGCAACTGTACCTGCATCCTTAGATGCGTCTATTTGATAACACTACCCAGGGCCCTTATAATTAATTGGGTAAATCCTGCCCTGGTTTGTCTTACCAAAATGCAACAGCTTGCATTTATCTGAATTAAACTCCATCCACCATTCCTCAGCCCAATGGTCTAGTTGATCAAGAAACCGTTGTACTATTAGATAACTTTCCTCGCCACCAAGTTTGATGTTACCCGCAAATGTACTAAACATGCCTCCTATATTCGCATCCAAATCGTTTATATAAATGACAAACAACAGTGGACTCAGCATCGATCCTTCTGGCACACCGCTGGTCACGGTTTGAAAAACAACACTATTACCATCCTCTCTCTCCCACCAAGTTAATTTCGTATCAAATTTGCTCGCTGTCTCTGAATCCCATATGACCTAACCTCACTAACCAGTCTATCATGCTAAAGTCCATGTAGATAATGTCTACCGCTCTGCCTTCATCTACTATCTTGGTCATCGCTTCAAAAAACTCATTCAAGTTTGTAAGACATGATTTCCTCTGCATAAAGCCATGCTGACTATCCATAATCAGTTCTTGCCTTTCCAAATGCATGTAAATCCTGTCTCACAGAATCCCCTCCAATAACTTACCCATCACTGACATTAGGCTCACCGGTCTGTAGGTCCCTGGCTTTTCCTTACAGCCTTTCTTAAAAAATGGCTCAACATCAGCCACCCTCCAGTCTTCTAGCCACCTCACCCACAGCTGTCAATGATATAAATATTTCCATTAGGGGCCCCACAATTTTTTCCCGAGCTTCTCACAATGTCCTGAAATATGCTTATCAGGTCCCAGGGATTTGTCTATCTTTTTGTGCTTTAAAACCTCCAGCACTTCCTCTTCTGTGATGTGGACTCTTTTCAAGATATCACTGTTTATTTTCCAGACTTCCTTAGCTTCCATGTCTTTTTCCATGGTAAATGCTGACAAGAAATATTCATTTAGGATCTCACCCATCTCCTATGGTTCTGCACATAGACATCCTCGTTGATATTTACGGAGCTCTATTCTCTCCCTAGTTACTCTTTTACCCTTAATGTGCTTGTAGAATCTCTTTGGATTCTCCTTTACCCTTTCTGCCAAAGCTATCTCATGCCCCCTTTTTGCCCTCCTGATTTCCGTCTTGAGTGTACTCCCAAGTCCTCTATACTTCTCAAGGGATTCACTCGAACCCAGCTGCCTATACCTGACATATACCAGAGATAAAAGGTACTGCAGATGCTGGAGAATCCGAGATAACAAGCATGGGGCTGGATGAACACAGCAGGTCAAGCAGCATCATAGGAGCAGGAAAACTTGACGTTTCGGGCCTAAACCCTTCATCAGAAATGGGGAAGGGGAAGAGGGTTCTGAAATAAATAGGGAGAGAGGGGGAGGAGGATAGAGGATGGATAGAGGAGAGGATAGGTGGAGAGGAGGCAGACAAGTCAAAGAGGCGGGGATGGAGCCAGTAAAGGTGAGTGTAGGTAGGGGGGTAGGGAGGAGATAGGTCAGTCCAGGGAGGACGGACAGGTCAAGGGGGCGGGATGATGTTAGTAGATAGGAGATGGGGGTGTGGCTTGAGGTGAGAGGAAAAACAGGTTAGGGAGGTGGAGATGAGCTGGGCTGGTTTTGGGATGCGGTTGGGGGAGGGGAGATTTTGAAGCTTGTGAAATCCACATTGATGCCATTGGGCCCAGCTCATCTCCCTGCCTCTTCGACTTGTCTGCCTCCTCTCCACCTATCCTCTCCTCTATCCATCCTCTATCCGCCTCCCCCTCTCTCCCTATTTATTTCAGAACCCTCTTCCCCTCCCCCATTTCTGCTGAAGGGTCTAGGCCCGAAACGTCAAGTTTTCCTGCTCCTATGATGCTGCTTGACCTGCTGTGTTCATCCAGCCCCATGCTTCTTATCCCTGACATATACCACCTCCTTTTTCTTGATCAGGGATTCAATATCTCTAGTCAGCCAGTGTTTCCTACTCATGCCAGCCTTGCCCTTCACACTAACAGCAACATGCTGTCCTTGACCCCTCGTTATTTTGCTTTTGGGAGCCTCCCACTTGCCAGGCATCCCTTTGCCTGTGAACAGCCTCCCCCAATCAACTTTTGAAAGTTCCTGTCTAATACCATCAAAATTGGCCTTTTCCCAATTTAGAACGTTAACTTTTGGACAACACCTATCTTTTTCTATAACTATTTTAAAGCTAATAGAATTATGGTCACTTGTCCCAAAGTGCTCCCCCACTCACTCCTCAGCTGCTTGTCCTGTCGTATTTTCCAAGGAGGACAAGTTTTGCCCCTTCTCTAGTAAGGCCATCTCCACATTAATTGAGAAAGCATTCTTGAACATACTTAACAAATTCCTCCCAATCCAAGCCCTTTACACTATGGCAGCCCCAGTCTATGTTTGGGAAGTTAAAATCACCCACTATTGCAACCCTATTATATCTGCGATTTCCCTACACATTTGTTCCTTAATTTCCTGCTGACTATTGGAGGGGCCTATAGTATAATCTCTTAAAGCAACACAACACAACACAATACCCGCCCGCACATACATCAACAGCAGTTACTGGACAATGATTAAGAATTTTACACTGATGTGGTTTACTTTTATAGCACTCCACACAAAAATAATCATTTAATCATGAAGAAAGTGATTAAACAGCCAAGGTGGTGGCAATGGAGTAGCAGTGTTTGGGCTCCTCCTCACTTGCTGCTTTCTTCCCTTCATTTCTCATTTTTACTTCTTTTCTGATAATCGAGATGGTAGCATCAGGGGCACCATGGCCCCTGGTCCAGTACAGGCAGCGCTGGTGAACCCAGTTCAATACTCATGGCAGCGTCATTGAGGGTGATCTGGACATTTTCTTTTTCTTTCGTTTCTGTTTCTTTACTTTTGGATCTTGTTTTTAATTCTAACTATTGTATTCTAAGATGGCGCCAGAAGGTGATGACTCTGTACACGTTTCACTGTACTCCTGTGCTCTTGCACTCAGGTATATGTGACAATAAATCTAATCTTCGAAATATCAATAGCCATACAGATCAGCAGGATTCCAGGGCTTTACCTTTGGCTTACTTTGGACTCCTTCTGTATATTTAAGGCTATTTAAGTAGGGGAATCAAGGGTTACGGAGAAAAGACACGACATGAGGTATGTTGGATCAGCCATGATCTTATTGAACGGCGGAGCAGGCTCAACAGACCGTGTGGCCTATTCCTGTTTCTATTTCTTATGGTATTATGGTGAGCAAGAACACTAAGAACACAACTTCTTTATAATGGCATTTAGTAATTTAAAGATTATAGGCACTTTGAGTTGGACAAATTCAGAGGCTTCACCAAACAAAATCTTGTTTTCATTTTTTAATAGACTGCAATAGATTGGAACACTGCTATTTGAAGGGGAGGGGCAAAATGGGGATGACTGGGACGGTGAGAATGGGGAGGGGAGTGAGTGTGAGTGGGAGAACTGGTGGTGGGGGAAAGGAGTTGGGGGAGGAGAAGAGGAGAGTAGTCTGGCGTACATGTCACATTAATGTAGCTGACTCTTGTAAAGACCATATCTTTCTTATTTTTCTGCATTTTCGATTGTGTACTGAAATAGGAAAAGGACTGTTTTAAAATCGAAGCATTGTTAAGGAATTGCTACATTTTCTGAAAGAAGCAACCTGGCAAGTCATTGCAAGTGCAGTTTATACAGCTGCTGGTGAAACTGCTGTGGATAGCTTGCAGGTGAGCTGCGTACAAATGAAGATTCAGCTGGTAACAACTACCTTATTGGTCTCTGGACTACTAACCAGTTATCTATGACAAAGACTTTCTGCCCGATAACAAGGTGATTGGCTCCCAGATAGCTGAATTACTTGGGGCTGTCAACAAGATAGCAAGAAGCCAACAGATCTCTGCAAGCTCAGGAACTACCTCTGAATTCTGCAGAAAAATAATGCTAAGCTGGAACAAAGCCAGTTAATGTTTTCCTTCTCATCGGTTGCTGTAAGTTGTGACTTTGTGGCCCCTGCAAGCAAATGAAAGCATCACAGAAAATATACTGAGAAGTAGCGTTCTTATCAGCACAAGAAACACCTCAGAACATCATAGGAATAGAGATCATTTAACTGTTTACCCAGGTTTTCCCTCTGCCCATAAGACCCACTTTTTTTTTCTGTCAGTGCTATTTGATGTGTGTGCTTAACAAGGAGTTTACACAGGGCATGGGGTTACAAGTTTTAACTAGTAGAGTTATATATTGATAGTTGTGACAGTACTATGGTTTTAAGAGGTGTATTTTGTCACTTTTTTTGTGAAGAGAGGTTGAGAAGAGGTACTGAGTGGTCTGCTGCAAGTCAACAACGTAAACAACTTGTGCAGTCCTGGGTTTTTTCTTAAAAGTTGGAACAATACAAGCAGCCTGAATGGGTGGGTCAAGCTCCCACAGAATCAGGATTTTAGTTTTAGCTATCAGTAGCTATTGGGGTTGTGAAAGCTGCTACATCTCTCTCTCTTTTTGCGACAGCTAAAAGCTTGGGTTCTCTTCCTGCTGCTAGAATTGCATGTGAGACAATTTATTTTACTGAATTTGCCTTTGCCAAGGGTGTATTTATGCCATGTTACGATAATGGAACAGTTGTTCTTAAATACTGGTTAATTAGTATATAGTTAAATTCTTAAATAATTTATCATTCTGTTAAGTTTTCCAATAGCATTGAGTTATTCCAATCCTTTCTTCTGTTTGTATTTTAACCACAGTGTATGAATAGAGTGTTTTTTAATGCTTGGTAGTTTGACCAAGTGAATTGCCTCCACAACACCATGCCTGGCACTTGACTTTAAAATAAGAAAAAGTTAGGGTCTAGGCTATCCCCTTAACATGTTTTGCGGAGGTTTGGACTGGTCAATAACACAGTTCATAACTGTTTATCTGTAGTTAGAATTGATTCATTTGTAATGAGTGGTAATTCTTGTTAAATACAGCAACCCTGGTCCACACTTTTTGTGACGACCTGGATCTAAATGACTGTTTAATTGGAGAATTCTCTGTACTTTTAGAAGTCTTAAGAATCTGTGATGTCCTCGGGTATAGCAGAGTATCGGAACACTCTTAGGTGCCCTCTGGGCATTAGAGATGGACAATAAATACTGGCCTAGCCTGCAATGCCCATAGGTCATGAATAAATAATAATACATTACTGTAAATTGAAATTCCATCTAGTGAAGTTACATGCAACGACAGCTACCACCTTTTCTCCCAACTGATGATAATTACCACATGAAGCACTTTGGGATATTTTGTTAAAGTCACTGTATAAGAGCAAAAGAACTAGGAGCAGGAGTGTGCAATTCAGAACCTTGAGCCTGCTCTGCCAGTTGATATGATCACGGCTGACATTTCTACCCTGGGAGAAAGTGTCTGACTATCTATTCTATCCATGCCTGTCATAATTTCATAAACTTCTATCAGACTACCCCTCATCCTTCAATGTTCAGGTGAGAACAAACCAAGTTTATTCAATCCCTCTTCATAGCTAATACCCTCTAAACCAGGCAGCATCCTGGTAAACCACTCCCCAGTTTCTGCTTAATATTTTCATAGTTAGCCTTAACCCAATTTAATACTTTCACCTGAGGACTACACTTGTCCTTATCTGTAAGTAACTTAAAACTACAGAATTATAATCACGGTTGCCAAAATGCTCCCCCACTGAAACTTCAACTGCCTGGTCAGGCTCATTCCCCAATAATAGGTCCAATATGGCCCATTCCCTAGTTGACTACTCACTTATTCTTTCAAAAATCTATCCTGGACGCACCTAACAAATTCTCCCTTTTCCAAGTCCTGGCACCAAGTGAGTCCCAGTCAACATAGGGCAAATTAAAATCACTTACCACACAACCCTGTTGTTTTTACACTTCCCCACAATCGGTCCTAATACCTGTTCCCCTATCATCCACTGGCTGTTGGAAGACCTGTAGTATAATCCCATCAAAGTGGCTGCACCCTCCGTATTCCTGAGCTCAAACTATATGGCCTCACTGGATGAGCCCTCCAAGGTATCCTCCTCCAGTACAGCTGTGATATTCTCCGTGATAGTCTCAGTATCGGAACTCCTCCATCCTTTTTTACATCCCTTTCCATCTGGATTGAAAAATCTAAATTCCAGAACAGTAAGCTGCCAGTCTTGCCCCTCTCTCAACCAAAAAGCACACAATTTACAGTCAGTCAGTCAATATGGCGTTTTATAAATGCCTTCTTCAGAAATAAAACCAGTCTGACTCCAAACCAAAACACAAAAAGGTTCTAAACAAGGCCTCACACTGAAAAAGCATTGTCGGACCTAAACTGTCAACTTTTTTATATTGATAAAACCTTTGGTTCTCTCAGGACAGTGACTTCAAAGGAATTCGGGGATTTACATATACATATTAATCAATTAAAACGTTCTAACTGATTAAAGATTTAGCAGCATCTTACGTTTGTTTAGTACATCCTCATCAGCGGTGTGACCCTTTTATCTTTTACTTATAAATTCTATGTCTGATACTACCTCTCTCACTAACACCTGAAGAAGGAGTAAGACTCTGAAAGCATGTGTTTTCAAATAAACCTGTTGGACTATAGCCTGGTGTCATGTGATTTCTGACCTCAACCACACCAGTCCAGCACTAGCACCTCCACATCATGTCAACCAAGTTTCTGTAATAGCTACAACATTATAGTTATTAGTATTCATCCAAGCTCTAAGTTCAGTTGCCTTACTTGTCATACTCCTCACATTATAACAAATACACTTCAGACTGCTAGTCCTGCTGTATTCAGTAACCTCTTCCTTTCTGTTTTTCCTGTGGTGTTCAGTAACATCTCCCTTTCTGTTCTTCCTCTTAGTCTTGCTGGCTTAGTCTCTGACTCCTCCTCAGATATTTCACTTGCTGACCTACTGCTCCAGTTCCCAGCCCCCACCACGTAAGTTTAAACCCTCCGAGTGGCACTAGCAAATCTCCTTACCGGGATATCGGTACCCCTCCAGTTTAAGTGCAACCCATCCTTCTTGTACTGGTCCCACCTGCCTCAGAAAACATTCCAAAGATCCACATACCCAAAGGCCTCCTCCCACACCAGCTCTTTAGTCACATATTTAACTGTACTACTGTCTTCCTATTTCTAGCCTCACTGGCACATGGCACAGGAAGCAATCCCAAGACTCCAACCCTCAAGGTCCTGCTTTTCGACTTCCTACCTAACTCTCTGAACTTTCTTTGTAGAACCTAATCTCTCTTCCTGCTTATGTTGTTAACACAACCTCTGGCTGCTCACCTTTCCCGTTCTGTTTTATTGTTAAAACCAAATCTGTAGCCTTGTGTGCTTATGCTTCAGTTAAAGTCCACCATATTAAATTGAACAAAGAAACAAAAATGATCTATTATATTGATATCATGCTACTGGGATCACAACAACTTAAACTTAAGAACTGACTCTTCCCAGTTTTATGAAATATTCTGTAGCATAGCTGCATTAATCTCTTCCAATCAGTTAACGTTGCACTGATCCAATAATAGAGACAAAATAGTCCTATTGAGATGGGAATTTTCATAAGATCAACCAAACAGTTATACATTACATGGTAAGTTTGAAATTACGTCAGTAAACATTAGGAAACTAACACAGCTGCATAGTACAGGGAAACAAATGACTGCACCCATTTGACTTTTATGAAAGAAAATGGCTATTCATTTGGTGATTTTTTGAAATTAGAAAATTGCCCTGTTTCAAATTTCCAAAACATGTGGCGGTCCTCTAGATATAATTTGATCATATGTAGGATAATTTGTCCTTTGAATATCCAGTTTACTAGAAGCAACATATTAATCAATCCCAAGTCTGTTTAAGTCACTGAACTGTTAATCGTGGACAATCAGAGAGACAGCTGGAAATTACTATATCAAGAACTTAAGAACTTGACTTTCTATTCACTATCAAACCATTAAATAACAACAGAAACTGTTAACTCCTTCCTCCAGCCCTGTTCTAAAAGGCAATATATTAAAATCATTCAAATCATTTCTAGTATATATAATTTCAAGTACTTTTGGCCTGTTAATTGTGTGACTCTGATGAGTAAGTTTCAGCACATTGACCATTTCAGTATTAGATCAGAGTTTATAAAATTTACATGACAAAGTGATTGTTGGAATACAGAGAATAGCCATCCTAGATTGAAATGGCCTCCCAAACAAAACAAAACAAAACCTTGATAACAAGCATGGGGCTGGATGAACACAGCAGGTCAAGCAGCATCATAGGAGCAGGAAAACTTGACGTTTCGGGCCTAAACCCCTTTT
>JAHRHZ010000165.1:1667586-1681277 GCA_024137785.1 Ginglymostoma cirratum
CAGCCCCATGCTTGTTATCTCGGATTCTCCAGCATCTGCAGTACCTTTTATCTCTAAAACAAAACCTTGAGCTCTCCAACAGCTTACTGGATAATAAAACATAATAAGTTCACAACTTCAATTCCAGATCTCTGCAACATTGGAACAGGAACAAGCCGTTCAGTTCATCCAGCCTTTTTCATCATTCTGTTAGATCATTGTTGTGCTACACCCCTACCATCTTTAATTATGAACATTTGTTCCATAATCCCTTGATTATCCAACAAAAAAAACTAACAATTTAGAAAGTGATGCTTAAACCACATTTCTAATGATAACTGAAGAAGGGTTGCGGCCGGAAACGTCAGCTTTCCTGCTCCTCTGACGCTGCCTGGCCTGCTGTGTTCCTCCAGCTCCACACTGTGTTATCTAGTGATAACTCAATTGTTTTTGCTCATTTTGATAGAAAAGATTTCACCGAAAGATCAACATACGAAACTATCATTAGTGAAAGCATCAAAATCACAGAAAAAGGACTACAGTAATTTTGCTCATATAATCATTAAGGCACAACTGATAAGAACAGTTCAATCCAAAATGAGATCAGGGATCTTAAACAAGACATGATGGTACAGATAATTGCTTCATAAGTAAAACTGTTTTCATCAATGGATCAATATATCTTAACAGCTCTGGCAGAAAAAGAATGGACACATTGGACCCAACAGCCAGCTGTTCAATTCAAAGTTCTAGATTTACTAAATCATCTTTTTAGTTATAATATCAAACATTCTGTTGTGACCTCAATTTTTTGCCGTAACCTTTGTATTTCAGCTTTATATAGAAACATATACATGGGCCTCCTATCAGAAGAAAGTACCTAAAGGCACAATGCAGGAGACGACCTAATTTGACAGCGTAGCAATGAATACAGGTCTTCACAATGAAAAGCTGTTAATGGTTATTTGATCACAGTTCATGCTTTAAAATAGACAACAAATGCTTGAGCAAGTGACGTCAACTTTACACCTGGTGAATTCAGCAGCTAAAATGTTTTTAGGTCAAGTCAATCAATCCACAATGCCAGAGTTTAAACAAAACCTTTGTATCAGTGGTGAACTGCTAATCCAGGTTTTAGTAATTCAGCAGTTTTAATAATCCCAACATGAATTCACACTCAATATTTACCTTGTTTACAATTGCTGTCATGCTTCTCCAGTGGAATGTCAGTGACAACATAAACTTTCAACATTAATTTTGACCAGGCTCATTTTTGATGTTTTATTAAGATACTGTGATAGGCAAGTTCTTAGGCTAAATTAGAACACAAAATGTTGAAACATAGATGTGAAGATATGACACAAAAAACACATTTAAACAATTACATAATCCTTACTTAGGGGGCACATTTCTGTTTATATTTTTGAATTGTCATAGAAAAATTTGAAGTGTTGCCACTAAACCTATCGAGTACATGGGTTTAGAAAATTCTCCAAAACTAACCATTCCCCTAGCAAAGCTGTAGCACAATAGATACAACACTGGCACTGACCTAACAATATGGAAAATTGCCCAGCATATCTTAAGCAAATTCAACAAGGCCAATAACCGCCTAATCAGTCTACTCTCGATCATCAGCAAGAGAGATAGAAAGGGTCAGCAACAGTGCTATATGGCAGCAAGCAGCCGTTATGTCAGACGTTAGGGATTTTGTGGCACGTAACTCACCTCCTGACCATCCAATGCCTGTCACCATCTACAAAAGCTGTCTCCAACCTTTTTAACCATAAGATCACTTTTTGAATTTAAATGCAATCCAGGATCAAACATAAGATATTACAGAATAAACAGCTATATAATTATTCATTTTGTTCTCTACTTGCCAAGTCTCAGGGTGACACCTGCGACTGCACATTATCTGCTAGTGTCTTGAAATCTGGACGCAGTTTGAGAGGCAGTCAAATTGCCAAGAGGCACATGCAACACTTTGACTTGACTGTCCTCATTTGGGAGAATGCTGTCTCTCAGAGGCATGTGGAGTCAAAGTAAGTTTTCAGTATAAAAGCACAAAACAACCCAAATGGGTATTTTCCTGTTCAATCAAAAACATCCCTTGATCTGATATTAATTATCTCTGTACTCCACTGCATTGTAAATCTAACCCCGATGGAATTTGGTATTCAACCTACCAATGTCCACTGAAGGAATGGATTTGAGACAAACATGATGATCAATTCTACCGCATCTAATTTCTGAAATCATCTGTTGAATTTCTCTGCTAACTTTCTCATGGATGCACAAAGGTTTTCTTGGTGGAACCATTTTTCTCTCCCCTTGATTTTTTCTCTAGTACTTTGTCTAGTCTAGTTCCAGCGTTTTTGTTTTTGTAATTGGGAGGACAACAGACCCAGTTTTAATTTAAATGCATTCACAGCAGTGATTATATGTGCTAAGTCTGTGTTTTCCCTGCAATTCACAGTCCCGCTTATACAGCTTTGATGCAATACCTCTAAGGAACCTAGAATTGAGCCATCACTCAATGCACACTTCATTCCTTGGTTTAAGAAAAGTAATGATTTTAGAAATCAGGTCTAAAAATCTTTGCAAGACCTTTTCTTGACCTAACGACCTCACATCAACATGAAGGATTACTTTACTGCAGGCAGCATAGATTTTGTTGAGTGAGGATTTAAACAAGCAGTGTTTAAGGGTTCTTCCTTGAATCAAGTTTACAATTTTAACAGCAACTTTCATTTCATTAGAAAAGTCTATAACTTCGCTTGACAATGTTTGCTGGTGGATTATACACATCAATGACATCACCACATTCCATGTGCAGTGACATCAGCATCTGCACATGCACAGATAGCACCCACTGCGGCTGCCACAGGATGAGGGGTAAACAAAACATCTTTATGCTCCTGGAAAAACCCAGAATTCCCTCCCTAATGGCACTGTGGGTCAACCCACACCAGGTGGACTTCAGCGGTTCAAGAAGGCAGCTCAGCACCACCTTCTCAAGGGCAATTAGGAATGAGCAATAAATGCTGGCCAGCCAGTGACACCGACATCCCACAAAAACAAAAGCAGAAAACACAGGTGGGGCTCCTGGCTGCTGCCCAATAGGCAGTAATCGCCTAGTTACTACCACAACCACGTTTCCAGGGGCAGTGGGACCTATGCAAGGCATCTGGACCGGAAAGGGACCACAATGCTAATACTATTGGGGAGAGTATAAAGTAACCTGTGGAGGGGAGGGATCTAGAAATAAGGTTCAGATCCAGGAGATGAACAGCCAAAATTACACGCGACAGCAAGGGTGTCAAAAAAAGGCATAGAAATTCTGGGTAAGTTTGGCAAGGTTGGATGGTGTTTATTTTAATGCAAGGAGTCTGATGAACAAAGCAAGTAAGTGACTGTACAAACTAAAATGTGGAGGTATGATGTCATTGCTGTCACTGAGACTTTGTTGAGAGAGGGACAGGATTGGCAACTCAATATTTCAAGATAGAAGGTCTTCAGGCAGGACAGGAAAGGGGGCTAAAGAGGACAGTGTGTTGCAATATTGATTGGGGAATCAATTAGAGCAGTAAGGAAGGGTGATATAGAGTTATTGAGTCAAGAGATGAGAAATATTTTGAGAGGAGAAAGATTAAAAAGACATGAGGCGTAACATTTTTACACAGAGAGTGGAATCTTAAAAGGACCCTCAAATGAAGCCATGTGGGCAGAGTTATTGAGTCAAGAGATGAGAAATATTTTGAGAGGAGAAAGATTAAAAAGACATGAGGGGTAACATTTTTACACAGAGAGTGGAATCTTAAAAGGACCCTCAAATGAAGCCATGTGGGCAAAACCTTAAAATCAGAAAGGAACAGTCACATTGCTGGGAGTGTACTATAGGCCCCCTAACAGTTTGAGTGAAACAGAAGACCGGGTATGTAGGTAAAAATAATAGGGTAGTGATATCAGGGGATTTCAACTTCACCAAAATTAACTGAGATTGCCATAGATTAAAAGGTTTAGAAAGAGTGGAATTCTTTCAAGTATCTAGAAGAGCTTTTACAGCCAGTATGTAGAAGGCTGTAGAAGAGAGGGCACAGTCCTGGATTTAGTTTTAGGTAATGAAGCCAGACATGTAGTTGAATTATCAGTGGGGAGCATTCTATATCAGAGATCAAGATTGTTAGGGAAAAGGACACATTGATGGGCCTGATATCAAAGCTCTAAACTGGAGGAAGGCCAACTTTAATAAGATCAGGTCTGGTTTGGCGGAGATGGAACAGATACTCTTAGGCAAGCCTGTGTCAGAGCAGTGGGAGCATTCAAGAAGGAAACAGAGGAGTACAGAGCCAACATATTCCATTAAAGAATAGGGGTGGGGCTAACAAATCTAGTGATCCCAGATATGAATGGATATAGAGGACTGGAAAAAATGAAAAAGGGAGGCTCATGGCAAATACCAAGGATCTCAAAGCAGCAGAAACCCCAAAGGAGCACAGAATGTGCAAGGAGAAACTTGAAAAGGAAATTAGGAGAGCAAATAGGGGGCCTGAAAGAAAATTGACACGTGAAATAAAGGAAAAATCCAAGTCATTTTACAAATACATTAAGGACAACTAGGGAAAGATTAGAGCCCATTATGACACAGTGGTAAATTGTGCATGGAGCCAAAGGATTCTGATAGACTTCCAATTTATGCTGGTGTTCACTGGTGAGAGAGACGGTGTGGGTATGTAAATCAGGGAGAAGGACAATGATACACTTCAAGAAATTGACATAGACAGGGGACAGGGTTCTGAGTGGTCTGGCAGGGTCAAAAGTAGGTAAGTCTCCAGAGATGGATGTATGTATCCCAGGTTGCTGAGTGAGGCAAAGCAGTAAATAATAGGGATGCTAGCAATTATTTTTAATTTCCCTTCGCCACGGGAAATGTGCCGGTGGACTGGAGGACAGCCAACGTGCTGCCATTATTCAAGAAGAGAGCAAAGACTAATTAAGAAATTACAGGCCAACCAATCTAACCTCAGTGGTGGGGAAATTACTGTAAGTAATTCTGAGAGACAGAATGAATCTGTACTTGGATAGGCAGAGACTAATCGAGAACAATTAGCAGGTTTTGTTAAGAGGAGGTTACGTCTGATCAACTTGATTGAATTTTTCAAAGAGGTGACGAGGTTTGTAGATGACGGCAATGCATTAGAAGTAGTCTACTTGGACTTGGCAAGGCTTCTGACAAGGTCCCATTTGGGAAACTGATAGTGCAGGTAAGAGCTCAAGGAAATTTGGCAAAATTTGCACGTGGACTGCTGCAGTTCAAGAAGGCAGCTCACCACTGCCTTCTCAAGGACAATTAGGGACGAGCAATAAATGCTGACCAGCCAGCTACACTCACGTCCCTCGAATAAATTTTTAAAAACTGGGTGAATGGCAGAAAGCAGAGAGTGATGATCGATGGTTGTTTTGGTGAGATAAAACCAGTGTCCAGTAGGGTTCCACAGGGATCAGTATTGGGCCCCTGCTGTTTGTGAGAGATATAAACAAGTCAAACTTGAATATAGGAGGGTTGATCAGTAGGCTGACAGGTGATTAACAAAATTTGATGGGGTGGTAAACAGTGAGGAGATTACAGAAGGATATATACAGGCTAGTCAGATGGACTCATTAGTGGTAAATGGAATTCAATCCTGATGAGTGTAAGGACCAAACAAACAAGGCAAAGGAATATATGATTAACAACAGGATCCTAGGAAGCAGCAAGGATCAGAGGGACCTTGGTGTGCATCTCCACCAGTCCCATAAGATAGCA
This sequence comes from Ginglymostoma cirratum, assembly GCA_024137785.1. Lineage (NCBI taxonomy): Eukaryota > Metazoa > Chordata > Chondrichthyes > Orectolobiformes > Ginglymostomatidae > Ginglymostoma > Ginglymostoma cirratum. The sequence goes on from JAHRHZ010000165.1 coordinate 1,673,375, forward strand.
GGACAGATAGATAAAGCAATTCAGGCTGTATATGATATATTTAACTTTATTAGCCAAGGCCAGGGATTTAAGAGCAGGGATGTTATGCTGAAACTGTAGCAAAAGTTAGTTAGACCACAGCGAAGGTATTATGTGTAATTCTGGACTCCACCTTATAGAAGGATGAGAGAGCTCTGGAGAAAATGCAGAAGAGATTTACCAGGATGTTGCCTGAGCTGGCAAGGTTTTGTTTATTCACTCATGGACATGGGCGTCGTTGGCTGGCCAGTATTTCGAGCCCATTCCTAGCTGCCCTTGAGAAGGTGGTGGTGGGGTGGCTTCTTGAATTGCCGCAGTCAATGTGCTGTAGGCAGACCCTTTAGTTTTAGTAATGAAGAGAAATTAGATACACTCAGGGTGTTTTCCTTGGAGCAGAGGAGACTTAGCGGGAGCATGATTGCGACATATAAAATGTGTCTAACCTGGACAGGATACACAGGAAGAAACTTTTCTCCTCAGTGGAGCATCGATGACAAGGGAGTATAGATTTAAGGTAAAGAGCAGGAGCTTAGAAGGGATATGACAAAAATCGTCTTCACCCAGAAGGTCGTGGGAATCTGGAACGCATTGCCTGTAAGGGTGGTAGAGGTAGAAACCTTCATAACACTTAAAAAGTACTTTGATGTGCACTTGCAATGCCAAGGCATACAAGATCATGGGCCAAGTGCTGGAATAACGGGATTAGAATAGTCAGGTAGGTGTTTTTGACCTAGCGCAGACTCAATGGGCCAATCGACCTTGTTGTGTCGAAGGCTTCTATGACTGTACAGGACATTGTTGAGGCCACTTTTGGAACACTGCATACAATCCTGGTTAGTCTTCTATAGGAAAGATGTTGTTAAACTTGAGAGGGTGTAGAAAAGATTTACAAGGATATTGCTGGGACTGGAGGGTTTGAGCTATCCGGAGAGGCTGAATAGGCTGGGGCTATTTCCCCTGGAGCATTGGAGGCTGAGGGGTTATAAGAGGTTTATAAAATCATGACAGGCATGGGCAGGGTGAGAGCCAAAGTCTTTTTCCTAGGGTGGGGGAGTCCAAAACTAGAGGACATAGGTTTAATGTGAGAGGGGAAAGATTGTAAAAGGACCTGAGGGGTAACTTTTTCATGCAGAGGGTGGTGCGTGTATGGAATGAGCTGCCGGAGGAATTGGTGGAGGTGGGTACAATTACAACATTTAAAAGGCATCTGGATGGGTATATGGAAGGTTTAGAGGGATATGGACCAAAAGCTGGCAGGTGGGACTAGGTCAAACTGGGATGCCTGGTCAGTGCAGATGAGTTGGACAAAGGGTCTGTTTCCGTGCTGTATGACTCTTTGACTCTAGTCAGCTGAAAGTCCAATATATGAAGAAATCCATCACCAAGTTTAAGTGTCAGCACTTTCTAACCAAGAAACATATCTCATTTCCTCTTCTCTGTTCCTTTTCACATGAACATATCCACCTTCCTCTGTCCTCCCAACAAGGAGAAACCCAATTGATACAATTTTAACCCCACTGCGAAGCCTCTTCTAAGGATGCCTACCCTGAAGAAGTTACCCTCCTCCCTCCGGACAAACCTCAGGGAATCTCTCTCCCACTGCAACTCTCTCTGCCTCCTCTCCACCTATCCTCTCCTCTATCCATCCTCTATCCGCCTCCCCCTCTCTCCCTATTTATTTCAGAACCCTCTTCCCCTCCCCCATTTCTGATGAAGGGTCTAGGCCCGAAACGTCAAGCTTTCCTGCTCCTATGATGCTGCTTGACCTGCTGTGTTCATCCAGCCCCATGCTTGTTATCTCTCATTCTTCCCTTCTATTTACTATTCCTCACTACAAGAACATACTCCACTTACTCTTCCACTCAAAAAAATGCATTCCATTCATGCTATCCAATGACTTTGGTGGTCCAAATATCAATGCTTACTTGCCCCCTCTCAGTCTAATCGGAAGAAGTGGTCTCTTCACTGCTCTCTAACAGCGTGATGAGAGATTCAGATTTTATTCATGCCCATTCCTAGGAGATCAAAATAATGATGGAAGAAAAGTGGAACTGTAATATTCATGGAGAATAGTGCTTCAAATCAGTCACGATAATTAACAATGCTCTGTCACAGTGCCAGGGACTGGGGTTTGATTCCAGCCTTGGGTGACTGTCTGTGAAGAGTTTGCATGCTCTCTCCACGTCTGCAAGGGTTTCTACCAGGTACTCCAGTTTCCTCCCACAGTCCAAAGATGTGGATTGGCCACGCTAAATTGCCCCATGGTGTGTCCGGGGATGTGCAGGCTAGGTGGATTAGCCATGGTCATTGTGGGGTTACAGGGATAGAGTGAGGCTGTGAGTTGCTCTTCGGAGGGTTGGTGTAGATTCAGGGGTTGAATGGCTTCTATCTCCACTGTAGGGATTCCATGATTCTATGAATCACCAGTTTCCCTAAAGCTCTATATCTAACACTGGCAATTACGAGTCTGTTTGCTGCAGGATGCATCAATAACTGATTCTCAATGATTTTGCAGTTCACATGTATTAAGAACTCTGGGTGTTGGCAGAATAATCAGGAAAAGAGGATTCAGCAAGATTTCTCAATCAGGAAGAAGGCTAAGGTGGTTACACCTTCACACGAGTTAATGAGGCTTTGGAGAAACCAGCTGACTGTGTCTTGAAACTGGTAACAAAAAATGTCCACCCCTTAACAATTCAATATTGAACCTCGTTGAGATTCAGATGACCTTTCTAAACTCATCATACACTAGATCAGTGAAAGCCACTAAAATCAAAGATTACTGTTCTGGAGTCACTGCCAGCTTTCTATTTTTTGAAGCAGATACTGCCTTAGAGGTCAAGAGATGGTTGTGGCAAAAATCCAATAAACGTTCTGACATTTGCAAATTATACAGTCTTCAAAACCAAATAATACATCTGCATTATTTTATCATGTACAACTACAAAGTTGTTCTGGAATGCTCCTACCAAGTGTTTTTGGAGGTCATAGTCTGTAACTGATTTGTGAATGAATAAAGGTTAGCACTTACACATTAAACAGAACAATGAAATTTTAATTACATGGAAGGAATCATCACTATTGGCTACTGAACTTAAAAAAGAGGAGGTACAGGTTATGATCTGAAATTGCTGAGTTCCAACTCAGCTTAATCTATTAAGACAGGGCTGATTATAAAACATACAAGTAAAGAAAACAGTTACTCATAAATAGGCCACTAAATAAGATAAGGGCCTAAGGTGTTGCAAGTAGCATATCAGCACGGGTAGAAGATTGGCTGACTAATAGAAAATAGAGAGTTGGAATAAGGTGGGGGACATTTTCAGTCTAGCTTCTGTAACTAATGGTGTGCCACAAGCATCAGTGCTGGGATGACAGTCATTTACATTATATATGAATGACTTGGATGAGGAAATGAACTTACTATGGCAAAGTTTGTGGATGACATAAAAACATAAATGGGAAGGCAAGTGGGGAGGATGACACAAAGTATCTGCAGCGTGATATTGATAGATTAACTGAGTGGGCAAAAATTAACAGATGGAATGTAATATGGGGAAATATGAGATTATGTATTTTGGCAGGAAGAATTAAGGCGCTGATTATTATTTAAATGTAGAAAGACTATAGAAAGCTACAAAACAGAAGCATTTGTCCATGAATCACAAAAAGCTAGCATCCAAATTCAGCAAGGAATAGGGAACGCAAGTGGAATGTTGGCCTTTATTTCAAATAGAATGGAGTATTAAAGTAGGGAGGTTTTGCTTAAACTGTAAAGGGCAGTAGTCAGACCACAGCCGGAATATTGTGAACAGTTTTAGTCCCCTCGACTAAGGGGAGAAATGCTGGCATTGGAGACAATCCAAAAAAGGTTCTCTAGGTTGATACCAGGTACAGAGGTACTGTGTTATGAGAAGATATTGAGTAGATCGGGCCTGCATGGTTGGAAGAGAGAAGAATGTAAGGTGACCTTATTGAAATATACAAGATTTTTTGAGGATTTGATAGGATAGATGTGGAAAGGTTGTTTCCTCTTGTGAAAGAGCCTAGGACCATACAGCATAATCTCAGAACATGAGGTCACACATTTCAGACACCTGTGAGGAGGAATTTCTTCCCTCAAAGGGTTGTGAATCTGTGGATTATCAGATCAGCCATGATCTCACTGAATGGTGGAGTACACTTGATAGGCTGAATAGCCTACTTCTGCTCCTATGCCTTATGGTCTTATAACTTCTTTGTTCACTCAACCCTATCAGCCAGGTGTTCATCTTCATCTGTTATGAATACTAAAATGTAAATATACATGTTGCCTTGGTTTCCACAGTTGTGATATACAAGGAGGAACAATATTTTACAAAATCGATAGGACTGAATATTTTAACCAATCCACTATTTAATCTTGCACCTCTTTTCTAAGCATGCAAGCAAAACCAGTTTATATCTCGAGGCCATTAACCAACAAGTAGCACGTGACTAAGCTACAAATCCAAAATAAATAAACAAATGTAAGTAACATGTGACAACACGTGGTTATGGAAAGGATTCAAAAAGCAGTTTAAAATTACAGATAAACACAAATAAACACAGATGGGAAACTAAACAAGCATTAGTTAGAATGATGGATCAGCATTATTTTTAAAACAATTTATTTTTGGAAGCGCCATGTGATGAAATTTGCATGATTAATATATATTAATATTAAGAAGGGAGAGACTACTCCAGATTGTCATGGAACTTCTTCTTTGAGTATTAACAAACAGAATCTGACCATTGGAGGTTCTGAATATTTTATCTCAAAAGACGACATTGCTTCATATGAAGGAGTTAAACCAGTAACGACTGGATAGATGGAGCCCAGAGAGGATAAATGACAATTAGGGAGATAAAAGGATGGATGGTAGTCTGCAAGGGAAAAAGAAAAGCTGATAATGGGGACCAAACATAGGTGAGAATGGGCTGGCTATGATGAAACCATCTCATGTCATGACATGGGCGGGGTTAAAGTCATGGAAGAAAGGGTTCAGGTTCTAAAATTATTGAGCTTGATAGTGAGTCCTGAAGACTGCAGGGTCCCCAAGTGGAAAATGACACATCACTCTTCCACCTTGCACTGAGCCTGACAGCAAGCCTGAAATGCTAGCCAAGTAATGCAGCGGTGTGTTCAAGTGGCAGGCAACTGAAAGCTAGAGGTCACTTCTGCAGACATAGCACTAGTGCTCCACAAAGCAGTCACCCAATCTGCATTTCATCTTCCCAATGTAGAGGAGAGCACATTGTGAACAGCGAATATGATCAGTCTATGATTGAATGAAGTGCAAGTAAATCGCTGCTTCACCTTGTCTGGAGCCTTGGATAATGAGGAAGGAAGTAAACAGACAGGTATTATACCTTCTGTGATTGCGTGAGAAGGTGCCCATGGGGGTTTAGGGAGATGATGACAGTGGAGAAGGAACGGACCACGGGGTGCTGCAGAGAACATACCTGCAAAATCCTGACCAGGGAGGGGAGGGAAATACATGTGTGTAGTGGTGGCATCCCACTGGAGGGAACGGAAATGGCGACTTATGATCCTTTGGATGACGATGCTGGTGGGTGGAATGTGAGGACTGGTGTTGTGGGAGGGAAGAGGAAGGGTGAAGGCCGAAATGCAGTAAATGGATCTGACATGGCTAAGGGGCCTGTTAACCACAGTGGCAGGGAATCTTCAGTTAAGGAAATGATGGACATTACTGAGGCCCCCTGTGGAAAGTGGCATCATCAGATAAGATGTGACAGAGACAGAGAAACTGGGAAGATGGAATGAAGTCTTCACAGAAAGCGAGATGTGAGGATGCATAGTCAGGTTAACTGTGGGAGTCGGTGGGTTTATAATGGATATCAGTGGCCGATGTATCCCCAGAAATGGAAACAGAGATGTGGAGGAAGGAAAGGGAGGAGACAGAGATAGACCATGTGAAGGACATGTTGCAGATTTAATTCTGGAGGTTTCTGGGAGCACAGAAAATCTTAAAAGTGGCAAAAGAGATTCTGAAGCCTTCTCAAAACTCAAGAAATGCTCCAGTTAATCAGATTCATAGTAAACTCTGCATCTAAACTCTTACATTCAAACGTATAGCCCTAGTGGCAGCACTGTCTGCAGAGATTTCCGCACATATAAACAGCCTATGATTCAGCAAGGTACCACTGACTTGTGATCAATAAAACCCTGCAACATTGTAATTTTGCTGGTACCAATTGCACTATGATGAATTTTCAAGACTGTTGTCTCAGGATGAGCTTCCAACACCAAAAAGGATGTCAAGACTTCTGAAGTATATAGAGTGAATTGCCACACCGTTGAGATATATCTACAGTGATTATGTTTCTCTTAAGTCCTTTGTTGCTTCAGTCCTGAGCCAGACACTATACACTTGTCAATATTAGTTTGTGTTTATTAATCCTACTTTTTCGATACTAAATTCAGACAAGAGATGTGTTCAAACCGAGATCGAGTATCAATCAACAGTACTAAAAACAGCCTGTCCTAACCTCCAGGCCTCGAAGGAAGTGCAATTTGAATCAGTTACCTGGTCTTTCAGGGCAAGAGCATCAGGTCTTGAAGACTGCAAGACTGATCACTACCATAAAGGATTGCAATCTAAGAGTCACTTTCAAAATGTTGAGGATTTTGCATTAGACTAGCTCAACATGATAATGTTGAATGACAACACAGCATTTTCTCACAAGGAATGAATGACGTGTTCAATTTTAAAGTTGATTTTGCAGCATCAGTACACTGGGCTAAAAGGGATATTAGATGCGATTTTTACAAACAATCATACCCAAAGTATTAGGGTCTGTTGGATTCAGTATGAAAATATCTAAACTAAAACTTCTCATGAGACAAAAAGCCACTAAATAACCTTATTTCAATAAACGTATCAAAGATGCAAAAAATTAAAAATAATCTCTTCAGTGACAATGAATTATCTCTTCAGTGTTTATCTCCAACATATTGACGTTACAAAACATTCTAATTCTAAGTTGTCTGTCTGTTTGCAAATGGCTCCAAATGTTTTACAGAGCAATTAGTCAAGCAATGAAGACAGTCCTAAGAGATTAACCCAGAATTGTTAGGGAATCAAGGGTCTAGTGACAGGGCAGAACTGAAGGGAATTAGTATTACTATTTTTTTAACAGAATCAGTACTTTTTTTCCAAGATCAGAGGATCAGATGGGCTAAGCATGGGGGTCGTCAGCTCTCCTCCTCATTCCCTTTCGTACATCATTTTTCCTTAGCTCTTTTTCTTTTCGCTTTTTTTTCTTTTCATTAAAGCTTGGAGAGTGGTGAGTGAAGAGGAGGACTCTGGCAACAGCAACACCAGGATCCCAGGTCTCCCGGTGAGCGAGGAACAGGTCCCGGCCTGAATTCCCTGGTAGGCTAGGCCCAGGCATCTGAAGGAGGAGAGGTGGTGGTCTCTGCACAGAATGGCAGTCTCCCATCGTGGCGGTCTTGTTCCAGTACGTCAATCTTGTCCCGGCATGGCAATCCCAACCCTGTGTGGAGATCTTCTTCATCTTCGGCTTTGGCTTCCAAGTATTCCAGAGGCCTGGCCGATGGTCTCATCCCAGAATGGCGGTCTCGTCCCAGCTGCAACTCCAGCGTATTCCATCATTCCTTAATCAGCTTCCCTGAGCTCCAGAGTCATTAACTGAACCGTGATGAACTTTGCCTTAATTTTACATTTTTCTAATTATTAAGTTTGACTTCTGTCATTGATGCAGGTGCCGTGTTGGAGATAAAAGGTACTGCAGATGCTGGAGAATCCGAGATAACGTGGTGTGGGGCTGGATGAACACAGCAGGCCAAGCAGCATCATAGGAGCAGGAAAGCTTGACGTTT
>JAHRHZ010000165.1:1691277-1705862 GCA_024137785.1 Ginglymostoma cirratum
GTTTTTCCTCTCACCCCAAGCCACACCCCCATCTCCTATCTACTAACATCATCCCGCCCCCTTGACCTGTCCGTCCTCCCTGGACTGACCTATCTCCTCCCTACCCCCCTACCTACACTCACCTTTACTGGCTCCATCCCCGCCTCTTCGACTTGTCTGCCTCCTCTCCACCTATCCTCTCCTCTATCCATCTTCTATCCGCCTCCCCCTCTCTCCCTATTTATTTCAGAACCCTCTTCCCCTCCCCCATTTCTGATGAAGGGTTTAGGCCCGAAACGTCAAGTTTTCCTGCTCCTATGATGCTGCTTGACCTGCTGTGTTCATCCAGCCCCATGCTTGTTACCTCAGAATCAAGGGTAGGCTGTTTAGAAATGAGATGAGGAGAAACTTCCCCTCTACTGAGGGTAGTGAATCTTTGGAATTCTTGGCCCAAGTCGGTGTGAAAGTTCAGTTACTGAGTGAGTTTCAAGACAGAGATCAATAGAATTCTAGATAACAACACAAAGGATATGGGGATGGTGCACAAAATGACTTGAGGTAGATAATCAGCCTTGATCTTGAAAGGCTGAGTACACTTCAGGGACCGATGCATTTAGGAGGAGGAGCGAGCCAATCATGTTTCTGGAAGGCATGGTAAGGGTGAAAATAGAGGTGTGTGAAATGGGACAGGCCTGGTTGAGGACCCTATTGATTACAGCAGTTAAGAATCTGCAGATGAGAAAACAAGAAGACATATGTGAAGGTCTGGTGTAGAAAGCAGCACTCTCTGCAGATGTTACAGAGAGTGAGGAAGGATTTAAATCTTACAGGAAGCAATAATAACATTTTTGTACGAACTTGGAGCACTGATTACCTGCCTGCTTACATTCATAAAACCCCAGGCTTTGAAAGGAATGTGAAGGCCTACGAGAGGACACATAACAGATTTACTAGAATGGATTAGGGTTCAATAATGTGGGAAGACTGCAGAAGCTGGGACTGTTCTTTTCAGAGCAGAGGTGGTTAAGAGGAGATTTGACAGATGTATTCAAATTCGTGAATGGTAATGATGAAGAGATGATAACAACAGGATAGAGATTTAAGGTTAATTCCAAAGCCATTTGTATGATCTGTTGATCTCTCTGCCTATAAATTCTGCGTCTGTGTGTTCTCTCTCTCGCTTCACCTGAAGAAGGGGCTACATTCCAAAAGCTTGTGATTTCATTAAACTTGCTGGACTATAACCCTGGTGTCGTCTGATTTCTGATCTAGTTTTAAAATAGTTATGGAAAAAAACAGGCCTTGTATAAAAGTTAAAGCTCTTAACTGGAGTAAGGTAGATTTTGATGGAATGAGACAGGAACTTTCAAGAGTTGATGGCAGTAGACTGCTCGCAGGTAAACGGACAACTGACAAGTAGGAAGCTTTAAAAAGTGAGATAAAGAGAGTTCAGAGGCATTATGTTCCTGTCAAAGTGAAAGGTAAGGCTGGTAAGAGTGGGAACAATGGATGAATAAAAATACTCAGCCTGGGAACAATAGACCGGTGAGTCAGACCTCGGTGGTGGGTAAGTTGTTGGAGGGGATTCTCAGAGATAGGATTTACATGCATTTTGAGTGGCAAAGACTGATTATGGATAGTCAGCATGGCTTTGTATGTGGGAAATCATGTCTCACAAGAATAATAAGAAGTCATATATTAGGCATTGACAACTGGGATCAACTGAATCTCTTGAAGAGTATAAGGGCTCTAAGGGCATTCTTAAGAGGGAAATCAGGAGGGCTAAAAGAGAATATGTGGTCAAGGCAACCACCTTGGCAGATAGGGTTAAGGACAATCCAAAGAGATTCTACAAGTACATTAAGAGCAAAAGACCAACTAGGGAAAGAACTGGACCCCTTAAAAATCAATGAGGTCGCCTATGTCTCGAACCACAGGAGATGGTTCTAAACGACTACTTCACACCATTTTTTAGGATGCAGAAAGAAATGAAGGCTGGGGAACATGGGGGAGATAAAAATTGTTGTCTTGAAAACAGTCCACATTACAGAAAGGAAGTGCTGGAGGTCTTAAAAAACATAAAGGTCGATAAATCTCCAGGACCTGATCAAGTGAAACTCAGGACACTGTGGGGAGTTGGGGAAGGAATTACGGGGCCCCTATCATCTACAGACTCAGGTGAGGTTCCAGAAAACTGGAGAGTGGCTAATATTGTGTCTTTAGCAAGGAAAAGCCTGGGAACGATAGACCTGTGAGTCAGACATCGGTGGTGGGTAAGTTGTTGGAGGGGATTCTCAGAGATAGGATTTACATGCATTTTCAGTGGCAAAGACTGATTAGGGACAGTCAGCATGGCTTTGTATGTGGGAAATCATGTCTCACAAACTTGGCTGAGTTGTTTGAGGACATAACCAAAAAGATTGATGAGGGCAGTGCGGTAGACATTGTCTACACGGACTTTCGTAAAGCCTTTGACAAGGTTCCATATGGTAGACTAATTAGTTAAATTAGATCACATGGGATTCAGGGAGAGATTGACAGTTGGATTCAAAATACGTTTGATGGTAGGAGACAGAGGATGGTGGTGGAGGGTTGCTTTTTGAACTATAGACCTGTGACAAGCTGTGTTCTGCAGGGATCAGTGCTGGGTCCACTTTTATTTGTCATTTAAATAAACAACTTGGATGAAGTGGAGGTGCCAGTGTTGGACTGGGGTGGGCAAAGTCAGAAATCAGAGGACACCAGGTTACAGTCCAACAGGCTTATTTGAAATCACAAGCTTTCGGAGTGTAGCCCCTTCGTCAGGTAAAGTGAGAGGGACGCACACAGACAGACAATTTATGGGCAGAGAGATTAAAAGATCATACAAATGGCATGAGTAGAGTGTCGAATAATAAATCCCTGCAGGTGATCAAAAGTGTCAGACGGTGTAAGTAAAGTGTCAACAGCTGAATAACAAGCAAAGCGATGACCTAGTTAAGGTAGAGAGATCATAACAATTTATCAAGGTGATAATGTCAAAACAGGACAGTAAGGAAGATTTTACAGATACAGAACAGTGTGGTAAGGTCACACTGAGTGTGACATGAACCCACGATCGCGGTTGAGGCCGTCTTCATGGGTACAGAATGTGGCTATCAGTTTCTGCCGGGCAATTCTGCGTTGTTGTGTATCTCGAAGACAGCTTTGGAGACCACTTAAGTGTTCCCAACTGGAAGGGAACATTTCTGTCTGGCAATTGTTATGATCTCTCTACCTTAATCAGTTTGTACAGTTTTGGATTACTTAATACTTTGGTCAGACTCAGCAGGTGACTGTTATATCTATCACGTTATTCCAGTCGTTTGGTTTGTCTCCAGCATCGCCTTATTTTCAATTTTTGTAATTATCTCTTTGCCTGACTTAATCGAAAATTGTTGGGATTGAATGGCGATAACTTCCACTGATAATCTACATCTCAGAGTACTTAAGGAAGTAGCTCTAGAAATAGTGGATGCATTGGTGGTCATCTTCCAGGATTCCATAGACTCTGGAACACTCCCCGCAGAATGGAGGGTGGCTGATGTCACTCCAATTCAAAAAGGGAGGTAGAGAGAAAACAGGGAATTATAGACCTGTGAGCCTAACATCAGTAATGGGGAAAATTCTTGAATCCACTGTCAAGGATTTTATAGCAGAGCATTTAGAAAGCAGTGGCAGGGTCAGACAGAGTCGGCATTGGTTTATGAAGGGGAAATCATGCATGACAAATCTGTTGGAATTCTATGAAGATGTAACTAGTAGAGTTGACAAAGGGGAGCCAGTCAATGTAGTATATTTGGGCTTTCAGAAAAGGGGGATCACAAAGAGACATATAAAATTCTAACAGGACTGGACAAGGTAGGGAGGATGTTCCCAATGGTGGGTATGTCCAGAACCAGGAGACACAGTATGAGGATTTGGGGTAGTCCCACATAAGAGATTGATGCACAAGATTAAGGTGCATAGGATTGGGGAAAGTGTATTGAGATGGATAGGAAACTGGCTGGCTGACAGGAAACAAAGAGTAGGAATTAATGGGTCCTTTTCAAATTAGCAGGCAGTAACTAGTGGACTGCCACAGGGATCGGTGCTGGGACTCTAGCTACTCACAATATATATTAATGGTTTGGATGAGGGAACAAAATGTAACATCTCAAAGGTTGCAGATGATACCAAGTTGGGTGGGGGTGAACTGTGACGAGCGTACAGAGATTCAGCCAATTCGATTCACTCCGCGTGATATCAAGAAACGGTTAGAGACACTGAATACTGCAAAGGCTACGGGCCCTGACAACATTCCAGCTATAGTACTGAAGACTTGTGCTCTAGAACTTGCTGCTCCCCTAGCCAAGCTGTTCCAGTACAGTTACAACATCATTGATGAACGGAGGGATCTTGGGGTTCAAGTCTATAGCTCCCTGACAGTGGCGACTCATTAGATAGGGTGGTGGAGAAGGCATATGGCATGTTTGCCTTTATTGGTCAGGGTATTGAGTATAAGAGTCAGGATGTCATGTTGCAGCTTTATAAGACTTTGGTTAGGCCACACTTAGAGTAAGGCATTCAATTCTGGTCGCCAGAATTATAGGAAGGATGAGGAGGCTTTGGAGGGGGTTCAGAAGAGATTTACCAGGATGCTACCTGGATTAGTGGGTATGAGCAATAAGGAGAGGCTAGAAAACTCAAACTGTTTTCTCTGGAGCAGCGGAAGCTGAAGGGACACCCGACAGAAGTCTATAAAATTATGAGAGACGCAGATTGGGTTGACAATCAGAATCTTTTTTACAGAATTGAAATGTCTAAAACTAGGGGGCATGCTTTTAAGGTGAGAGGGGGAAAGTCCAAAGGAGATGTGAGGGGCAAGTTTTTTTATACAGCGATTGGTAGGAGTCTGAAATGCACTGCATGGGGTGGTGGTGAAGGAAATAGATACAATAGGGGACTTTTAGATAAGCACATGAATGTGTAAGGAATGGAGGGATATGGGCAGGCAGAAGGAATTAGTTTAATTTGGCATCATGTTCGGCACAACATCAAGGGCCGAAGGGCCCATTCCTGTGCTGTACAGTTCTATGTTCTATGTTCAACAGTAGGCGCAGGTATCAGAACAATGGGTTCAGTAACTCTTCCCTGCTTCTTCTATTTCAGGAAGCTACCTTACCAACATTACACATTGTTTTTTCAACTTCATCATAAATATCTTTTTTTAAAAAGAGATGTTAACTGTGAAGTTTGCTGCAATACATCTCACTAATTGCATATGTACACACTTGACTTGAAACATCAATTTTGCTTCTAGCTCTATTGATGCATCCAGACCTGCTAAGTTGCTCAACAACTTTCTGTTTTTATGTCGGATTCCAACATCAACAATATTTTTGTTGTTTTGCTACATAAATGCAAGTGGTTGCCATTGACTGTGCACCTATTGTGAATTTGCAACATTATCTACGCTAAAAGATTCATTCAGTAAAATTTTACCCAACAGATTGTGAGGAGAATGTTGAAAGAGAAATAAATTCTGCAGAAAAACAATCATTTTTTGAACTTATAAGCAAGTGGTTAATGGGCAACTTATTTGACTGGAAGAGGGAAGTAGCAAATCATCTGTACTAATTAAGTCTAACTCATCTCTGAGTAAACATGAGGTGAGCAGACATAGGACCAAGGAAAATCTTTGTTCTCTGCAATGATGACTAATCTCAATAACACGAGCATTACAGCCCTGCAGAACAAAAGCTCATCCACCTGATGAATTGGTTTGCAAAGATACTTGACATTTGCAGACAATGATACTTCTTACAAGGAAGAGATGTAAAGAGAGTACTGATTCTTGTCTAATTTGACAAATGGGAACTGCCAAAGAAGAGACTGCAAATTATCACAAAAAGCCTCCAGTAATCAGCGCTGCAAAGAAAGGCTGGCATGCAAGCATCATAAAAGCATGATACTCCCACTGCTTTCTCTAGACCTGCATGTTTTGTTTATTCTGACACAAGGGCAGCAATAACAATTTGAACACATTACCTGCATCAAAGCTAATGTATGTGCAACAGTAGTGCTCGCACACTCAATTGTTCAACTGACACTAGATTTATAAGAGAAACCCTTCACTGTTTGGGATGTCACATAAAAGTCCTCAGTTTTGCAAACTATGTCTATTGAGCAATTTTTAACAACTTTTCCAGCTTTGTGGACTATTAACCCATTAGCAGGCTGTGACAGCTTGCAGTCAACAAGGAAGCTGTTACTGGTTCTATTAGTTATTGGTTCTTTTGAATCTATTAGGCAATGAGGACAAAGAGCTCATTGAACTACTAAGATCATTTCTGTTCAAACAGCAAAACTGTGAAGGGATCAAAAGAAACATGAAAACCTTCAAGTTCAGTAAAAATCCTTACAAAACAATCTTTGGACTATGATGCCATTGGTTCAAAGTAGAGACAAAATATTGTCCCAGAGATTTGTACTGAAATGTTTATTATTTAATGGGATGTGCGAGGCCAGCATCTGTGGTTGCTCAACTGAGTGGTTTGCTAGACCACTTCAGAGGGCAAATAAGAGTCAATCACATTGCTGTGAGTCTAGCATCATGCGCAGGCGAAACTAGGTAAGGGTGACAGATTTCCTTTCCAAAGGACATTAATGAACCAAATGGCTTTTGTAATATTGATGATAGTTCAAGGTGAATATTACTGAGACTAGTTTTACATTCCAGATTTATTCTACCAGCTTGGTGGGATTTGAAGTCTTGCCCTAGAGCTTCGGTCTAAGTTTACTAAATTACTGGACTACTAAACCAGTTACATTTCAATTGCATCAGAGATAACAGGAACTGCAGATGCTGGAGAATCCGAGATAACAAGGTGTAGAGCTGGATAAACACAGCAGGTCAAGCAGCATCAGAGGAGCAGGAAATATTGACGTTTCAGGCCGAGACCCTTCATCAGAAATGGGGGAGGGGAAGAGGGTTCTGAAATAAATATGGAGAGAGGGGGAGGCGGATAGAAGATGGATAGAGGTGAAAATAGGTAGAGAGGAGAGAGACAAGTCAAAGAGGCAGGGATGGAGCCAGTAAAGGTGAGTGTAGGTGGGGAGGTAGGGAGGAGATAGGTCAGTCCAGGGAGGACGGACAGGTCAAGGGGGCGGGATGAGGTTAGTAGGCAGGAGATGGGGTGCGGCTTGAGGTGGGAGGAGGGGATAGGTGAGAGGAAGAACAGATTAGGGAGGCGGGGACGAGCTGGGCTCGTTTTGGGATGCGGTTGGGGGAGGGGAGATTTTGAAGCTTGTGAAATCCACATTGATACCATTGGGCTGCAGGGTTCCCAAGGTGAATATGAGTTGCTGTTCCTGTGGCATCGTTGTGACACTGCAGGAAGCCCAGGATGGACATGTCGTCTGAGGAATGGGAGGGGGAGTTGAAATGGTTCGTGACTGGGAGGTGCAGTTGTTTATTGCGAACCGATCGCACGTGTTATGCAAAGCAGTCCCCAAGCCTCTGCTTGGTTTCCCCGATGTAGAGGAGACCACAACGGGTACAGCGGATGCAGTATACCACATTAGCAGATGTGCAAGTGAACATGTGGAAAGTCTTCTTGGGGCCTGGGATGGGGGTGAGAGAGGAGGTGTGGGGGCAGGTGTAGCACTTCCTGCAGTTGCAGGGAAAAGTGCCGGGTGTGGTGGGGCTGGAGGGGAGTGTGGAGCGGACAAGGGAGTCACGGAGAGAGTGGTCCCTCCGGAAAGCAGACAAGGGTGGGGAGGGAAAGATGTCTTTGGTGGTGGGGTCGGATTACAGATGGCGGAAGTGTTGGAGGATGATGCCTTGGATCCAGAGGTTGGCTAGGGTGGTACGCGAGGACGAGGGGGATTCTTTTTTGGTTGTTATTGCGGGGACGGGGTGTGAGGGATGAGTTACGGGCAATGCGGGAGACAAATTGCACCATTTCCCTTTGCTAGAACAAGTAATTAACACTGGAAAATGGTACAGGGAAACCAGAATCATACTTGGCATAGTGACCGCCAATTTTATATATCTAGTTCACAAGACGCTGCATCATGAATGGCAATAACAAGTTCTTCATACATCTTTTCCAGCTTTGTGAACAATTAAACCCATCAGCAGGCTGTGATAGCTCACAGTTACCAAGGAAGCAGTTATTGGTTTTAATACCCCACAGAGCTGTGAGATTATGAAAAACCTGCTCAGTGAACTACAAATATTATTTCTGTTCAGATGGTAAATAAGGTACAAGAGCAGGTCAGAGGCCAAGAATCCTACAGTGAATAACTCACCTCCTGACTCCCCAAAATCTGCCCACCAACTACAAATCAGAAGTGTGATGGAATACTCCTGGCTTGCCTGGATAAGTGCAGGTAAAACAACACTCTTGCATCCAGGATAAAGCAGTCTCCAGGATAAAGCAGTCTGCTTTATTGGCACCAATGTCCACAAACATCCACTCCTCTACCACTGAGGTTCAACAGCAGCACTGCACCATTTCTGCACTACACAAATTCACTAGGACTCCTTGGATGGCATTACCAAGCCATTTCCATCTACAAAAAGACAACAGCAGAAGAAACATGGGAACACCACCAACTGCAAGGTCCCTTCCCAGCCACTCAAAAAAGTTCCTTTTTTTTAAATATTGGGAAAACTGAAATAATTGCTCCTGGCCCCTGTTATAAACTCTTTTCCAGAGTTAACACTCCCAACCCACCCACAGCAATAGTGAGATCAAATAATTAGGTCTGCACCTCAGTGTCATGTTTGATCCCAAAATGAGTTTCAAAACTAAGACCACCCATTTCCACCTCAGCAACATTGCCCAACTTTGGCCCTTTCTCAGCTCACTAACTGTTGAAATTCTCAGTTATGACTTTGTTACCTTGAGACTCAACTACTGCAACACATTTCTAACTGGTCTTCCACATTCTACCCACCGTGGACTGGATATCATCCAAAATTCTGCTACCTTGTCTCAATTTGCACGAAGTTCTATCCATCTATTACCTCTGTGCTCAATGACTTTCACTAGTTCCCAGACAAGCAACATCCTGATTTTAGAATTCTAATCCTTTTCCACAAATTTCTCCATGCCTCACAGCCTCCTCATTTCTGTAACCTCCTCCAGTTTCATCATATTCTTTAGAAGGAAGTGGTGTTGGGTGTCTTCAAAATCATTAAGATAGATAGGTCCCCAAGGCCTGATAGGACCTATCCCAGGCTACTGAAGGTGGCAAGGGAGGAGACTGCTGGGACCTTACCAGAGATATCTGTATCCTCCTTAGCAATAGGCAAAGTCTCAGAAGATTGGAGAATTCCAATTTAATTCTCTTGTCTAAGAAGGACAACAGGGATAAACAGTGTTGGTGAGCCTTACATCAGTGTTCGGGAAATTACTGGAGAATACTCCTAAGGACAGGATTTACTCGCATTTGGAGAAGAATGGACTTATTAGTGATAGTCAGCATGGCTTTGTGCAGGGAGGTCTTGTCTCAGAAATTTGATTGAGTTTTTTGAGGAAGTGACAAAGATGACTGATAAGGGTAAGGCAATGGATGTTGTCTACAAAGTCTTTACTAAAGCATTTGACAAGCTCCCTCATGGAATCCATGGTGAGTTGGCAATTGGATACAAAATTGGCTTGGTCACAGAAAACAGAGGGTAGTGTGAAAGGGTGTTTTTTTGACTAGAGGTTTTTGACTATAGGTATTCTGCAAGAAAAAGTGGTGGAACCTCTGCTGTTTGTAATATGTATAAAAAATGATTTGGTTGAAAATGTACGTTGTCTGATTAGTAAGTTTGCAGATGACATGAAGGGTGGTGTAGTTTTGGATAGTGAGGAAAGTTATCAAAGGATACAGCAAAATACAGATCAGTTGAAAAGGTGGGCGGAGAAATGGTGGATGGAATTTAATCCGGACATGTGTGATGCATTTTGGGAGGTCAAATACAAGGGGAAATGGCAGGACACTTAGTATCGATATACAGAGGGGTCTTGGGGTGCAAGTCCATAGCTCCATGAAAGTAGCAACACGAGTTGATATGGTGGTGAAGAAGCATACAGCACGCTTGCCTTCATCAGTTGGGGCACTGAGTATACAAGTTGGCAAGTCATGTTGCAGCTGTATAAAACTTTAGATAGGCCACACTCGGAGTATTGTATGCAGTTCTGGTCACCACACTATAGGAAGGATACTGAGGCTTTGGAGAGGGTGCAAAAGAGGTTTCCCAGGACATTACCCTGATTGGAGTGTATTAGCTATAAGGAGAGGCTGGACAAACATGATCGCTTTTGCTACAGCATTGGAGGCTGAGGAGCAACCTCATAGAGTATATAAAATTTTGAGAGGCATGGAAAGGGTGGAAAGCAGGAGCGTTTTTCCCAAGGCGGAAATGTCAAACATTAAGGGGCACTGGTTCAAGGTGAAAGGGGAAAATTTTAAAGGAGATGTGCAAGGAAAGTTTTTTTACACAGAAGGCGCTTCGAACGCATTGCCAGAGGAAGTGATAGAAGCAGATAAATTAACAAAGTTTAAGAGGCATTTCGACAGACACATGAACAGGCAGGGAATACAGGGATACAAACCATGTGCAGGCAGATGGAATTTGTTTGGAATGGCATCATTGTCAACATAGATATGGTGGGCCAACGGGCCTGTTCCTGTGCTGTACTATCCAATGTTCTATGCTCATATCTGCGCATCTCTAATTTTGACATTTTGAACATTCTCAATTTTATCGTTTTTCTTTACTCGTTCATTTATTCTCCATTCCTAATTGTCCTGTAGAAGGTGGTAGAGAACAGCATTCTTGAACTGCTGAAGCCTTTGGGATGTTGGCACACCCACAGTGTTTAAGGACTTTGACCCAATGACAACGAAGGAATGGTGATGTCATTTGAGGTCAAGGTTGTGTGTGACTGGGAATGAAACTTGCAGGTGGGACTGTTCCCATACATCTATCATTTTGGTGACAGAGATTTACAGGTTTGGAAAGCGCAATGAGGAAGCCTGGGTGAGTTGGTGATGGAGTCAAAAGCGCAGATGATCAATGGGGTACCAATTGCTCCACCATTAGTAACCATGTTTTCAGTTGCCTAGGTGTTAAACTCTGGAATTTCCTGCTTAAACCTCTCTTACCCTGCTGTCTTTCTTTAACACTCCTTAAAACCTACCTCTTTGTATTGTTTGTTCATGGGATCTGCTCATCACTGGCTAGGCCAGCATTTGTCGCTCATCGCAATTGTCCTGATGAAGGTGGTCGTGAGCCACCTTCTTATACTACTGTAATCCTTGTAATGTAGATACACCTGCTAGTGCTGTTTGGCAGGGAGTTCCAGGAATATGACTCCGTTTCGGTGAAGGAATGGAAATATAATTACAGGTCTGTGCCTTGCAGGGTACTTAAAGGCAACTGCATTTCTATGTGTCTGCTGTCCTGTTAGAGATCCCAGATTTGGAAGATGCTGTCAAAGAAGCCTTGTGAGTTACTGCACTGTCATATAGTTATAGAGGCCTGTAACACAGAAAAAGGCCCTTCAGCCTACTGAACCAGCGGCACTAGTAAAAAACAACATAACTATTTTAATCCCATTTTCCAGCACTTGGCCCATAGCCTTGTATGCCTTGGGTTCGTAAGTATACATCTAAATACTTCTTAAACGTTTGAAGGTTTCTGCCTCTACCCACCCTTACAAGCTGTGAGTTTCAGATTCACACCATCCTCTGGGTGTAAAAGAAATTTCCTCACATCACCCCTAAACCTCCTGCTCCTTCCCTTAAGTCACTGGTCATTGATCCTTCCAACAAGGAGAAAGGTTCCTTCTTGTCTATGCCCCTCAAAACTTTATACATCTCTGACATGTTCGCCCTACCCGCTTCAGTCTCTGCTCCAAGGAAAACAATCTTTGTCTATCAGGTCTCTTTTCATAACAAAAACTCTGCAGCCCAGGCAACATCAAACCATTTACATTTTATAAATATATGAAATATTACTGAACCATTTTGATTTGTGGATTGCCTTTAAACATCAGATTCCAAAGTTATGAGTCTTCCCGGAGCGGCTCTCCTGCTATAAATGGTTTGTCCTTTGAAAATCAGTATATAGAGTGGTTACTCAGTGTTATGCAAAGAGTTGGCTGCAGTCCTCAGCAGGACAGTTGTTAAAAAAAAGTACATTTTTTACCCAACATGGACAATGAAAATTTGTTGGCTATCTCATTTGAGGCTGTTCGAATATCAGGATCATCTGCATCAATTTCTCATTTGAAATGTAATTATTTACATCGTCCATCCTTGAAGAATGTTTGAAGGGATTAACAATTAACCTGTTGTAGTAGTGGTGCTGAATTAAACAGGTTGTCATTTAATGTTCCCATGTTCACTTCTGATGGACCACTTGTGCCAAACGTATTGTCTTCACGGACCATTTGGACCTTGTTCAAGGCTGAACATCATGCCTCCATTAACTGGCATTGACATCAAGCTGCAGAATGAACATATCTTGATATTCTTAATTTATTCATCTGGAAAACTGACCAAAAAGTCTTTTCCAAAGTTTCATATCCTAAAATTCAAATAGGATGAACCAGCAAACAGGCATGAAGATAAGCAGAGCTGAGTCATCTGCCAGGTTGCCAGGGCATGAAGCCACATGATCCCTTGCTGCAGTTTGCAGGAAGGAAGGGCCTTATTGCACTTATTTACAAAACTTTAAGTCTTCAAAATGCAGCAAGAAGTGAAATATCTTCTGACTTCTACTTGCTTACTTTGAAGGAAGAAAGGACCATGTCTTAAGGACATCAAACTTAACGTGCCTTTAGAATAAGCCATTTAACTAGCGTGACCTGACGGCAACTATTACAAACTAACTCTGATCCTGAGATTAATGTAAACAGGTTCCTGATCCAAAATTGAAAAAAACATTTAAATTAAGGCCCCAATACCATTATTGGCTAAGAAAAATACATGACATGTTAAGCTGCAACATTTAAGGTTTCACCTCACTTATGGTCCTTGAAGCTTTCAACTAATGAGAAGCCACTGCAGCAAAATACAAACTCAGCATAAGGAATTTATCATTTGCATTGATAGCTTCTACTAGAATGACCCTCAACAGTGTTTGTTAAGCCCTAGCTATGTAAAGCAGGATGTATACCTGTCTGGTTCCTGCCACTAGACTAACAAACCACTCAATATTATAATAGAAAAAATAAAAGAGTCTTTGAAAAGAGACAGGGGTGTTTTACAGAACACTTCCAAGGATGAGGGATTTTAGTAAAAAGGATAGGGACAAGAAGCTGAGGTTTTTCTCTTTGAAGCAAAGGAGATTAAGACAGCTTTAGATAAGGATAGACAAAGAAAAACTGTTCCCGCCAGATTTACATTTTTTGGACACGTTATTGTGGGATATGGGAAATATTCTTCTTTAAAACACTATGAACATTAATGATCTGCTACCTACAAAGGTGATACAAGCAGAGACAATTAATGCTTTTAAAATAGGGAATTATATGAGAACTTGTGGGAAGTAAACCAATAAGAGGACATTGGGTTATAGTGGGGAACAGAACTGACTGGACTACTCTACAGAGTGCATGGACTTGATGGAATAAAGGACATCCTGTGGACATTAATGATTTCATGGCTCCAGAGATGCTCAAAAGAATAAAAACAAAATCCATTTTTACTGCATTTCAACATGAACCCAGCCATGGAAATAAAATCTGTGTTATGATTCCCAGGCTGTGTTGCACACTCCAAGAAAGGCCAAAAAAATCCAAGATTACAGGTCTGGCAGCATCTATACAGAAAGAAACAAAATTAATAATTCAAGACAATCAAATCTATCACAGAGATGTAACAGGTTTTAAGCAAGTACTGAGGTTGAAGAAGCATAAAGAGAGCAAAGAGCAAAAGGAATGCACCATAATAGGGTGATGCGGAGGCGCCAGTGTTGGACTGGGGTGGACAAGGTCAGAAATCACACAACACCAGGTTATAGTCCAACAGGTTTACTTGAAAACACAAGCTTTCGGAGTTTTACTCCTTCTTCAGGTGTTCGTGTGAGAGGTAGTATCAGACACAGAATTTACAAGTAAAAGAACAAAGGTTCACACCATTAATGAGGATGTACTAAACAAACATAAGATGCTGTTAAATCTTTAATTAGTTAGAAGGTTTTAATTGATTAATTTGTTCATATAAATGCCCAAATTCCTTTCAAGTCACAGTCCTGTGAGAACTAAAGGTTTTATCAGTGTAAAGAAAAGGTGACATTTTAGGTCAGACAATACACGTTAGGTGTGAGACCTTGTTTAGAATCTGTGTTTTGGTTTGGAGTCAGAATGGTTTTATTTCTAAAGCAGGAATTTATAAAACGCCATATTGACTAACTGTGTATAAACTGAGATAACAAGCATGGGGCTGGATGAACACAGCAGGTCAAGCAGCATCATAGGAGCAGGAAAACTTGACGTTTCGGGCCTAAACCCTTCATCAGAAATGGGGGAGGGGAAGAGGGTTCTGAAATAAATAGGGAGAGAGGGGGAGGCGGATAGAGGATGGATAGAGGAGAGGAT
>JAHRHZ010000165.1:1715862-1731435 GCA_024137785.1 Ginglymostoma cirratum
CACACACACACACACACTCACCTCCCCCACACACACATTCTCTCTCTCCTCACACACACACACACATACTCTCTCTCTCTCTACGCCCCGCATCACACACTCTCTTCGAATTTGCAGATACATTTTATATTGTTCAAAAAGCACACAATTTATACACAGTCAGTCAATATGGCGTTTCATAAATTCCTCCTTTAGAAATAAACCAGTCTGACTCCAAACCAAAACACAAACAGATTCTAAACAAGGTCTCACACCTAACATGCATCGTCTGATCTAAAAAGTCACCTCTTCTTTACACTGATAAAACCTTTAGTTCTCTCAGGGCTGTGACTTGAAAGGAATTCGGGACTTACATATATGTATTAATCAATTAAAACCTTCTAACTAATTAAAGATTTAACAACATCTTAGGTTTGTTTAGTACATCCTCATCAATGGTGTGAAACTTTGATCTTTTACCTATAAATTTGTGTCTGATACTACCTCCCTCACTAACACCTGAAGAAGGAGTAAGACTCCGAAAGCTTGTGTTTTCAAATAAACTTGTTGGTCTATAACCTGGTGTTGTGTGACTTCTGACTCTGTAAGAGGGTGGATTAAATTTCAAAAGGGAAGATACTGCAAGGCAAAAGAAGATGACAATGGAACAAGAACGCTTTCCAGAGGAGCTATAAATGTAAACAGCAGAGTTACCATTAGCTGCTCTCCAAAAGGATAGAACAGAGATAATGAACTGAAATCTTAATCTGCTAACTCAAATTGAATGACTGCAGTGGCCCCAACCCGAAAGTTCTTCAATCTAATACTGTTTCATTGACATAGTAAAGGAGGCTAAGGATAGGAAGTTCAATGTGGAAGTAGGGCAGAGGATAAATAACAAGCAATAGGATAAAACAACGGGCGACGGGATAAAACAGACAAGAGGAAGCCTGAGGCCACACTAAAGGAACAGAAAATTCCAGAAAACAATCACTAATTTGCAAATTATGCCCTAATATAGAGAATATCAAATCATGTCTGTAAGAAGAAAACGCTCAAGAGATTTTCAAAAATGGCTCGAGAGATGAGAAATCAAAGCCGAGGACTGATTGGAGATGCTGGGACTGTTCTCCTTGGCATGAAGGCTAAAAGGAGATCTGACAGATGCTTCCAATATCATGAGAAGTCTGATACAATATATTGTTAAAAACTATTCCCACTCATCAAAAGATTGAGAACTGATTTAATGCAATTTGCAGTAGCAAATGTGACGTAAGAAAAAGCATTTTTGCACAATGAGCAGCTCAGGCCTGGAATCAATATTTGGGAGTGTGTTGGAGGGACAGTCAATTGCATCATTTCAGAGGGCATGGGATCATTGAATAGAAACACTGTGCAAGGATATGGATAAAAGGCAGGCAAAAGGCACGAAGTCCTAATTGGAGATTGAGTAAGCCGTTAGTTAGAGGGCTGGTGCCAACACAATCGGCTGACCTTTGCTGTTCAGGCAAGATTTACAAGAATATTGCTGGGATTGGAGGGTTTTCAGCTAAATGGGAGAGGCTGAATAGGCTGGGGCATCTTTTCCCTGGAACTTCGGAGGCCAAGGGGTGACCTTATAGAGGTTTACAAAATCATGAGGGGCATGGATAGGGTGAATAGCCAAGCTCTTTTTCCCAGGGTAGGGAAGTCCAAAACTAGAAGGCATAGGTTTAAGAAGAGATGGGAAAGCCTTAAAAGGGACCCGAGAGGTAAGTTTTTCATGCAGACGGTGGTGTGTGTATGGAATGAGTTGCCAGAGGAGATGGTGAAGGCAGGTACAATTACAACATTTAGAACTATTTGAATGGTATATGAATAGGAAGGGTTTAGAGGGATATGGGCAAATGCTAGCAAATGAGACTAGATCAGCTTAGGATACCTAGTCGGCGTGGACGAATTGGACCGAAGAGTCTGTTTCCTTTATTATGAACCAGACCAAACACCCTTAAAATAGATTCAGAAACTAGTCTAGTCTCTAACTTTCGCTTATTTTAAAGTTAAGTGTAAAGTGTTGCATTCCAGATGCAATTTGATTGTCAAACTAATCGACTTTAAGCAAAATACATTTTTACACTACAGTTAAAATACATACAAAAGTAGAAGAACTGGCTTAACTGTAACTAATGAAATGCTTAACAAAATAACAGATATATTAACTACTACTAACTAACTGTTTCAGTATAGTATCATCCCATAAACACACCCTTGCCAAAGACAAATTCAGTAAAACAGATTGTCTCATATGCAATTCTAGCAGCAGGAAAAGAACCACCAGCTTTTAGCTGTAACAGAAATAGAAAAAGCAGCTTCCACATCCAGCTTCAAGACCTCAGAAACTGGAGAAAGCTAAAACTAAAAATCCTGGCTCTGTGGGAGTCGACCCCACCCATTCAAGCTGCTTCTATTGTTCCAACTTTAAACAAAAATCCCAAGGCCTTACAAGATGTTTACTTTATTGGATTCAAATAGATAGCTTCTCGTCTGTCTTAAAACCTCCCTCCAAAAGAAACCAAACAAAATACACCTCTTAAAGTCACAGTATTGTCACACCATGCTGTATAACTCTATGACTACAAAATTCGAATGGAGAAAAAAACCCATGAAGTTGATTGAGCCTGCAAATTTCATTCCACAAGTAAAACAAAATTTGGTATTTTTCCAAGACAAAGAAACACAATGTTCTTTGATAAGTAAATCAGTCTTGGTGAAAATAGCACAGACGGTATAAAAATGGAATTTCAATAATGCACTTCATAAAGGGTCTCATGCTAGACATACTCAGATAATAGAAGCACATTATAGAATCCCTAAAGTGCAAAAGGGGCTTTCGGCCCATTAAATCTGCATCTACCCACCGAAGAGCATCCCACCCAGTACCCCACCACCCTATCCTCATAGCGCCACATTTAGCATGCCTAATCCACCTAACCTGCATATCTTTGGACTTTGGGAGGAAACTGCAGGACCCAGTCGAAACAAACATGGGGAGAACTTGCAAACTCCACACAGTTATCCAAAGCTGGAATTTAACCTGGGTCCCTGGAGCTGTGAGCGAGCAGTGTCAATCACTGTGGCACCCCTAATGAATGGAGATAAATTTGTTTTGAAATTTGATAACGGACAGGGGCAGTACAGGGGTAATACGTGTTTTTCTGATGAGGAAGAAATATGCAGAAAGGGACACCAGGGATCATATTAAGATGTGATATTGTATATAAATGATAAAGAAACAAAATCACACTTTTCTCCCCAAGCCACGTGTGCTAAAGAATCACAGTTGTCATTAGAATGTTAATTAATTAGAATGTTAATCCACTAGGTCAGCTATCTGAAATGTTGCGCAGTAAGTCATAATTTCCATTTACTGGAAAATGTGAAGGCAACCTTTGCTCCATTATCTCCTGGTTCTCATTGTCATTTTAGAGCAGTATAGTTCAATAGAAATTGCTCGTTGACCACAGCTGTGGTTTTAGCAGTACCCCTTTTTAAATACACTTCTAACAGAAAGTTCGACACAAATGCATACATGTTTATCACCATTTAATAACTAAGGTGGTGGTTACAAGAATCCAACACCACCCCACCTCTGTTTACTATCCACTTTACTAATAAACATCAAAAAACGTTATGGTAGGCATGCATATGTTGTGTGTAAATATTGAGATTATATGTCCAACCGCTGAGTCAGATGCAGCGCTCATTTTTCATTTACTAATCAAATGTAATTAGCCACATCTGGATCTTCAATTTGCCAGAATTGGCTTGTAGCCAACATACTGGATGACACTGCTGGAGGCCATATAGCAACCCAAAAGTGACCTAATATAAGACTGTTCTTTGCTGTTATTTGCTGTTCTTTCCTAACTCTCAGAGGTGAAGCAGAGAATGGGAATGATAATTTCCTCCCAGTGGGGTTGTGTCCAGCTGCTGCTCAGGGTTTCCTCATAGTCACATAGCTTAGCATGGTTTGCTGAAGATTGCTGGCACAGCCAAAGTGTATAGTGCCACACTGTGTCCATATAAAATGCTTTCACATGAGAAGTAAATGTTATTTTTGGTAAATTGACTTCACAGATGGGCTGCCCTTCTTCCTGTACTCTCTTCCCCAAAACCATTTTAATCTAAAGCTGAATTATTAAGAAATTATAAAGGTGTTGCTCTGGCGATAAATCAAAAATGATTGTTTCAATCACTTTGGTGTATTACTGAAAAAAAGTCACATTTTGTCAAGGGTGAAAACTGTCAGAATCAGTCCCTCAGAATCGAGGATGATGTCCATCAGGCTGGACGTGTCTTCAGATGATGGAGACACACAATTTTGATCTAAATGTTTTTCCTCAATGGAACCAGGTTGTTACACAGTGAAACTGAAATTGCAGCCCTGAGTTAGGTTCCTTCTTCTTCCGCTGGTCCAATCACTGAGCCTCAAAGTGGTTTAAACATAGAACACAGAACATTACAACACAGGACCAGGCCCTTCGGCTCACATTGTCAGTGCAGACCATGATGTCAGAGAGAGGCAAAGTAGACATTGGACAGCTGGAAAATGAGGATACAGAAGTAGTAATGGATAACAAAAAAATGACAGACGAACTGAATAGGGACTTTGCAGCGGTTTTGACAAGCAGGATATGAAGACAGGGAATGACCTAGTGGTATTATCACTGGACTGTTAATCCAGACATCCAGATAATGTTCTGGGGACCTAGGTTCAAATCTGCCTAAGCAGATGGTGGAATTTGAATTAAATAAATACCTGAAATTAAGAGTCTAATAATGACCATGAATCTATTGCTGATTGTTAGAAAATCCAATCTAGTTCACTAATGTCCTTTAGGGAAGGAACCTGCTATCCTTACCGGGTCTGGTCTACATGTGACTCCACAGCAATCTGGTTGACTCCTAACTGCCCTCTGGGTAATTAGCGATGGGCAATAAATGCTGGCCTAGCCAGTGATGCCCTCATCCAATGAATGAATAAAATAAAATTTCAAGACAGTCAGGGGACAGATGTAACTGTAATAGAAATTTCCAGCTAAGTGAAAGATGCTGGGCAAGATGAAGGATCTGAAGGTGGATTAATGGACTAGTCCAGATGGACTACTGAGTTCTGAGGGAGACAGTTGAGGAGACTGTACAGGCACTGGTGGTGATTTTTCGGGAATCACTGGAGTCAGGGAGGGTCCCAGAGGACCTGAATATGACTAAAGTAACACTCCTGTTTAATCATAGAATCCCTACAGTGTGGAAACAGGCCCTTCGGCCCAACAAGTCCACACCGACCCTCAGAGCATCCCACCCAGGCCCATCTAATCTACATATTCCTGAACACTACGGGCAATTTAGCATGGCCAATCCACCTCGTCTGCACATCTTTGGACTGTGGGAGAAAACCGGAGCACCCGGAGGAAACCCATGCAGACATGGGAAGAACGTGCAAACTCCACACAGACAGTCGCCCAACGGTGGAATTGAACTCGGGTCCCTGGCGCTGTGAAGCAGCAGTGCTAACCACTGAGCATCTGGATTGGCAGTCAAAACATCAGGGTATAGTTGAACCAAGTGCAGGTACGCTCACATTGGTCCAGTGATCCTCCTATTTGATCCCCAGGATTCAACATAGGCACTGCTGGTGAAAGTGCTCAAAGATCTTACTGTGAAGCCACTGAAGCTTGTCACGTTCCTAAGGCTTACACATAATAAGATTATCACCACTGTGCTCAGCGGAAGATCTGAAACTGCTTTCTTTTACATCTATGCCAGAGTCAAACAAAGTTGTGAGATCACTCCCACCTTGTTCTTCATCCACCTAAGTATCATCATCCACCACAGCCGAGGTAAACCTATGCTGCAGTGTCAGTATCCAATATCATCTGGACAGGAAGATCTTCAAACTTAGCTGCTTCCTGAGAAAATTAAAAATTACATCCATGAACAGCCATGATCTTCAGTTTACGAATAATGGCTGCATGATGACTCACTCCACAAACGACACACAAAGGATATTCAAAGTTGAAATAGGGTACATCAAAGCCATCCTTTAGATTAGATATTTCTCATTATAAATTGCAGAAAATTATGAACAGGCCTAAGACAATCTCTTTTAGCCCTGAGCAGTTCCCAGATTACCACAGGTTACCCTGGAAAGGGAAAGTATCTCAAACATTTGAGGAACAGATGAAGCTACCTGTTTCACACTATTATGCAGTAAAAACTCAACCACTAGCGGGATGCTGCCATCAAGCCAAAAAAAAATTCTGCTTATTGCACAAATCAGTAATATGAATTTCAGTGCTAACGTGATGCTTGGTATCTAGGCCATACATTTCAAAGATTGATGGAGCGTACCAAACAGTAAGACGACACTGACCATTCTCAAACAGTCCATGCTTTCACAACTTAACAGTCCAATATTACATGTGATACCACAATAGGACAACATTTGCTACATAATCATAGTGTGTGAAATATTATGCCAACAACCAATTCAGGATCATCAGTCAGATTCGCAGAGTGCCATGCTTGTGTGTACTAAATGTAACATACATTAACATAAATAACCCTGTTCTTTCCAGGCATAATAAAGACATCCAAATATTGCACCATTTTCAACTCAATAAAGTTGAGTAAAGGGGGAGGCAGTAGCCTAGTGGTATTAACACTGGACTGTTAATCCAGAGACCCAGATAATGTTCTGGGGACCCGGGTTCAAATCCCACCAGGGCAGATGGTGGAATTTGAATTCAATAAATATGAATTAAGAATCTAATGATGACCATGAATCCATTGTCCATTGTCGGGAAAAACCCACCTGGTTCACTAATATCCTTTATGGAAGGAAACTGCCATCCTTACCTGGTCTGGTCTACATGTGACTCCAGACCCACAGTAATGTGGTTGACTCTTAACTGCCCTCTGGGCAACTAGGGATGGGCAATAAATGCTGTCTGACCAGCAATGCCCTCATCCCATGAATGAATAAAATAAAATTGAATTTATGCTATTTAAAGCAATAAGGTTTAGAGCAGGTATTTATCTTACTCATTAAGCAGTCCTATAATAAGAATTAGAATTCCAAATCCAAATTATAAGTCTTATACTCATCATTCAATATTGACTAAATAAGCACAAACAGGATAAATGCAATCAGCAATATTTAGCACACCTTCTCAAAGCTACTACCGAGCTTTCAAGCAAGGCGACATCAACAGTTTTCAAAATTATTAGGAGACACATCTTTAAAGCAAGGGAAGGTATGAAGAAACATAATTTAGAAATTTAACAAGAAAATTTAATTACAGAATGCATGGTTAATACATGGAGAAAGTGAAGGTAAATAGTGCAAGTAACCTCAAGATGGAATGAAACGCAAATCCAACAAAGAAACTGTGTACTGGAAAGAATGGTTTTAGGGATATTAGAAGCTGTGGTCAGTAATAGCTGTATACCTTTCCGCAAGTCTTCACAGTGCATTACATCTACCAACACACTATAATCAGAGTAATTATGGATATGAGGTACTGACATCAACACGTTCGCAAAGCCACAAAACTTTATTACAAATTCCTTGCATCACAACAGCGAGTAAATGCATTTCACAGCAGTAGAGGGATTTTCTGATGAAGGGTTTAGGCCCGAAACGTCAAGTTTTCCTGCTCCTATGATGCTGCTTGACCTGCTGTGTTCATCCAGCCCCATGCTTGTTATCTCGGATTCTCCAGCATCTGCAGTACCTTTTATCTCTCGCATTTCACAGTAGTGTTTCCTATGCAAAATATCAATATTTATGAATAGAAATCTACAGGAAAGCCAAATGCCTTTAAAATGTGACAGAAAAAGAAAACTTTCCTGAAACTGAAGACTGAAAGAATGCAGAGTTAACTGCCTTATAACTTATTATTACACAGGTACTAAATCTTGACTTACAAGGCAGTTAGTTGCACATAAAAATAGATCAGTGTCTCCTGAAGGAATCCATAATTTCCAAAACCACAAACCATTCAATCCAATTCAAGCCAAGAATGTAAAATATTTAAAAGGAACTATAAAAATTCCTCCATACGTAAACAAGCCTTGGGTCTTGATTACTTTAAGAGAAATATCTTCCAAGTAACATTTGGCAATAGTGCAATTCATTAGAGTTTCGACAAACAAAATCCCTGTATAAATATTATACATTCCTTGTATTCAAAATGTAAGATGTGGTTCTAAAATTCTAATCTGGATATGTCTCATCAGAGATGAAAATACTAATATCACTGCTCCAACCTCTAACACAATCCAGCTGAAAATATGCAGACCACACCTTCACAACTACTAACTAATAACCTCCCAGTACCCCACACCCTGAAACTAATTTGAAGGTAACGGCTATAAGCAACACAAATTGAGAACTGTAAAAATGATTCCCAGTGGATTTCAAAGTTATGAAGGAAGAATTAAAACAGATTGAAAGAAGGAAACTGTTTACAAACACCTCAGCTGAAGAACAATGAAGCAACTTCAAAGACATCTTCAGGAGCTTTAAATATAAATACATAGAGTTCAAGCAAATCTAGGCTAAACACAAAGCACGCTTCAAAACAAATGCACAAGACCAAACTGTTAGAAGTTAACTATGTAAGCTAACTACAAAGCTGGCCAGGAAAAGGAGTACACTCAGAAGAACCCAGGATCACTGAAAAATGTCTTAAGGTCAAAGGAGAAAAGAACATTTATAAATAGAAACAGCTACATTTGTTGAGCATGACAAGAAATAACACCACTATTACAAAGAAAAAGATTATAAAACTTGTATTCTATCATTGTTAACTGTCCCTCAATTCAAAGATATCATTCAGGTCACAAGTTTCTGCCATGGGTCTTTGTGTAACTGAATAGGCCAACTGGCAAAATGAGTGAGCGGGCAGATGCATGGTAGATGAAGTGTAAATGTGAAATAATCCACTTTGGTAGCAAAAACAGGAAGGCAGATTATTATCTGAATGGCGTTAGATTGGGAAAGTGGGAGGCACGAGACCTGGGTATCCTCGTACATCAGTTGCTGAAAGAAAGAACGCAAGGGCAGCAGGTGGTGAATAAGGCAAAATAGTCTGTTGGTGTTTACAGACAGAGGATTCCAGTATAGGAGCAGAGATGTCCTGCTGCAACTGTATGCCGCCTTGGTGAGACAACACGCACACTATTCTGTGCAGTTTTGATCTCCTTATCTAAGGATGTTCTGGCTATGGACAGAGTGCAATGAAGATTTACCAGACTGATTCCTGGGGTGGTAGGACTGACACATGAATGTAGACTCAATTAGATGAGAGTTTAGAAAAATGAGGGAGGGATCCCATACAAACCTATAAAATCCTAACAAGAAGAGACAGCATAAAAGCAGGAAGGATGTTCCCAATGACCAGGAAATCCAGAACAACAGGTCACAGTCTAAAGATATGAGGGAGACAAGACTGAGAGGAGGAGCGGTTTCTTCACCCAGGCAGCGGCGAACATGGGGAAATCTCTGCGACAAGAAAGCGGTTGGAGTCAAAAGATTGAATATTCGAGAAAGAGTTAGATATAGTTCTTAAGGGCAAACATGGGAATAGGGTACTGAGTGGCAAGATCAGTCACGATAATATTGAATGGCCTACCCCATTTCTATTTTCTATCAATTTTTTTGTTAATTCTCGACCCGCAGACCTTTGGGCATTTGGGCATCTGGAAACAGTACGCAGAATTTTCTTAAACAAAAGCACAGAGCGCTGGAGAAACACAGCAGGTCTGGCAGCATCTGAAGAGAGAAAACAGTTAATGTTTTGAGTCCAGTGACCTTTGGTCAGAGCTGTGATTTTCCAGCACTCCATTCTTCCAGCATCTACAGTTCTTTGTGTTTATTTTATTGCAGAATATTCTTCCTTTTCTTTCCTTCTCCGGCATTACTCTGCATCATCATAAAGAAGTTGTGACTCAAAGCATTATACAGCTTGACTGACAAATTGTCACCATTTGAGGACTGGTAGCCAGTTCCTCCAGTTATTAATGTACATGCGGCCAAGGATTGCTTCAGAGTGCCTACGATATGTGTTCTTTGTCCTGTGTTGGAATATTTGTTACTTGAAAGTTGAGAAAACAGGAATTGGCAAGGGTAACAGTTTCACCAATTCAGTCACAGTGCTCAGTCCACCACTGCTGATTTTGCCAGAGTTTTGCTTGAATGTTTAGAGGACACTAGAGTAATTCAACAGCCTTCCAGTGAATCAGGAAAATGTGCTATATTGTAAACAGTACTTTGGGGAGATATGGAAATCAAGCTTTGCTTGAGGTGGGTCCATACTTTGAAGTCACCTGTTTCAGTTCTTCCACTCAAGACAACTGCAATCTTATCATCACAAAGCAGTTCAGGTTTCTGAGAAAGCTTCCTGGATATTCAAAATTCTGCAGCACAGTCTACAGAACCTAGTGATTTACTAAGCCAAATATATTGGCCTGAATGATGCCTTCAAAGAACACCTCCAAGTGTTATCAACTTTTTTGTTTGATTTGTCTGCAAAGAGACCATGCCCGGAGTTTACCTGAAAGATCAAAAGCCACACCATATTTCTGGAAGGATTCCGCAACCTCAGGAAACAGACAATTCTGGAGAATGCAAGAGGATTTCTCTTATTATGGTTGAGAGGGAAATATATTGATAGCTTCTACAACATGATTTATCTTATTTATCTCCTTCTTAAAGTTGGTTACAATTGCGTGTGTTTGCAAGGTCATACGTGTTTGTGTGTGTGGGGGGGGGGGAGGGGGTGGTGGATGTTGTCCCCTTTTCCTCATGTACTCATCCTAAGGATTTAGGAAGTCTTGACATGAGTAAAATACAAAGATAAGTTGAGGAACAGGTGGTGTTGAGGGAGCAGGGAGGCTGCAGAAGGACTTGGACAGACTGGAAGCATGGGCAAAGAATGGCAGATGAGTATAATGTGGGAAAGTGTGAGGTTATGCAGTTAGGAAGGCAAATGCAACATTGGCATTCATTTCAAGGGGGCTAGAAAACAAGAGCAGAGATTTACTGCCAAGACTGTGTAAAGCTCTGGTCAGACCACATATGGAATACTGTGAGCAGTTTTGGGCCTATATCTTAGAAGGGATTTGCTGCATTGGAGGGGGTCCAGAGAAGCTTTGCAAGAGTGTCATATGAGCAGTGGCTGAAGACTCTGGGTCTGTCTCTAATGGAGTTTAGAAGGATGAGGGGGGATTCTGATTGAAACTTACAAGATAATGAGACGCCACGATAGAGTGGATGTGGAGAAGATATTTCCACTAGCAGGAGAGACTAGGACCTGGGGACACAGACTCAGGATGAAGGAATGACCCTTAAGGGATGAGGAGGAATTTCTTTAGGCAGATGATGGTAAATCTCAAGAACTCATTGCTGCAGAGGATTGTGAAGGCCAAGTCATTGAGCGCATTTAAGACAAAGATAGGTAGGCTCTTGATTAGTAAGAGGATCAATGGCTACAGGGAGAAGGCAGGAGAATGGGACTGAGAAACATATCAGCCATGATCTAATGGTGGAGCAGACATGATGGGCTGAATGGCCTAATTCTGCTCCTATAACTTTTGCTCTGATGTCTTAAAATCCCAACAGCTTTGAAGACTTCTGCTGGAAAAACATCAGCTGCAGTATTTGTTGTTTCTCTTCTGATGATTAAGGTCTTCCATCAATAATGGTTCATCCACAGGGGTACAGCCTAGACAATTTCAGCTGCCACTGTGGAATCATAATTGAGAAGTTGATGAAAACGTTATTTCCAACATTGACATTTGGCACTGTCATCCTTAAAAAGAGAAATACCATTTTGAGAGGGAAGAGGATTTTGTCCATTCAATTGTGGTCTTTATACAGGTTGTGACAAAGCTTTCAAAAGTCTGATTGTCTGCATATTGTTGAAGCTTTCGAGCTTTACTTTATCACCTGATATTTTTAATTTCCAGATTTATCCTTAGGCATTGAAGTCGAGTTGTTTGAATGCTGCCTTCATGATTTACAACCTTCGGTTGCTCCAGCAGGCAATACTCAGTTTTGTTCCAGGTGGTCACATATTTCAGCAATAGTTTTGTTGAACGATGGTCTGGACACAGGAGTCGAGCACGGCTGACATTCTCTGATTCTAATAATGTGTCAGAATGAGTTGGAGATATGAAGATTTTCCAGTTTAGCCTTGAGCTGCGTGCAGAACTCCTTTCTTCAGTCAGGCTGCTCTAGAGTTGGGATACCAATCTTCTTCCTTTTGGACTTTGGGGCCTCGTGATGTCTGGGTGCTGACGGTGTTCTTCACTGATTGAACAACTCAATGGTCTGTCCAGCAGGCATCAAAACTCACCTGAATTAATGTCCTCCAGAAGCATGACCTGTTCTTATTTTGGGATGTCAGCAAGGACTTTGACGAGGTTACAACAGAAGTTTTCCTTAACACCATGGTCGGTGTCAAAGGTCATCAGGACACTGATAATTGGCATTGGCAATGACATAATCGGGCAGCATGGTGGCTCAGTGGTTAGCACTGCTCCTCTCAGATTTTTACCAAATTCAAATTCCACTCCATGGCGGGCTTTGGACCCAGGTCCCAAGAACATCACCTGGGTCTCTGAATTAACAGTCCAGCAATAAAGCACTTAAGGCCACTGCCTTCCCACCTTCTGAAGCTAAATGTAACACTGAATCCTATAACAGCAGATGACCAAAATTACTAAAAGAATAGGACAGTCTTAAAAGAGGAAATTGAGATAGCAAAGCAGTGAATCCTAGGAAGGAAATTCAAGACAGTGACTTATAGTAGTACAATTAATTTTGAGGATGCTCAGGTCAGAATTAGACAATTATAGATAGCTGGGAAAGTTTTAGGGCTCAAGGGTATTAGAGGCAGGAAGGAGCTAAGATGGGAGGGATCTGAAGTCAAGAATGAGAATTTAAAATAGTGGCACTGTGTAGCTGGAAAAATGTAGGTCAGTGAGAACAAGGATGACCAGTGAAAAGTACTCGGGTGCAAGTATGGACACAGGCAAAGTTTTGGAAGACCTCAAACTTACAAAGGGAATAATTTGGGAAGACGACCAATAATGCATTGGAATTGTCAAGTCTAGAGATAACACAGGCACAAATGAGGGAGTCTGCAGTAGTGAGCTGAAGCAATGGTACAGTACAGCAATGTTACAGAGGAGCAAATAGCCAGTATTAGTGCACAGCATAAAATATGATCAAGCATGTAAAAAGTCTGGTTCAGCCTAAGGCATCTGTTAGACAGAAATAGAATTGACATCTCATCTAGAGAACAGGGTTGGTCAAGGGTCTAAGACAATGACTGAATTGAAGGAAATTTCTATGCATCTAATACTGTATAGTGTGCTAGCAATCCAGTAAGTGAATAGCCAAGATCTTTTCCCCAGGATAGGAAATCCAAAACTAGAATGCATAGGTTTAAGGTGAGAGGGGAAAAGATTTAAAAAGGGACCTGACAGGCAACTTTTTCCACACAGAGGGCAGTGCGTGAATGGAATGAGCTGCCAGAGGAAGTGGTAGAGGGTGGTACAATTACAACATTTAAAAGACAATCGGACAGGTACATGGGTTGGAATGGTTTCGAGGGCTGTGGGCCATATACAGACAAATGGACTAGTTCAGTTTAGGAAACTTGCTCAGCATGTACGAGTTGCACTGAAGGGTCTGTTTCCCTGCTGTTTGACTCTATGACTCCTTGACTCTATAATTTAAAAACAATGGAGAAGCTAAAAGAAGTGACAATGAATTATATTCAGGTCTGAAATAGAGACATTACAGGATATGTGGAGATAGTGGGAAAGTCAAGTTGAGACAGAAGATTAGCCATAATCATGTTGAAGGATGAAAGAGGCTCAAGAGGCCATATGGACTACTTGTGCTTCTATTTCTTATGCTTTGAGACCATAGGTATCACGAGTGTAAATACAAAAATAGTGCTGCGTTTCAAATGATGTAACTAAGGGCCAGTGTTGTTACAACACAGAGAGAGACAGCCAATCCAAATCAGCTTTTCTACATCTGCATTCACAACACAGTAAAATTAAAACCTTGAAAGACCCTCAAAATTAACCCCAATGGTTCCGAATCAGACTTTTTGAATAACTAATCCCATACGTTTTGAATAATCAATTCTAAACACTGGTTTGTACATTAAAGACTTAGCAATTTATTAATAATACAGTAACTTTTGCACAGTAAAATTAAACAACAAATAATCCAATTGTTCTATGCTATAACCCCAAAACCATATTTTCCGCCCCATTCAATCAAAAGACTGACAAACAAATATAGTTCAGGGGTAAATAAAAGAAAATAACAAAATTATCCAGATTGCTTAAGTAGTTTTCGCAATGTGTTGTTCCATAGGTACAGATGATGGTTTCTTGGTTGATTTTCTGAAGATATTGATCAGGGTCACTTTTTCAACTGACTCAGATAAAGGCAGTAATACTTATCACCTAGTTTTCTATTCTCTGATCTTCTAAGAGCTGCTTATGGGAAGCTCAGCAGGGAGGTTTCAAACTTTCATGCTGTAACATCAACAGTCAGATTCTTTTTCACAGAAAACACTGCCCAAACCCTGATTGAAACTCTGACCACACCCTGACAGAATGACCATCTCCTCCATGAAGTCCAAGTTACCATTCAAAATCTGCCATCTGTTTGAGCATGAGGTCTTTTCTAGATTTGCTGGAACAAATCCTGGCACAGACCATGTTAATTGCCAAGTTCTGCTCTCTGTTTAAACATAATGCTCTTCTCTGGTGACAAAGCATCTGCAGAATCTTTTGATCAGGAACCAGCCTGCAAGCTTGTTTGGTCCATTTTCCTTTTAAATGTTACCCACAGTCCAAAGTCATCTTTAGCTCACAGTTCCCAACTCATAGTTCCTAACCAAAATTGATAAAAGAAGAAAATGAAAATAATAAAAAATCAGCAAGGGCTCTAAAAACGTCAATGACAAATAGGACGCCAAAATTAGATCCTTGGGGGTGCTCCAGTAGTAATGGTGCAGGAATGGGAAATTATATTCTGGAAAGACGTTAGTGCGGTACCAACCAACGGGAGAACAATAGAAACTTTGGAGACGAATGATGTCATCACTTTGTCATAAGTTGTAGAAGGATGTGGAATACCTGAGGGGAAATAGAGAAAATAGAGAATTGTGGGAATTCAGGACAAAGGCAGGGGCAAGTTTAGAGGAACTTTAGCCTAATAGGCTAGGGGAAAGGCAAGAAAATGTCGAAGACAGAAAAAAAACATGTGTATGTTTTTTGAGAAAAGGAAGAAGAGCGTGAAGAGAGTACAAATAAACTCTCTTATGACATCTTGTACTGTGACCCCTGCTATTTCCAATTTGAGTCCATCACAGTGACCAAACTTATGAACATTAGCTTTGGAGGAAGCAGATGAGAGTTGAAGAGGGCCACTAGGAGAGTGTAAAGTACCTGTATCAGAGATAACAGGAACTGCAGATGCTGGAGAATCTGAGGTAACAAGTTGTAGAGCTGGATGAA
>JAHRHZ010000165.1:1731835-1771897 GCA_024137785.1 Ginglymostoma cirratum
TTTCTGATGAAGGGTCTAGGCCTGAAACGTCAAGCTTTCCTGCTCCTATGATGCTGCTTGGCCTGCTGTGTTCATCCAGCTCTACACCTTGTTATCTCTAAAGTTATCTGTAACTAGGCAGAATGGTAGCATGTCGTCCTGCTGACGGTAAATGGGGGTCTGTTCAGTTATCGGACCCTCTGTCTCAAAATATGCAAATATTAGTATTATACGTACAAGAGAGATCTTTGGTTTTGTGGATACAGTCAAAGTCCAATGTTTTGTTTGTTTACGTGATACGCATCTGTACAGAACCGAACTGCATTTGGGACAATGTATATACACGAAGAGATTTTTTATGAATAAAGTATATTTTTTGAAATAAAAAAGGTAGCATGTGAAATTTAATACTCGTATCAGTAGTGTGGAAACTGGCAGCATACATCCTTTGTAATGTTATCTGGAGGTGTTAGTTGGCTCAGCACTTAGCATGTCGAAAGTACTAAGCAGCAATTAACAAAGCAAACAGAATACTGAATTAGTAATACAATTAATCACTTGGATATGAACCAGAGAAGGCCATTCTTGGAATGTACAAAATACACACACTGAATACTGTGCTCAATAACGTCTCACCAAGATTCAAAGAAATATTCATGCTTTGGAGGATGTCAATATCTGTTATTGCATAGTTGGTGAATGAAGGTTATTTTAAAGAAATGTGCATTTAACAGAGTCTTTTATCATTAATGGATGCTTCAAAGTACTTTGCTGTCAATTATGTACTTTTTAAATCATCACTGTAACGTAGGAAACATAGTATCAATTTACATACAGCAAGCTCCCACAAACATCAGTGAAATAACGATCAGACTATCTG
The DNA here is from genome assembly GCA_024137785.1 of Ginglymostoma cirratum. Classification (NCBI taxonomy): domain Eukaryota; kingdom Metazoa; phylum Chordata; class Chondrichthyes; order Orectolobiformes; family Ginglymostomatidae; genus Ginglymostoma; species Ginglymostoma cirratum. Next base: position 1,732,695 of record JAHRHZ010000165.1, read on the forward strand.
TTTCAGCAAGGGCTCTAACAATGTCAATGACAAATAGGACACAAAAATTAGATCCTTGGGGGGGCTCCAGTAGTAATGATGCAGGACAGGATGCAGAGCTGGGCAAAGAAGTGGCAGATGGAATTCAACCCAGAAAAGTGTGAAGTGATTCATTTTGGAAGGTTGAATTTGAATGCAGAATAAAGGGTTAATGGCAGGATTCTTGGCAGTGTTTCTTGGAGATTCTTGGAGAAACAGAGGGATCTTGGGATCCACGTCCACAGATCCCTCAAAGTTGCCATCCAAGTTGATAAGGTTGTTAAGAAGGCATATGGTGTGTTGGCTTTCATTGGCAGCAGGATTGAGTTGAAGAGCTGTGAGGTTATACCGCAACTCTATAAAACCCTGGTTAGATCACACTTGGAATATTGTGTTCAGTTCTGGTTGCCTCATTATAGGAAGGATGTGGAAGCTTTAGAGAGGGTGCAGAGGAGATTTACCAGGATGCTGCCTAGAATGGAGGGCAGGTATTATGAGGATAGGTTGAGGGAGCTAGGGCCTTTCTCATTGGAGCTAAGAAGGATGAGAAGTGACTTGATAGAGATGTACAAGATGATGAGAGGCATACCCGGAGATTATTCCCCAGGGCAGGTGATTGGAAGAAGGTATAGGGAGATGTCAGAGGTAGGTTCTTTACACAGAGAGTGGTGAGTGCATGGAATGCATTGCCAGCAGTGGTATTAGAGTCAGACACGTTAGAGACATTTAAGCGACTCTTGGATAGGCACATGGATGATCGTATGCAGGTTGATCTTAGAGTAGAATAATAGGTCGGCACAACATTGTGGTTTGAAGGGCTTGTGCTGTGCTGTACTGTTCTATGTTCAAATAAGTTCAGCCTCTTATCGCAGGATAACCCATCACCTCAGGAACTAATTCAGTGAACCTTCAATGTACCTCCTCCAATTCAAGCATTTTTTTAAACATGTAAACCAAAACTGCACACTATACTCCAGCTGTCATCTCAGCAAAACCCTTTCACAATTTCTACAAAATGACTTTATTCGTGTCCTCTAATATTCTTGTAACAAAGGCCAATATGCCAACTGTCTTTCTGATTGTGAGCCATACTGGCATGCTAACTTTCTGCATTCCTTGCCCAGGTCTTTAAACATCAACATATGAAGTTTTATACCTTCGAAAGAATTCTGCTTTTCCATTTTCACAACTGAACTGAATAACTCTACACTTCCTACGTTACAATCTACATGCCATCTTCTGACCACCCTTTTAACCTGTCTTTATCTTTCTGCTGCTTTTTCTTTTCGTGGCCACAGATTACCTTACCACCTAGCATTGCATCATCAGTAAATTTAGATGCATTACTCTGTGTCTTTATCAAAGTCTTTAACATAGATTGTAAATAGCTGAGGCCCAAGCATTCCACTATTGAGTACTAACATGAAACTACCACATTAATGTTCAGTCTATGCTTCCTGCTCATTAACCAATCATCTGGACAATTTGTAATGTAGGGAAGTGTAAAGTTATTTAGTTTGGACATGAAAATAGAAAAGCAGAATGTACTACTCTCAACACCATGAACCCTGATCTGGTCCATTAATTTTTTGTGTGGTACCTTATTAATCCCTTTTGGAAACCCAGTAATACAACTGCTGGTTCCTCTTTATCTACCTCATTAGTTATATCCACAAAAAATTAATAAATTTGTCAAAAAGGATTTTGCTTTGTAAAACACCATCTTTTTCTAGTCATACTATGCTTTTCTTAATGAATTATTACGTCTTCCTTAATAATAGGTCTCCAACAAGTTCCCAACACCAGATGCTAGGCTAATTGGTCTGTAATTCGAATTCTTCTGTTCTTCCTTTATTGAAAAACAGTGTAATATTTGACAACTTCCAATTTTATGAGACTGTTGTAAAGTTAAGAGATTTTAGAAATTCATAGTTAATGTAACCAGTATCTCTTCTGCCCCCTTTTATGGAACTCTAGGATGTAGGATCTCAAGTTCTGGGAATTTATCAACTTTTACTCTCTTAAATTTGTTAAATACTTCTTATTTGCTGATATTAATGTTCTTATTTCTTTTACCAACTGAGATACCATCAATGAAATTTGTATCTTCCGCTCTAAAGACAAACAAAATATTTGTTCTAATACCCCTGTCAGATTGTCATTCTTCATGAAAAAGTGTCCTGTTTCTGCTTTTAAAGGAATCAACATTTACTTCTGCAAAACGTAAACTGCTGGAGAAACTCAGAAGGTGTGGCAGTATCTGTGGAGGTCTTTTTATTTCCATATGTGCTGCCACACCTGCTGTGTTTCTCCAGTAATTTCTGTTTTTACTTCAGATTTCATGTCCACAGTTTGAATTTCATTATTTTAATTTGCTTCCCATGAGCCATGGGTGGGTTTTTCTTGCTGGGTTTTTGCTTTCCAATGGAGTGTGCTTTTGTTAAATATTCTGAATTGTTTACTTAAATGTTTCCCACTGTTCATTTACAGCCATTCCTTTCAGTTTATTTAGCCAAATAATCTTTTCCTCTCACACCTACGTAATTTGCTACAAGCTTAAAATCTTTGCTTGCATTTGAAGTATGTCATTAACATTAAGGTTAACAAAAAGCACGGCTTTTTGTCATAGAGATGTACACCATGGAAACAGACGCTTCAGTCCAATTCATCCACACCGACCAGATATCTTACATTAATCTAGTCCCATTTGCCAGCATTTGGCTCATAGCCCTCTAAACCCTTCCTATTCATATACCCATCCAGATGCCTTTTAAATGTTATAATTGTACTATCCTCCATCACTTCCTCTGGTAGCTCATTCTATACACACACCTCCCTCTGCGTGAAGAAGTTGCCCCTTAGGTCCCTTTTAAATCTTTCACCTCTCCCCTTAAACCTATGCCCTCTAGTTTTGGACTTTCCCACCCTGGGGAAAAGACCTTGGCTTTTCGCCCTATCTACGCCCCTCATGATGTTACAAACTTCTATAAGGCCACCCCTCAGCCTCCAACACTCCAGGGAAAATACCCTGGCTTATTCAGCCTCTCCCTATAGCTCAAACCCACCGAGCCTAGCAACATCCTTGTAAATCTTTTCTGAACACCTTCAAGTTTCACAACATCCTTCCTATAGCAGGTAGACCAGAACTGGACGCAGTATTCCAAAGGTGCCCTAACCAATGTCCTGTACAGCTGCAAACATGACCTCCCAATGCCTATACTCAAAGCAGTGACCAATAAACGCAAGCATACCAAACACCTCCTTCACTATCCTGTCTACCTGCAACTCCACTTTCAAGGAATTATGAACCTGCACTCCAACCTCTCTTTGTTCAGCAACACACCTCAGGACCTTACCATTAAGTGTATAAGTCCTGCCCTGATTTGCCTTTCCAAAATGCAGCACCTCACATTTATCCATTTTTTCAGTCCATTGGCTCATCTGATCAAGGGCCCCTTGTACACTGAGGTAACCTTCTTCGCTATCCACTACATCTCCAATTTTGGTGTCATTTGCAAACTTAATAACCTTACCTCCTATGTTCACATCCAAATCATTTATATAAATGACAAAAAGCAGTAAATAAAGCACCGATCCTTGTGGCACACCACTGGTCACAAGCCTCCAGTCTGAAAAACAACCTTCCACCACCACCCTCTGTCTTCTACCTTCAAGCCGGTTCTGTATCCAAATGGCTAGTTGTCTCCATATTCCACATGATTTAACCTTGCTAACCAGTCTACCATGAGGAACCTTGTTGAACGCCTTACTGAAGTCCATATAGATCACGTTCACCACTCTGCCCTATCAATCCTCTTTGTTACTTCTTCAAAAAACTCAGTCAAGTTAGTTAGACACAATTTCCCACGCACAAAGCCATGTTGACTATCTCGAATCAGTTCTTGCCTTTCCAAATACATGTAAATCCTGTCCTTCAGGATTCCCTCCAACAACTTGCCCACCACTGACATAAGGCTCACCGGTCTGTAGTTCCCTGGCTTTTCCTTACCACGGTTCTTAAATAGTGGCACTATGTTAGCCAACCTCCAGTCTTCCAGCACCTAACTTGAGGCTATCTATGATACAAATATCTTAGCAAGGGGCTCAGCAATCACTTTGTTAGCTTCCCACAGAGTTCTAGGGTACATATGATCAGGTCCTAGGGATTTATCTACCTATATGTGTTTTAAGATGTCCAGCACCTCCTCCTCTGTAATATGGACATTTTTCTTTTATGTCGCTATTTATTACCCCATTTTCTCTACCTGCTGTATCCTTCTCAAGAGTAAACACTAATGCACAAAACTCATTTGGTATCTCCCAAATTTCCCATGGTTCCACACATGGGTGGCCTTGCTGATCTTTAAGGGGTTCTATTCTCTCCCTTATTAATGTTTTGTCCTTCATGTATTTGTAAAATCCCTTTGGGTTCTCCTTAATCTTATTTGCCAAAGCTATCTCATGTCCCCTTTTTGCCCTCCTGATTTCCCTCTTAAGTATACTCCTACTGCCTTTACATTCTTCCAAGCTTTCAGTCGATCCTGGACTCTAAACCACTTATAAAACTCCCACAGGTAGACAGACAAAAAAACAGGTTATGGGTGCAAGGGAAAACTGAGAAGGCACTTCAATGGCATCTGTCTACAGGGCTTGCTGAAATGATTCTTTTGCTTTTCAGGGTTTGCTGTTTGGTGATCTTTCCTATCCAGGTACGTTTCATATTCTTAAAGGATGAACAAAGCAACTACTTCACAAATTGCAAAGTACCGCTTACAACAGGTCTCGACAACTTGCTTTCAAAAAGTGCAGCAATCCCTTCTGCAATCCTTGGTTTTTAAAACAGTCCTTCTCCCGTTTCAGTCACCAACCAAAAATACAGTAAAATATAAAGATACAGCCCTTACATTATGTCGCTGCTTTCCACATAAGATATGCCAACTGGACTGCTCCCCCCAACCACCCAATCTAAGATCCTCTCCAGCTGCGAGGCTATATCCTTAACCATAGAACCTTTGGAGTTTCTGCCTGGAGTCACAGAGCTATTTCCCTGGCTATATTATCTCACATCACTACGAAATTCCTCTTCACTCCACCCACTCGGTTTCATGGTCAGTCTGCTCATCCATCTTGCAGTCTTTCCTCTCATCCACACAGGCAGCAAGCCATTCATACCTGTTGAACAAGGTCAGAACTGAGGCTCCTCCATCAATATATGCTCTTTCTCTGACTCACAGACGTACCCTTACACCCGACCACTGACCAACTCCAATCTGCCTAATCTAAGGAGTATGACTGCCCCCGGAATAAAATGCCCACGTAATTCTCTTCCTCCTACATTGATGCCCTACAATGTGGGCAACTCAATCTAGCTCAGCAATCCAAAGTTCTCAAGCTGTATACACTTAACGCAGAAATGGCTGTTTGGGACTGCAATGCATTCCACAGATTCCCACGACTGCAGTCACTCGCAGCATCATACATGCCATTTTATTTTTATAACCTTTATTTAATTATCAAATTAATTAATAGTTTACACAGTTCAAGTAATATAATAGAAACTCACCTTTTCCTAGCTTTGTGACAAGAATGAAAAACTCAGCAACTGGAAGCTGATAAGAGAAAAATGGTAGAAATTGGAGAATTTCCTTCCTCTGTGCAACAAATTTGCACATGAATGCACAATTGCACAACTACACACTATCTACATCTCATGCAGGCAAAGTCTCAGTGTGACCTACTGTCTATCTATTCTATCTGAAGGCCAATCTACAAATTGCAGAGTAGTTTTTCATCTTGCAACGATGATATGAAATAGCAAGTCACAGCAGGTACATCAAGGGAATTAGATCAGGAAAGTGGAGGTTTCACTTCAGTTCACAGGGCAAACTTACATAAAAGAAAATAACTGCAGATTTAAGATGTGTGAAATAAAAACAGAAAATACTCTAAGGGGTCAGCAAGTTAGACATCGGTGGAGACAAGTATAAGAGTTTATACTGGAGGTCAGAAACCTTTACTCTGGTGAAATGCTTTTGAGCTGATCGACACGCTTATTTCAATTCAAGAATGGACTAAAGCCAGTTCTACACTTACATTTACTTTGAAGCAATATTCAGTTGCAGGAGGGGTTAGAGGGAAAAGAAAACTACAAGAGATGGCACAGTAGTTAGCACTGCTGCCTCACAGCGCAAGGGACCCAGGTTCAAGTCCTGCCTTGTCTGTGTGGAGTTTGCATGTTCTCTGGTGCGTATGTGGGTTTCTGCCGGGTGTTCCAGTTTCCTCCCAATGTCCAATGATGTGCAGGTTAGGTGGATTAACCATGCTAACTTGCCCCATAGTGCTCAGGAATGTGCAGGTTAGGTGGATTAGCCATGTGGCATCACAGAAATAGGGTTGGTCGGGGTGGGATGCTCTTTGGAGGGTCTGTGCAGACTCAATGGGCTGAATGGCCTCTGTTCTGCACTGCAGGGATTCTATGAGGAGGGATGTGGGTGACAGGAAAAAAGTGTAAGCGGGTATTGGGGTAAAGGAGATTGTTATGTGAGGTGGGGAGAATGAGCAAGCTGCAAGATATGCGGTGAGGGAATAAGGTGGTTGCAAAAGGTGTGAGGTGCAAGAGGGAGGCTGTAAGGAGAGGAAACTGTCATTGAGATCCAAGAAAACTTCAAACAGTTGAAGTAGTGAATCCCTTACAAATAAATGTGAAATCTCTAGTTTAAGGTTGTATAACTTCAGGACTGCTAAATTTGAAAAAGTGTCCCACTATAATGAACACTGACAACTGTTAAATTTCAATCGGATATTTAGATCCCAGATGCTGTTATAAAAAATGGTTTAAATTGCTTGATTAAAATGTTGTAGTGTTGAGCACGAGGAAAGCAAACACATTAGCTGTACTTCGGCTGACAGCGCCTTGTGTAAATGTGTATGTTGGTTTCCTTAGGAGAAAATTGTGGTCAATTCATGCTTATTGTCTTTTACCAATTTAGATATTCATTTAAATATAAACAATGTGCAAGGGTATAGGGAAAAGGCACGAGAATGAGTAAATATGCTCATTTGGAGAGCCAATGGACGAAATGGCCTCTTTCTGCACCATAATTCTTCTGTGAATATATATAGACCAGTCGATTCCAGATGTTGCTAATTCTGAATTTAAATGTCTAGGAAATTAACGCTTTCCTTGTATGATGTGGCTTTAAATTAGATCAACATTGACGATATTGATGACTTATTCTAATTCTTGTTAATGTACGAATCCAAATACCCCATATGTCAACATAAATACTAAAATTTCAAGATGGCTCTTGAAAAAGAATAAATACTTTGACACACTCAGGTCAGTAACTTAGTTGTGGTTGGATATAGTGAAGATGAGTCACACTGTTCTTCAAATGTTAACTCTGATTCTCTCTTCATAGATGATGCCCGTCTTGCTGAGTTTCTCCAGCAGCTTCTATTTCAGATCTCAAGCATGTACAGTACTTTGCTTTTATTTGTGTTGAGAATGTTTACAGTCAATCAGGGGGTGTCCCTAAGAGATAGCAGTCAATGTGTAGAGTATTCCAGAAAGAAAATTTCATATATTTTTTGGGTCCTGCGCCAATGGGTGCACATCATTAGATATAAGCTACTCACGTTAATTGAGGAGGATGTCTTCCCACAAGTGGTTTATCACTGTCAGGCATGATAAGCCATTTAGAACTTTTTGGTCTCAATACCCAGAAATAATCCTCATGACTTCCAAGAGATATATATCTACAAAACTGGTATAGTGGCTTGTGAACCAAGTTGAGCAACAATATCTGTTGCTAAGTCGATCCAGAGGAGTAAAGCAGGGATTAGTGTTAGCTCTGCTATCCCATGTGTGACCCACCAGTTTATGTAGGGGACTCACTATCACCTGGACTCTGTTGTGCTGAAGATTATGCCAATGGGTTAATATAGCATCAAGGCATTTTGCAGGCACAGATCTGTGCATCAAGTTCTTTCCAGTCAAGTCTAATGGAAAGATGAAACAACAGCATTGGCGGTGTTTGGTCAAATTTTCTGACTTTGTTTCCAGAGAACATACAGAAGATACATGTTTGGAAACTCTTTATTGTGAAACGCCATACCAAGCTACCAGAAAATGTAAACAGCCATGATATTTCAGAAAGGACACACAAAAAAAAAGTACATGCATGTACAAAACGCAAGAACTAATCTCCATGGGAGTTGGGTATTGATTATGGCTAATTTTATCCCAAAAACCAGGTGATCTAATTCAGAATTCTTATTCACTAAATTGTCCATTTTATTTTACAATCCCAAAGGTTCAAACTCAAACAACCATGCACAATGACACAATTAGCAGCTTGAGATTTTTAAAACCATGAATTGAAATAGATTTAAACCTTATACACAGTCCACAAAGATACCATCGAAAGTACCCAAGTATCTACTGAAGACACAAGGAATGGATATTTCAGCTTTAAACCATGGAGTTTTAAACCAGAGTGCCTAGATCTTCACATCTTCATGGGAGCACTAACCAATAAGAAGGGCTATCAGATTTCAGTATCTGAAAACTGTGGCAACTATGTTAACTGGTCATTTGTCAACTTAAGAGGGCAGAACGAAAAGTAAAAGAAAGCTTATAATTATTTGGAGAACTTTCTGAGAATTGTCAATTATGCTGAGTGCCTACCTAAATGTTTACAAATCACCTTCCTATCCTATAATTGTTTTTCCCTTGGTTTCAACCCCCTCAGACTTTGGGCAGATCTCATCCTTTGCACTAGAACACAGCATTTCGAAAGTGACTGTGTAGTGCATTGTAAGGCACTAAAGTCTCAGATACACCAAAGTATCATAACTGCACACGTAAAGGAAAAAAATATATTGTCCAGCAGCTTAACGATTTACTGAAACTTTTCCCCAACCACAAAATCTTGCATTTACAGCAGTGCTACCCAAATATTTAACAAAAAAAAACGAAAGAACTGCAGATGCTGTAAATTAGGAAACAAAACAGAAATTGCTGGAAAAGCTCAGCAGGTCTGGCAGCATCTGTGAAGGAAAAAACAGAGTTAACGTTTCGGGTCCAGTGGCCCTTCCTCAGAACTGATGGTGGCTGGGAAACATCAGTTTATACGCAGAAAAAAGGGGGAGGGGAATGGGGTAGGGAGTAAATGATAGGATAGAGCCTAAAGGGAGAGAAGAGCAGTTGGACAGACAAAGAGTTGATAATGATCAGGCTGGGAGGGTAAATAGTTGTTAACGGAGACTATTAGTGACTAATAACAGGTAGTGTGTAATGGCAGGCTATGTGGTAACAGGGCCTGGTGTGTGGGGTAGGACAGTTTAGGCCCTAAAATTATTGAACTCGATATTGAGTCCGGAGGGCTGCAGGGTCCCCAAGCGGAAAATGAGGTGTTGTTCTACTAGCTTGCATTGACCTTCGCTAGAACACCGCAGTAAGTCAGAGACAGGCTTGTTGGTCAGGGAACAGGTTGGTGGGTTAAAGTGGCAGGCAACAGGTAGTTCAGGGTCTTTTTTGCGAGCAGAACGTAGATGTTCTGCAAAGCAGTCACCGAGTCTACGCTTCATTTCCACAATGTGGAGGAGACCACACTGAGAGCAGCGAATGCAGTAGACTAGATTCTGGGAAGTGCAGGTGAAGTGTTGCTTCATCTGGAAGGTTTGTTTGGGCCCTTGGATACTGGGGAGGGAGGAAGTAAATGGGCAGGTGTTGCACCTTCGCCAGTTCCAGAGGAAGGTGCCGTAGGGCTGTGGGGTCGTGTTGGGGGTGAAGGAAGTGTGAACCAGGGTGTCCCGGAGGGAACAGTCCCTGCATACGGCAGACAAGGAACGGGTAGAGAATATGTGTCTGGTGGTGGCATCTTGCTGGAGGTGGTGGAAATGGCATCTGATGATCTTCTGGATGTGGATGCTGGTGGGATGGAAGGTAAGGACAAGGGGGAACCCTATCGCTGTTGCGGGAGGGAAGAGAAGGGGTAAGGGCAGAAGTGCGGGTGATGGGTCGGACCCCCGTTTGAGGGCCCTATTGACAAAGGAGCTGGGGAATCCTCGGTTAAGGAAGAAGGTGGAAATTTCGGAGGCTCCCTTGTCAAAGTTGGCCTCATCTAATAATATACGATGGAGATGGAGGAACTGAGAGAAATGGGATGGAGCCTTTGCAGGAAGCTTGGTGTGAGGATGTATAGTCCAGGTAGCCGTGGGAGTCAGTGGGCTTGTAGTGGACATTAGTGGTCAGTCTATCCCCAGAAATGGAAACAAGAAATGTCTAGGAAGGGAAGGGAGGTGTCAGAGACAGACCAGGTGAAAGTGAGGCAGGGTGGAAATTGGAAACAAAATTGATGAAGTTTTCCAATTCCGGACGAGAGAGGGAAGCAGCACCGATGATATCATTGATATATTGGAGAAAGAGTTGTGGGTGGAGGCCGGAATAGGACTAGAACTAGAACAAGGAATGTTCCACATACCCCACAGAGAGACAGGCATTACTAGGGCCCATGCGGGTACCCATGGCCACCCCTCTTACCTGAAGAAAATGAGAGGAGTTAAAAGAATGTTGTTGAGGGTGAGGAAGAGCTCGGCCAAGCGGTCGGGGTGTGTGTGGATGGTTCAGGTCTTTCCTCCAGGAAGAAGCGGAGAGACCCAAGACCCTCCTGGTGGGGAATGGACGTGTAAAGGGATTGCACGTCCATGGTAAACAGGAGGCGGCTGGAACCGGCAAACTGGAAGTTTTGAAACCGGCGTAAAGTGTCAGACAAATCACGGATGTATGTGGGCAGGGATTGGACCAGGGGAGAGAAGACTGAGTCAAGGTAGGAAGAGATGAATTCTGTGGGGCAGGAGCAGGCTGAAACAATGGGTCTGCCCAGACAGTCCTGTTTGTGGATTTTTGGGAGGAGATAGAAGCGACTCCACGGGGGACTATCGGCTTGGAAGTGGCAAAATGTGACTGTGCACATTGGTAGGAAAGTTAGAGAAACTGATTATTCTTTAAATTGAGGAAGACTATAGAAAACTGCAACCCAGAGGGATTTGCAAGTCCTTGTGTACATCAGAAAAAGGTGCACACAATTTCAGCAAGTAATAAGGGAGGCAAATGCAATTTATTTCAAAGGGAATGGAGTATAAAGATAGGGAGCTCTTCCTAGAACTATGTAAGGCGCAAGTCAGACCACAGTTGGATACTGTGAACAGGGAACATTCACCAGGTTAATCTGGGGTGTGGAAAGACTCTTTTACGAGTACAGGTTGAGTAGATTGGGTTTGTACTCATTGGCGTTCAGAAGAATTATAGGTAACATTATTGAAACATACAAGATTCTTAGAGGACTTGACAGGGTAGCTGTGAAAAGGTGGTTTCCCTTTGTGGGAGAGTCTATGACAAGACAACATAATCTCAGAACAGGAGATCATATATTTGGGACAGAGATGAGGAGGAATTTCTTCCCCCAAAGGGTTGTGAATCTGTGGAATTCCTTGCCACAGAGCGCTTTCAAGGATGGGTCATTAAGTATATTAAAGACTGAGACAGATTTTTAATCAGTAAGGGAATTAAAGGATATGGGGAAAAGGCAAATTGAGGATTATCAGATCAGCCGTGATCTCACTGAATGACAGAGCAGGCGTGATGGGCTGAATGGCCTACTTCTGTTCTTACACCTTATGGTCTTATCATCTAAGAATGGATCAGAATTGGTAATTCTGCAAAGAGTAATCCACCTAACTTCCCAAAGCAGGTTCACTATTTACTCAGATATGTGATAGAATATCCTTCTATGAAGAATATACATATACATGAAGGAGAGTCACTGGATCCAAAACGTTAACTCTGCTTTCTCTCCATAGATGCTGCTTGACCTGCTGAGTTTTTCCAGCAATTTCTGATATTGTTTCTGATTTCCAGCATCTGCAGTTCTTTGGATTTTGCTGCATGTACATGCTTGGGTGCAGCATTCTAGGGTCTCTTTATCCAAAGAAGGATTTATTTTCCATAGAAAGAATGCAATGAAGGTTCAACAGTTTGGATAATCCCAGCATCCCAGGAATCAAATGTGGAGTGATTAAAGAGATTTGGTTTGTACCGTCTGGAGTTTATAAGAGTGAGAGCTGATCTATACAGAAGTATATCAATTTTTTTTAGAAGGGCATGCCATGGTCGATGCAAAAGGGATGTTTCCCCTGGCTAGGGATTTTAGATCCAAGACCCATAACTATACTCAGTTATGGAGCATGTCCAAGACAGATTATCAATAGATTTCTACATGTTAAAGTATAGCGAGGGAATATGGCATTGAGCTAGATGCCGATCCATGATCTTGCTGATTAGTGCAGCAGTCTTGAGGACCTGTACGCCCTACTCCTTAGGCCACAAGACACATGAGCACAATTAGATTAATCATGTCATCAAGTCTGCTCTGCCATTCAATGACATCATGGTTGATCTGATAACCCTCAATTCCACTTTCCTGCTACCCCTGCTCCTGTTCCTAAATTCCAATGTAACAGTAAGGACTCTCAAACAGCAGAATTTTGTTGTTTGGTTTCAAAAAAAAGACTAAACGAATCACTACCAAAATCATATTTGAATAGGGATATTTGTGAGCAACCGTTGTTGTGCTTAGTTGTTGACATCGTTGCATAGAGAACAGACAACTTTGATAGTTTAATTCAGCATTTTCAGTTACAATTGTGATTTCACTAGTGAGAGATTTACATGCATTTGATTTGGTTGGGGAGGGAGAGGACAGCTGGGAGAAGTCAAACAGAAGATGATGCTGTTGGTTTCTGGCATTTTTTTTTGTCTGTTAAGTTAACCAAGTGTTTTGGGGTGAAAACCCAGATGTTTAATGCTGCATTTGCTTAAAAGCTCTGCCTACCACTGTGCCACAGTAAACGATACGAAACTACAGGGTGCCAGACCCAGCATAGGACGAGAGTGACAAATGTGCCGGGGAGGCAGTAGGCATAATAGCAAATATTTCTCAAGGAACGAGATGTATCTCCAATCTAGTCCGGCAGTGATTTTATGCAACTTTCCACTCCCACAGGGAAGGTCACAGTGGCAGAAACAAAATTTCAAAATGTGGCTTTAAAACAATGTTGCATTAATGTAACACAGCACCGGTGTTTGCAAATTGCTTATTTAATTTTTTTTCACCAAATACAAAAGCATGAATTCTATTACAAACACTCTTTGGTTTTATTGTTAAACAAAATATGTACACATGCTGTCATTCTCTTTTGTTAACTTGAGTATAATCACTTATTTTAGACATGGGGAGTAATAACAGAATTATTACTCATCTACAGAGCATAACGCTATGTGGTATGCACCAAATTTGGACAGAAGTATTTCATTTTTCTCAACGGGCCAGAGTCTCTTCTGCACTGTGAGTATTTTCCAATTAATGGTCTTTCTTAAATTACTTTACTTTAAAAGTTAATTTATACTTTTAATTTTGTTTCTAAATCAGCCTGAAGAAAAAAATCAAAACTATGAGTAGTAACTTCCTTGATTGTGATTGAAAAATATCAAAAGTTTCTTTGTCTGGATAAATTTGCATAACTGATGAGAGTTGTACCTAGTGTTACGAAGAGGTGGGGGGAAAGTGACAAACACTTAATAAATTAATGAGAGTTGTATGTTTCAAAAAGGTACCACAGATTAAGAACATTTCCCAAAAATACTTTTCTCTTTTTACAAGCAGGATGGAGTTGTCCAGCTATTTAATTATATCGGGTGACACTGTTGTAAAGGGTTCAGTGTTTAGGTTTTTGAAATATAAACCATTAAAATTGACTGAACCCAAACTGCACCCGAGAGTTGCTCTGCAAACAGTTTCAAGTCCAATTATATTGCCTTGGAAACTTTGAACAAATTAACTCAATTTCAGATCTTTCCAGCCAGTGTCATGTGAAAATACATTATGTAGCTGCTACTTTATTTTCACCCTCCTCCATTTTGGTCCATGAAGGAAGAAAACTGCATGATTATCAAGTAGGGACTATATTACATTATGTACTTTTTTAAATTCACTCACGGGACATGGGCATCGCTGGGTGGTATGTCCCTAGTTGCCATTGATAAGGTAGTAGTGAGCTGCCTTCTTGAACCGTTGCAGTCCACATCTGTAGATGCACCCACAATGCTCTTAGGGAGGTAATTTCAGGATTTTGACCCAGCAATGCAGATATCTTTCCGAATCAGGGTGGTGAGTAGCTTGGAGGGGAAATTGCAGGTGTATTCCCAGGTAGCTGCTGCTCTTGTCCTTTTTGATGAAGTGGCTGAGAGTTTGGAAGGTGCTGTCTAACAATCTTTAGTAAATAAGAAAAGACCTACACAGGCTGACCCTCCTTCCCCTTACTTACTGAACATATCCCATTTCACCAGTTTTTCTTCTGCCCTGCCCCAGTTCTGCTGAGACATTAGTGGATGCAATAGAAATTATTCCTAAAAATTAGTCTCATACAAGCCTCAAGCCTATTGTATCATACCAAAATCTTACATCCTTCTGTTATGATCAACAAATTGGTCAGTTTCCCTAAATGCCCTCAAACCTTCTGAAGAACTGAAACTTAGTTGTGTTAACAGCTGTGAAATTTTCCTTTAAAAAGATGCACAGGCATGCAAACCCAGGAAAGACAAAGCAGGGTGTGACAGAAACAAATTGGAAGAAAAATGAGATTCACATTTCAACTGGTAATTTCACACCTGATCAGGCAAATACTCATCTCCACTGCAGTGAGGACCTGCTGAAATTGTGGAAGTCATCTATGGAAGAAATGGATCAGAGTTGATTAATAGAAATTGCAATATTAGATTGATCGCCTGAAAATTTTTGCTACTCATCTGAGAAGACCGGGAAGAAACTACAGCTTTAACAACAGTCTGCCAGTAGCTGCAAAAGATCAAAATAAATCATAAAAAGATTCCTAACATCATGCAGATCGGCTCCTGAATGTCTAAAACTCCATGGACCAATGCCATTTATTCTACAGTTTGAAGTCTTAAGCAATATGCTGAAAAACGCAGTGCACAAAATTACTACCTGAATAGTAAAAACACAAGTTCAGTTGAGCTGCAGAGATTTTTAATCCTTTAATCTTTTAAATGTCCTAGCATGGTTGGACCGAATTACCTGCTTTTATGTTGGTTATTCTTAAGTAATTGTTCTTCCTGCTCAACAACAGCTATCACGCTACTATAAAGCAGCATAAGGAAGGTAAAGAAGAGTATGGACTGGTAAAATATGTAGTAGTACTGAAAATCACTGAATTTAATCCAGGAATTTAAAAAGTTTTGAAAAAAAAAAACCTTACTACATAGAAGGAGACATTCAGACAACCATTCCATTAAGTGCCATATGACATTTGGAACATATCCGGTAATTTCCTCATCAGGTACCTTATAAAATTATTTTCAAAACGATGTCTAGAATCACCTTCCACCACCTTTTCAGGGATGTTACCAGACGACGACAGTTCTGTGAAAAAAATTCTTTTTTCCCTTCTCAATCATTAAACCCATAACCATTAGCTACTGACCCACTTGCCAGAGGGAGGGTAAAAACCCATCGTATTGGAAACCTCAATTACGTTAATCTAACATTTCTGTTCCAAGGAGAACAGTGTTTGTTTTCAATAGAAAAGTACCACGGATGCTGGAAAGACAGAAGAAATATTAAGAAATGTTTAAAGGAAGTCATGGCAGCACAGCTTGCACCTGCGGTATGCTCCTCCTATGCTATGTGGGAAATCACAGAAGCTTTAGGTGTCCCTGGTGGTCAAGTGACCTGGAAGTATGTACAGCTGCAGCTTTGATGTGGAGGTGCCGGTATTGGACTGGAGTAGACAAAGTCAAACATCACATGACAGCAGGTTATAGTTCAACAGGTTTAATTGAATTAGGAGAGCAAAAAGGGGACACAAAAGGATTTTATTTTACCTACCATTATTCTAAATTATTTTAGAAGAGCATTAAGGATAAAAGGGTAACTAGAGATAGAGTAGGGCTTAAGTTTCTCTTTGACTTTTCTTTATTCCTCTGGGTTTTCTGAGCTTTTGAGCCCTCCAAATCTGCCAAAAGCCTTCCTTTTTCTCTATATTCCTTGATATGCAGGCATCACAGGAGTTGCTGTTCCTTCCTTTGTTGAAGGACATAGTACGGAGCCAGAGTACATAGATTGGGTTCTAAAACAATACAATGTCAGTGTTCACTAGTCAGAGGAATCATGAGGGTATACAAATCAGGAAAGTCTGCTAATTTCTTTAAGTATATCATAAAGAATGATAGGAGCTTCTTTGTAGTCTAGCAGGCTTACAAGTAGATAAATCTAGAATATGAGTAGACAGCTTGTCCCCTCAATACTGCTCCACCATTCAACAGGATCATGGCTGTTCTATCATTCCTCATGTCTGCTGTCTTAGCTTGTAGGAGATCTTAAGGGCCTGGTCAGATGGGTTGATAAGTGGCAAACTGAATTTAATCCAGCTAAGTGTGAGGTTATGTGCTTGGGCAGGCCAATCAAGGCAAGGGAATAAGTGATGAATGGTAGGATCCTGAGAGCACCAAGGATCAGAGATACCTTGATGTACACATCCACTGGTCTGTTAAGGTAGTGGGACAAGTAAATGAAGTGGTTAAGTGAATGCGTTAAAAAGAAGAGCAGTTAGCCTGTGGCGACTGCCAGGGTTATTTCGTGTTATTTTTTGAAGGCCTGATATAAGCAGAAATTGTCTTGTACTGACACAAAGGGGGAGTCTTAAAATTGAATCCGGTTTTACTGGGAGGATGTGAATGGACAGGAACATGTGGCCCTTAGCTCCAAGTGTTCCCGCTCTTTATAACATGACATCCATATTTTTGGTACAGCTGCTGCACTAGCAGCTCCAAATTCCTGCCTTCCCAAGAGTAGAACCAGCAACAGTGTCTGTGCAGAAAACGTCAGGAAGCATAGTTCAAATTAGTCAAACAGAAAGTTATCCACACCACAGCTTTTTGAAGTCTGTTCTTAGTTTTTGAAAAACAGGACAAGAACTTTTCAGGCATGTTTATTTTGGTCTACATTTTTGCAACAGCAATCACATTACAAAGAAAGGAATGAAAATAGAAACAGTATGTGTACCTCCCAAAATTTTAATTGAGTCTACTGCAAATTTCAATAAATTATACATAAAGTTGCTCTAGACTTGGTTTTTCTTTTCTTTAATACAGTAGTTTTTTTAAACTTTAAAAATGCCTATGAGTAGAAATTGTGTGGAAGCAGTGCCTTTAATCACCCAAAGTCATCATGTGAACATGCTGAATATACTGTGGGGAATTTGAAAAGGTAATCAAGTCTGTTCATAATTCCGAAACAATATATAAAGGCCAGTTAAGACTACGTTATATTCACTTATTTAAGTGGTCAAAAAGTACACTTATTAGATATGAACGAACATAAGTACAGCATATGCCAAACTTATAGCATTTAGGTCACAGCAGAGTTCATTTTAATTCATGGCCAGGAAGGAGGCAGGTGAGCCTCATTCAATTTAGCATCATTCTGTTTGTTCTGTTTTTTTCACAGAAGCAGGTGAAGAAGAAAATATAAAAGTGAATGTTACTCATATGAAGTTATTTCAGGCAAGGTGTCCGCTCCGGGTCTGAGTTACACAATATTAATAATGGATCTTTAAAATCGCAAAAATGTCCCAAGGTTTTCACAGGAGCATTACCAAACAAAATTTGAGAACAAGATTATTCAGAAAACCTGCGATATGGGAGATGCGACATATTGCACGAGAAAAGCTCTTTCGATCAGAAAATCCTCAGACTTCATTTCCTGTCCATTCCCATCTTCCCAATTAAACTGGATTCAATTTTAAGACTACACAATTGCATGCGTGCAAGACAATTCCTGCTCACATAAGGGATTCAAAAATGACATGAAATAACCCTGCAATCACCGCTGCCTAACTGCTCTCCTTCTTTCCAGTAAATACTGGAGCACAAGCTTACAAAAAGTGGTCGCACTTGACCCATGTATACACAGTCTGAAGTTACATGACACCAGGTTACAGGCCAACAGATTTATATAAAATTACAAGCTTTCAGAGCACTGACCTGTCCACCCCGGTCCAACACCGGCACCTCCACACCATCAACACATTATCATTTACATACTTGGATTAAGGAGCAATGACAAAGTATCAGATGCGGAGGTATTCACAGCCAAGCCTGTTAACACATACACATTTGCAGCAATCACTATACATTGATCAAGAGGTTGAAACTTACATACAAGACATGCATCCCTTCCCTATATATGACCAGTTAATTAAGCTCAAGCCAGATTCCATTCTAATCTGTACAGATCAGTACATGTTGACCTGATCTCAGTCACTTTATAGTTTTCTGAAATAACAGGCCAGATTTTCCAAGGAGTGGCAATCACACTCAAAGTGCCACTGTACTTATTTACATTGAGAAAGAGCTCCACATTTCGGACAGAAGATTCTGATGACAGCTCCTTCAGAAGTGCAGAGTGTACTTTAAATCTGACAGGTCCCTTGTAGTGTGGAATTGTCAAGGGAAGTCAAAAGCCATTCTCATTATCATGGCAGTAGTTAGTGCATTCTGTGTTGTATGTCCAGCATCACAGGCAGCTCCTGTGAAACAATAAGTATGTATGGTAGGCAGCTAAGTGATAAGAGTATTTAGTCAGGTTAGGGCAAATGGTGTACATGGAGGGTAGAGGGAGCGGAAGTGGGAGCAGGAGAAGACCTGCAACAGATTGAGCATGCGCCCATGAGAAAGGGCAAGACTGACTGTGTGCAAGAGAGACTCAGCACAGGTGAGTGGGGGTGGTGAAGAGAGAGATTAAGAGAGCGTGCACCATTAACAGTGTCTGTGCGCAGAGTAGAGACAGCAAGCACAAGGCGCTAGTTGAAAGCACAAAAAACAATGGTTGTGGAAGTGGGTTAGGATAAGGGGAATCTAAGGGATCTACGGATGTGTTGTTAGGAAGGGCGTGGTAAATTGAGACGGCCAGTTTAGAAGTTAGCCAAGATCTAGACCAGGTTTAACACTTCCTGGGTAACTATTTACTGCAGTGGAACCCTCCAAATGCTCTAATTTAGATGAATACTTTCAGATGGCTTCAGGCGTAAGGGAATTACCCAGAATCTTCGATTTCCTGGGTTATTTTATAAAGAGTCTGCTAGGTCAAGAAATCCTCAGGGTCCCAATATGCAACTCCCAATTACATTAAGAAATTATTTTTTCTGGCCACTGGAATTCAGCATTTTTGTAACTACTTACAAACCTAACACACACTTGGTAAGGATGGAGAATTAATTCTGAGACAGAAAACAGGAAGTGTGGTCTAAAATTTAGAGCTGGGCATTTCCAAAAATAGGTTTACAATTTGATATCCCATCTTCATTGTGACTTGGAGTTTGGCAATCATACAGTTAATAGATGTCTGACATTTCACGTGAGAATGGCTGGAATCCACATTCTCCATGAGTCAAAATTTACTTACGGATAGAAGTAGGATGACCAGCATACAAAGCATTTCAAAAAGTCAGACTCGAGACAACAAGACAATGATTGCTTTATCAACAGCAGAGGGATTTTGCAAAGGCACAAGCAGGTGATGAACTCAGTGAAGTAAAGCAGTCTTCCAGGTCATCCAAATGTGGGAAATGAAGCTCAAGTTAGGGTTAAACAGTTAGAAAATGTTAGCAGCTACTGGCAACCTGGTAATTCAAAATCAAAAATAACGGATTATTTTTATTACTTTCATTCACAGTAAGAAAAGGCTCCTGGGGAACTTGAACAGAATGATTCTTTCTGAAAAAGATGAATCAAAGCAATATCTCTAAAGCACACCC
This sequence comes from Ginglymostoma cirratum, assembly GCA_024137785.1. Classification (NCBI taxonomy): domain Eukaryota; kingdom Metazoa; phylum Chordata; class Chondrichthyes; order Orectolobiformes; family Ginglymostomatidae; genus Ginglymostoma; species Ginglymostoma cirratum. The sequence goes on from JAHRHZ010000165.1 coordinate 1,752,609, forward strand.
GCAGGTGCTGGTTGCCGACCCCATTCATACCACTGACTTATCTTCAAGACTTGGCCTTGAATCTGCAAATAACAACTCCAGTGGAATACCCATGTCAGCAGCTTAAGCCCATCAAAACTTCAGCCGCTACAGTAAGGCAGGGCAAAAATAGAGCATGTTATAGATTTATTCTCTGCTTTTTCTGCACAAGCCACCTACACTAACACCACTGTCCTACATGCTTCCCCTATTCCTATTTTTCAAGCAACTACTTTTCTTACAAAGAAATTTACAAACTTTCATTAAAATACAAGGCTGACAAACAAATGCAAAGAACAAGTCTATTGAAAGATAGATTCACTGTTAAGCACGTCACTTTATCTTAAAAATCTCCAGCCTATGCTGCCCCTAAAACACACTGTAATTTGTTCAAACCTAAATGTAGGTTATGTTGCAATCAGCACAGCATGAACCTAGATTTCTATTTGCATCACTGTCCTATTTTTCCTGGCTTCAACAGGAAAGTCTGCTACCCGAGAAACAAAACACATGAAATTTTGCAGGAATTACTGCATTTATGGAATGGGGACCTGCACATGATTATAAAACACATTGATGATGAGGCTTCCTTATGAACACTACTTATTCCATGTTATAATTTTCTGTCTCTCTTGCTGGGATAAGAGTCCCCAAATGACAGTGGTATCTACAGGTACTACATTTCACCCATAGACAACATTAAATGCCAGTAGGACACCACATTCTACCAACATGCTGCTCTCACAAGGCATTGCATTTACAAGTATTTTCTTTTGAGACCATCCACTTTAGACCTAAAAGGTGCAAAACAAAGTATTTTTTAAATGGTGAAAAGCTAGGAACATGGATGTCTGAGTTTTATTTTCTTTATTCTTTTATGGCTCGTGAGTTAGTTACCCATCTTCAATTGCCCTTGAACTGAGTGGATTGCTCGGCCATTTCTGATGGCAGTCAAGAGTCCATTACATTGTTATGGGTGTAGAGTGACATGTAAGCCAGACCAGATAAGGACATGAGTGAACCAGAAATATTGATGGCAGTTGTAAAGTCATAACTTTTTATTTTTCTATAATTTTGAAACTGGACTGAAATATTTCAAACCAAGAATTATGCAAGGAATTAGCGTATTTTTTAAAAAGGATGTCACAGAAACTCATTCTAAGCCATATTTACACTGCTGCTTTATTCAAACAGTGGAGGAGACGGTTTACAGACAGGCCCACACTAGGGGCTGCATACAAAGCGGGACTATTTGACAAGTAATAGTGATTGGTTTGTGGAGTGGTGACCACTTCCGGATATGAATCATATTGGACAGCTGCGAGACCAGATGGTGTGCCTTTCTCTGTGGTAAAATACTTAAAGCCTGTAGAAAGCCACTTCCATCACCCTTAACAGTTGCTGTGGGTATTTTCTATATCAACCCCGCAGAGATGTCATCACACTCTCCTGGCTCAAAGGTAGGGACACACCACTGCACCACAAGACTCTTCACCCAGTTGCTGTAAGCTATGCCTTTAACTAGTACAAGTTAATTACCAATACCTTGTGAAGAGGTAAAAAGGACCTGGAGAAGAGAGACTGAAGCATAGCAAGCAAAAGGATCATCTCAGTGAACCCTGACTGGAGGCATTGAACTGTTTTCCCAGTTATTTGCTTTCCACCCACATCACTAATTTTTTTTTGCCTCCCTATATCCATATGTAGTGAAGTTTTATAAAGGGGTTAGTTCTAACCAGTAGAGTTTATGTTAACAGTTAATGGTCATTCACTTGTCATTAGAATCTATTTATTTATATTATAAATAGCTATTGTTAAGTACAGAAATCTTATCCTGAGCCGGAAAAATAAACTGGTGGTGGTGGCGGTTGGTGTACATTTACATTTTTTAAAAACTTTTGTGAAAACTCCTGGAATAGAGGACATATTTTACAGTGCCTTACCCCACTGAGGCATGACATTGTCGTCATGGTCACCATTGTGGAGATTACCTTTGAATTCCAGATTTAGCCATGGAAGGACTTGAACCAGAGCCCTCATCACTAGACTGGGCCTCTACCAAGCTAGTATTATGATCACTATGCCACTGTTTCCTTACACAGTGCAGAACATTAAAAGGCCATGAACCAATATATTAAAAAAATTAAAAGATTAATGGGGTGCTGGCCTTGATAGGAATAGGCTACAAATGGACAGAAGTCACGCTATACAAACTTGATTAAGACCTCATCTGGAAAATTGAGTGTAATTCTGGACATCATACCCTTGAGAAGATAAATCGGATTTGGAGGGAGTACAGCCTAGATATACCTGGATTCTAAGGGTTAAGTAATCAGGAGAGGTTACACAAATTCTATTATCGAGAATTTAGAATGTCAATTGATGATCAGGTTCAAGATTGTAATGAGAAGGAACAACTAGCATAGTTTGAAACAAACTACTTTGACGAGGTGGAGATTCAACCACATATTCTTCACTTGTAGGTGGTTTGTAGGCTATGCAGACACTGTTAGGGCCCAGTCCAAGTGCCAGAAGACCCAGTTTAGAGGCAGCCAGAAGACGGGAAGAGTGATGCTCGGGTCTCCATCACCGGAGCTGTGTGAGCAGGAGAGGTCAAGCGAGGTATGAGAAGGTAAGGAGAGGTAAGGGAGGGGAGTGGAGGGGAGGTAAGCTCCATACTGGAACTCAATAATCAGAACTTGTCTTTCTATTTGATGCCATACAACATCCTTCAAAGAATCAACATGTTCATCTGTTTATATTTTCTCGACCACTCTCAGGTTAACTGTGTATAGTTCTGTTTTCTCATTCCTTTTCTTCCCCCGTCAATAGTGTGGTTGCAATTGCTACTTTCCTATCCAGAGAGACTGTTCTGGAATCTAGGTAGTTCTGGTAGGTCAAATTTAATATTTCAACTATCCCTGCTGCCATGATGAAAATTTAGCATAAACTCCATCAGGATTTGACGCCTTTTAATTCTTCATTCCAATTTAAATATTTTGCAGTTGACCTTCATGTTTTGTTATCTTCTTCTCACCTCATCATTTCTGGATCTTGCTCTGCCTGAACTTAGTTATTTTTCATATGCTGTTGATTTGACCAGATTTCAGCTTTTTGTGTGTTGTTTTTCTTAACATGATTATATAAGGAATATGGGATTTAACAGGAGGTGAACATCATTTGTTTTTGTTAGTACATCCTAAAATAGGTAACAAGTTTCACAAGGAACAATATTACAACCATGGAAGCAGCAGGCTACTCAAGGCCATATTATTCTAATCCATTATAGAAGATTTAATACTGGAGGACTTGGAAAACAATGGCAGGATCGGAAATAGCGTGGTTTTACAAAAGGGAAGTCATGCTTGACAAACCTTCTAGAAGGAAAAGTAATTACTTTGATAACAGCAGTCTTCCTATGGCAGGGCAGATTGGGATAGTATATTGACTAAAAGAGGTTGATAGACGGAAAACAAAGAATAGGAATAAACATGTCTTTTAGTGAATGGCACGTAGTGACTAGTGGTATACCACAGAGATCAGTGCTTGGACCCCAGCTATTCATGATATATATTGATAATATAGATGAACTAAATGTAATATCTCCAAGTTTGCAGAGGACACAGAGTTGGTTGGGAGGATGAACTCAGAGGAGGATGCAGAGATGCTTTTGAGAGATTTGGACAAGTTGAATGAGTGGGTAAATCCATGGGTGAAGAAATGATATGGATAAATGTGAGGTTATTCACTTTGACAGCAAACAGAAAGGCAGATTATTATCTGAATAGCAACAGATTGGGAAAGGGATGATGCAACCAGACTTGGTGACCTTGCACACCAGTCACTGAAAGTAAGGATGCAGGTGCAGCATGCAGCAAAAATGGTATAAAAACAAAGTTGCTGGAAAAAATCAGCAGGTCTGGCAGCATCCGTGAAGGAGAAAACAGAGTTAACGTTTCGGGTCCGGTGGCCCTTCCTCAGAAGTTGCCTAGCAGGACTGGGCAGGGTAAGCACCTGAATGACCAGGGAGTCCAGAACCAAGAGTCACAGCTAAAGGATACAGGGTAAGCCATTTAGCACTGAGATAAGGAGAAATGTTTTCACCCAGAGACCAGTCAGTCTGTGGAATTCTCTGCCACAGAAAGGGGTTGAGGCCAGAAGATAGAATGCTTTCAAGAATTAGGTAGATTTAGCTTGTAGGGTTAAAGGACAACGAGTTCAAGGAGCAAGCACGGACAGGGTACTGAGTTGGATCACCAGCCTTCATTACATTGAATGACAGAGCAGGCTTCAAACTGCCAAATGGCCTACTTCTGCTCATATTTTCAGTGTTTCTAGCTTATTTAGGTAAGAGGCTTACATCTTTACAGCTTTTAAGACTCAATAGTGAATCTGAACTTAAGAGCATGAAATCTGTCCTCCACTCTTCTCCCAGTCTGTCTTTTGTGTTATGTCTACCCAGTTCTCACAACAGCAGACCCATTTTCTCCCGATCATTTATACTCATTCAAATCCCTATTTCCCTTTCACCCATAATTACCAACCTTTTGTCTTTAGCTCTGGGCATCCACACCATCTGTTCCTGTCACTCCTCTTTAGCCTTTGTCATAGCGCACACAAAATAAAAACCAGCATTTTTTTGAACCCCTTGCAATTGTGAATAAAAGTCATATCCAACTCAAAATATTAACACTCTCTTTGTGAAAAAAGTTGCCCCTCAGGTCCCTTTCAAATCTTTCTCCTCTCACACTAAACCTATGCCCTCTAGTTTTGGACTCCCCTACTCCAGGGAAAAGACCTTGGCTCTTCACCCGATCCTTGCCCCTCATTACTTTATAAACTTCTATAAAGGTCATCCCTCAGCCTCCTAAGCCCCAGGGGAAATCGTTCCGGCCTATCCAACCTCTCCTTATGTATAACTCAAACCTTCTAGTCTCTCTAATATCCTTGTAAATCCTTTTTGCACCTTTTCCAATTTAATAACATCCTTCCTATAACAGGGCAACCAGAACAGTATGCAGTACTCCAAATGTGGTCTTGTAGCCACAGCAATGTGGTTGACATGTCGTTAATTGCATCACCTGCTAGACGGGAAATACCAATTAAACCATCTGGCATTGACTGAGAGACTGGAAACAACAATGGAAAACACAGCCATGATAACCTTGCAAAACCCTCCTTATTAGCATCTAGGAGATAGTGACAAAATTGGAAGAGCTGCCAAGTCAGACTAGTCAAGCAACCACCTGTCATACACATACTCATGGGAACATAATTTACACACAATGCCTTAACAACACCATCACCATTCCCAGCAGAGGTAGAGGCACAGTTGGGAAGGTGTAGCTCTAAGAATGCTCAACATTGACTCCAGACCTCAGGTCAAATATGGAAACCTTTTGTCGATTATCATGTACTGCCGTCCTCAGCTGCCGATTCACAACTTGACCTGAAGGATGCAATGAAGTTGGCAAGGGCCAATGTCAATGTCCACCACCAAAAACGACTCAGCAGTACCATAACTGACCAAGACCTAAACTACAAAGCCGTCAGACTGGATCCACCGCAGGTGGTGAAGCAACCAAGAGGCAAAACATACTTGACCTCATCCTCAATAATATGCCCGCCACAGATACATTTGCCCATGACAGCACTGGTAAGAATGACCACCGCACAGTCATTATGGAGACAAAGTCCCACCTTCACATTGAGAATACCCTCCATCATGTTGTGTGGCACTAACACCATGCTAAATGGAATAGAATTTGAACAGATTTAGCAACCCAAACTGGTCATTCATGAGGCACTGCAGACCATCAGCAGCAGCCAAACTGTAGTCAAACATACTCTGCAGCCTCTTGGCCCTGCATATCCCCTACTCAACCATTACCATTTAGAGATCAAAATGAAGAGTGCAGGAGGACACTACAGAAGCAGCACTGAGCATACCTAGAGATTAGGTGCCAACCTGGAAACTATGAAAAAGGATTACTTGCATGCCAAACAGTATAAGCAACAAATGAGAGACAGAGCAAAGAAATTGCACAACAAATGGATCAGGTCTAAGCTCTGCCACATCTGTCATGAATGGTGGTAGACAATGAAACAAATAAACAGAGGAGGCAGCTCCACAAACATCTCCTTCCTCGACAATGGTGGAGCCAAGCACATCAGTACAAACAACAATGCTGAAGCATTCACAACAATCTTCAGCCATGTGTGTTAAATGGATGCAAAAACAGAAGTTGCTGGAAAAGCTCAGCAGGTCTGGCAGTATCTGTGCAGAGAAATTAGAATTAATATTTCCGGTCCGGTGACCCTTCCTCAGAACTCCTGGCGTAAAGCATCAGAGGAATCACGGATGTACATAGGAAGGGACTGGACTGGGAAGAAAAGATGGAGTCCAGGTAGTAAGAAATGAGTTCTGTGGGGCAGGAGCTGACTGAAGCAATAGATCCACCCGGGCAGTCCTGTTTGTGGACTTTCGGAAGGAGGCTGAAGCGAGCTGTGCAGGGCTGGGGACTATCAGTAGATGAAATGAGGTCAGTGACCGTGGATGACACAATTGCCTGATATGCCATGATGGGGTCATAGTCCAAGGGAGATAGGAGGTGGTATCTGAGAGCTGGTGCTCAGCCTCTGCGATATAGAGGCTATAACAGCACCACCCTTATGCTAAATAGATGATCCATCTCCGCCTCAATATTCAGGTAATTCAATTTGCTCCATGTGCTATCAATAAACAGTTGGAAACATTGGATACTGCAAAGGCAATGGGGCACTGTCAACATGGGGCCTAGCCAAGCTGTATCAGTACAGCTACAACACTGGCATCTACCCGACAATCTGGGAAACTGCACAGGTATGTCCTGTACACAAAAAAAAGCAGGACAAACCTAACTCAACCAAGTACCGCCCCATTAGTCTACATTTGATCAACAGTAAACTGATGGAAGGCATCATTAACAGTGCAAACAAGCAGCATTTGCTTATTAATAGATTAAAAAAAGCGTGGAGTTAAAGGAACACAGCAGGCCAGGCAGCATCAGAGGAAACGGAAAGATAATGTTTCGGTTTGGGATCCTTTTTCAGAAATGGGGAGGGGGAGGGGAGCTCAGAAATGATGAGAGAGAAGAGGTGTGGGGCTGGGGAAGGGGAAGGTAGGCGGTAATAACCTGTTCATTGGCACCTCAGTTTGGGTTATCCAAACAAAAACAGCAAATGCTGGAAAAGTTCTGTTTGGGTTCTGCCACAACCATAACTTGTAACTTCATTACAGCCTTTGTTGAAACATGAACGAAGAAGGTGAAACTTAGATGTGAAGCAAGAGTCACCTGCCTTGACATCAAGGCCGCATTTGATCAAGTGTGGCTTCAAGGTGCTTCAGGAAAACTTGAGTCAATGAGAATCATGCAGAAAAACTTTCCACTGTTAGAATCAAAACTGACACAAAAGGAAGATGGTTGAGGTTGGTGAAGGTCCAGTATCAGCTCCTGGAATCTCTGTAGGAGTTCATCAGGGTAGTGTCCTTGGCCCGACCAACCTTACCTGCTTTGTCAATGACCTTCCCTCCACAAAGGCAGAAGTAGAGATGCTCACTGATGATGGCACAATGTTCCACACTATTCCTGATTCCTCAGATACTGAAGCAGTCTATGCCCAAATTCAGCAACCTAGACAATATCCAGGTTTGGGCTGTCACGTGACATGTAACAATCAGGCCACACAAGTGCCATCCAGCGACCATCTCCAACATGAGAGAATCTAACCTTCACCCTTGACAGTCGGTTGCATCCCGATTGCCAAGTCCCGCATCATCAACATCCTGTGGATTACCATCGACCAGAAACTGATCTGGACCAACCATATAAATACTACGGCCACAAGAGCTGACGAGACCAGGTATCTTGCAGCACGTAACTTGCCTCCTGACTCCCCACAGTCCGTCCACTATCCACCAGGCACAATTCAAAGATGTACTGGTTTGGAATACTCCTTGCTTGCCTGGATCAGCACAGTTCCAACAACACTCAGACACAGCAGCCTGCTTGATTGGCATCACATCCACAAACACACATACTCTCCACCAGTAATGCTCAGTAGCAGCAGTGGATACCATATACAAGGTGCACTGCAGAAATTCTACAAAGCTCCTTTAGACAGCACCCTGCAACAACATAAACCATCTAGAAGGACAAGCACAGCAGATACATGAGAACATCACCATCTGCAATTCCCATCCAAGCTACTCACCATCTTTACTTGGAAATACTTCACCGCTCCTTCAGTGTTACTGGGTCAAAATCTTAGAACTCCTCCCAAACTGCATTCAAACATTTAAAAAACTCAACACCACCCTCTCAAGGGCAACTAGAATCAGGCAATAAATGCTGGCTCAGCCAGAAATGCTTCTATTCCATGAACGAATCGAAAAAAAATTCTGGGCGTGACACCTTAAGTAGGATAAATTGGCTTTGGAGGGGGTATATGTAGATTTATTATTTGATTTGATTTATTTATTGTCACATGCATCTTGTTACAAAATACAGTGAGAAGTGTTGCATAGAGTTGCCACTCTCCAGCGCCATCTTAAAACACAGAAAAATAAACCAAAACACAATGTACAGGCTGAAAAAAGAAACGAAGAAAGTATCCGATTTTACAGTCCTTCATGTTAAGTGCTCTACCATGGGTCACAGGCCTGTAGACAGGCACGAGTCCCTTTTGCAGTGAAACCACCTGAAAAAAAGTTGCCACTCTTCGGTGCCATCTCGCCTCTACTGACATCCTTGCAATTATGAGTCTTCGTTGGACCTCGCCAATGCAGATGCCACCAAGTACCATACAGCCAAAACTCAACTCTGCCATCATGAATCCGCTTCGGGCCCTTGTTGCCACCAGGTCTCATACTGGACCCAAACTCACCTCAACTGCCACCATGAATCTGTGCTGGATACAGATGCTACCAGAACCCAAATTCACTTCCAACACGGTTACCACAAATCCGCGCTGCCGGGCCCACTCGTCACTGCCATTTGCTGTTGCCTCGGCCAAAATCTTCACCAAGAGTAAAGTAAAATAAAAGAGAAAGAGAGAAAAAAAAGAAAAGAAATGAAAAGTGGACTGAGTGGATCAGCCCTAGGCTCAGAAGCTTTACTCCACTGCCATTTTACTATAATGATACCTTGATCCTAGGGGAAGAGAATACATAAACTGGGTTGTATTTCTTGAAATTTATGGGGCTAAGGGGTGACTTGAATAAGGTGTTCAAGATATTTAAGGGAACTAATAAGGGAGATTCGAATTAGGAAAACTCTTTCCTTCTAAAGGTTCATTCTAGAAGGAATCTCCTACACAAACCGAAGTTAGGCGCTAATTTTAAATCTGAAATCTATAGATTTTCAATAGGCAAAAGATATTAAGAAATATGGGGAAAAGTCACTAAACGGAGTGAAGTCACAAGTCAACTATGATCTCATTAAGTGGTAAAACTGGCTCAAGGGATTATATAGCCTATTTTTGTTTCCATGAAGCAAAAGAGCTGTGAGATATATGACCTATAAATCTGCTTGAGGTGACACTGCTTAAATAATATATACCATCCAGAACATAAGGAAAACACCCATGCTCTGGGCAATGCCATGCCATTTTAATGTCAATAGTTTTAGTGCCTTGTACAAAAAAAAATACTTGCTATGTGCACACTCCTTCATTACAACATTGGGAAATTCTCAAGAGTGGGTCTTGAACCCACAACCTTCTAACTCAGATGTGGAGGTGCCAGTGTTGGACTAGGTCAGAAATCATATGACACCAGGTTACAGCCCAACAGGTTTATTTGAAAACACAAGCTTTTGGAGCGTCGCCCCTATCTGACAAAGAGGCTACGCCCTGAAGCTTGTGTTTTCAAATAAACTTGTTGGACTATAACCTGGTGTTGTGAGATTTCTGACCTTCTAACTCAGAGGCCACAGTATCAAAGCTAACACCAATCAGATTTAGCTGTATTATGACAATCTTAGGAAATGATGGCATATGTAGGTTGGATGGTTCAATAATTTACTCCTGGCTGAAACTATTATGTACAAACAGAATTATAGATGATTGAAGATAACAACACAAATTATCATCTGGGCTCAAACGGCAATGTATAACAGCATGGGTCTTTGGAAAGTTTCCTGTTAACTGTATTAAACTATAGCATTCTTACTTAAATTTGTGCACCATGAAAAGAATTAATTGTCTTAAGTCCATCTAGAACAGTCAAACCATTAACTCAGAGGGGATCATAGACAGTCACAGAGTAATACAGCATGGAAACAGGCCCTTTGGCCCAAACTAGTCCATGGTGACCATGGTGCTGCATTTGGCCCATATCCCTCTAAACCCTTGCCATCCATGTACCTATCTAAATGCTGTTTCTATGTTGCTATTTTATCTGCCTCAACCATTTTCTCTGGCAGCCTATTCCATATACATACCACTCTTTGCATTAAAAAGCTGCCCCTCAGGTCCTTCTGAAATCTATCCTCTCTCACCTTAAACCAATGTCCTCTAGTTTTCAATTCCGCATCCCTGGGAAAAAGGCTGCATGCATTCATCTTATATATACTCCTCAAGCAGGTTACCCCTAGTTCTCCTACGTTCCAAGGAATAAAGTCCCATCCTAGCCAACCTTGCCCTATAACTCAGGCCTACTAGTCCTGGCAACATCCTCGTAAATCAGCTTTGCACACGTTCAACTTTAACTACGTCTTTCCTATAACAGGATGACCAAAACTGTACACAATACTCCAAGTGCAGCCTCACTGAGTTATACAACTGTAACACAACATCCCAACTCCTATACTCAATGCCTCAACCGATGAAGGCCAACATGCTAAACCTGGTCAATAAGATGTAAAATAACTCAGGAGGTCACAAGGGATCCTGGCCACAATTTGTTTGGCCATGTTGCATAGTGCCTTTTATTTTAACTTGGGTGGATTTACATAATGCAATTGCATTACAGTTCTTCTATGCCACAGGATTTCCTTAGGTTGAGTCACTTACCACAGTCCCCAAATGAATGAATTTGCAGTTTCCTCTGTGACACACACACACACACAGAGGAAATACTGAGATACACACGATTAAGGCAACAGGAACCACTTGGATGAAACAAGCCGCTGCACTGATTTGAGCTGGGTTTCGTATATCCGCTTCCTGCACCCACAAATAGTAACTGGTATTGTAAAGTCCTCCAGTTCCTCAGTACCAATAATGATGTTGAAATTCTATAAAGTACAGTATATTTGCTTTACATAGCAGGGAATATCGAGCAGACCCAGCTCAAGTGGATAATTACGGCTTGAGAAAAAATAAATTGCACCCATCTCTAATCAGAAATTGTGCTTTAGAGCACCTGTTCATGGAAGAACAACAGGACACTAGGCTGCTGACATATTTTGCTATTTTGGTCTGTTTACCATTTGAAGGGTAGAGAGAAACTGCTGAACCCTGCAGAAGGTTAAACAATTTGGGTAGGGTTGAGCAGTTTCAATTATGCTTGACCTGCTGTGTTCATCCAGCCCCATGCTGGTTATCTAGGTAGGGTTGATATTTGTAAAAAGTCACTAGAAAGAATGAGCTTGCTATGCCAAATTAAATCTTTTCAGCCAATGTTTAAATGTACTCACGTTAAAGATTTTCAAGTTACAAATAACTATGTTTTGCACCTACAGCTCATGGCACTACAAGCTTTGAAGTCCTTACTATGTTGATCACTATAGAGGGAGCGGGAAAAGAGAGAAGAGAAACAAGCTGCAATCAGTGACCCAAGTTCACTAACGTCCACTGGACAAGGAAACTGCCATTCTTACCCAGTCTGGACTACAGTGACTCCAGACCCATGGCAATGTGGCTGACTCTTAATTGCCTTCTGGGAAGGTGACAAACACTGGCCTAGTCAGTGACTCCCTCATCCTGAAAATGAATTTTAAGAAACTGAAAACTGAGTTAACCTATAGCACATGGACTTCAACATTTCAACAGTACAGCTCAATGCCACCTTCTCAAGGGCAGCTAGGGATGGGCAATAAATGCTGGCCGGCCAGTGAAGCCCACGTCCCACAACTGAGTAAAAAAAAAACTTCAACCTTTGCCAGTACACTTTTCTAAAACATTGGTATAATCTGAAGGACGAATGCAGCATTTGAGAATAATGGGAAAAAAAAAATCAGCATCAGCCCAACTGCTGAATAAAATTTCAAAATTTTTGGAAACAATGAGTAGCAAAACTGACCGCTCCATTATTTGTGACTTCCAACTTAATTCAGAATGCGTGTGCTGGTACCCACAAAGCTACATAGCTGCAACAACATCCTTCCAAAGACAGAATGGATTACTCCTACATCTGAAGTTGGACCAAAATGCTGGTAAAATAAGTAGCACAGTAAAAGCTGAAAGAACTACGGATGCTGTAAATCAGAAACAAAAACAGAAATTGCTGGAAAAGCTCAGTAGGTCTGGCAGCATCTGTGGAGAGAAATCAGAGTTAACGTTTCGAGTTGAATGACCCTTCCTCAGAACTGAGAAAATAAGTAGCACTGTTGCTTCCACTTTTACAAATTTTACATAGCCTTCTCTGATGCTGAACTGATACGTGGCAACACTTAAGTTATGAGCCTTTTCAGTAGTGACACAACCAAGGAATCTTCTCAGATTGATGGCATACCAGGCACAGAACATTTTCTGTAAATACAGGACAAAATGAGGATGATGACTCAATGACTCACCAGTGGATAACTCTCAGAATGAGATGAAAGGCTGAACAGCATGCGAAGATCACACAAGCAGTCCAAAGAATATCTGAATTCAATAATTTTGAGGGTGGAAGGGGGAAGAGAAATTAATTATAATCAAAACACTGGCCATTTTGAAAATTATATATTTCTTCAAGCTATCAATATTCACAAGCTCTTCAGGAATTTTTAATCAATATTTATTGAAGGAATATCAACATGACATTTCACTGTATATAGTAAATGGCAGAGTTCCTAATATATAACCAGCCCTTATTCATTAAGCAGACTCATGAAAGTTTCCAATGTGAATTACATTTTCACATCATTATGGCATGAAAGTCAAACATAGATCTGACTATTATTAATGGAGAAATAAGTTCTGTAATCTGCTGCTGTGCATTGGATAGGTACTTGAAAAAGTAACTGTGACAAGATACATTTCACTAAAGTATCTGGAACCAATTACAACAAGCTGCAAATATTCTATCTTGATAGATGGGCAAGGACAGGAACGATTGGCAGACAGCAACTGCACATACCTAAATAACAGTCACTCTTGTGACAGCAGTGCAATCACTTATGTGCTAAGGCAATGCTTGTCACTTTATTGATGATGGCAATATTTGACCATTCAAACAAATCAGAAACTTGAAATTAACCCTGATCTCCCAGTGTCCAGATCACTGGAGGCCAGGCATATCCTAGAAGATGCAACTCAGGACAATGTGGAAGTCCTGACGCATTATGGGCAGCCCCTCTACAGTCAAAGTTGAAACTTCTGACGGGTAGTTATATGGTCTCCGGCACTCTGAAAAGTCCCAAATCCTAAATCAGACACTAACATTTCTCATTCAGGATGACTGAAGGTGACTATAACATATTAAATACAACCCTAAAGAGATTCACTAACTCACCACAGAGCAAATGTTAAACCAACAGACCTCCTTAATTTGCGTGGCCTGGTGAAAGATTTGAAGCCACCAAATACATGCCATCATCAGCACATTAATTGGAAGTGTTAACCTTAGCTCAGTAGCAACATTCTCCCTAAGCAGTAATGGTTCCAAGTAAAACTCTGGAACGTGAACCCATAATATGGCTAACATGTCAAAGCACTACCAGAAAAATGACGCATGGGCAGAAGTACTCGATTTTTGATGAAACATTAAACTAAAATCCCTTACGCAGGAACTAAGCTTAATTTTCTCTGAATCATTCCAATTTTAGTATAGGTGTTGCCAACACACAGATTTGTTAAGTGGTCCATAATATTTTCCAGGGGGATCGGTTAGCTCAGTTTGTCAAACGGCTGGTTGCGTTGCATGGTTATGTCAGTGTGGGTTCAACTCTTGCGCTGGCTGAGGTTACCATAAACTTCTCATTCGCAACCTCTCTCCTTGTCTGAGGTGCAGTGACCCCCAAGTTAAACCACCACCAGTTGTCGCTCTCTCTAATGCGTAGACCTGTAATTTGGTGAACTATGTGACTTTACCTCGACCTAAAGCCCCACTTGCCTGTTCGGCTTTTCTTAAAAGATCCCATGTTAAAAGAAAAACAGGACAGGCAACATATAGTTGTCAACCGTCAATGGCAAAAATGTCACTTCATCATTATTTCATTGCTATTTATGGGATCTCAAATTGTCTGCCACCTACTTTACAATAATGACTACAGATCAAAAGTGATGAAATGACTCAAACACTTTGGAAGTCCACAGGTTACAAAAGGTTCTCTACAAATACAATTCCTTCTTCAATTTTCTTTCTGTGCATTATGCCTCAATTTTAACATACATGGTCAAGTCCATAACACCATGAGAAAGAAGCTCATGTGGCTCAATGGTAGTGTCCCAATATCTGGACCAGAAGGCCTGGGTTCAAGACCTACCTATTCCAGAAGTGTTTCATGATGTCCAAACAGGTAGATTTAAAATATCTGTAACAATGTGAGAAGCTGGAATCTAACAATCCACAACAGTCTTCCACACACAGGATTTATTTCAAGACCATGACAAATTTTGTCACATACTGATGAATCTGAGTTTTCCTGAAATTTTTGCATTGATGTGTAGAGACTTTGACAAGCACAATACGACCATGTGAAAAGCACGAGTTACTTGAATAGGTTCTCCAGTTGTAGGACCCTTGCAACAGAATTACAGAGGTTAGCATTACTTCAGAGAGTATTTTGAAGATGTTTAACTCTAAGTGCCATTGGTTTTTAAAGCAATAGCCCCATGTCTGATAATTTAATTTTAAAACACTACCTAACCAGCTGACTCAATGGCAGCCATAAATAACCCTAACTTTGAAACTGTCTGATCACAGTCTTGAAGCTCGGCTGCATATTGTGCGGTTATAAAATATGTTCAGCATCGGTACATGGTGAAAAAAATCATGCATCTGTCAAGGCCAAATTTCAAAAGCAGTGGAATCTAAATATTACCAGTTTTGACACATGTAATTTGGTTTTCGACATCAAATAAGTTGGTATTAACATGAACTCATTACAACGTGCATTATGGCTCAATAGAAGTGTACTTACCTGAGTCAGGAGGTTGTGGATTCAAGCCACAGACCCAAGCTTAGAAATCAAAGCTGACGTTTCAGTGTAATATGAAGGGAGTGCTGCATATGCAGAGGTCCTGTTTTCCACAAGGTATGAAACTGAGCCAGCCATGCCATGTAGACACAAAATACCTAAGGCACTATTTCAAGAAAATAGTAGGGGTATTATCCCTTGGTCAATGGTTATTCCCTCAACCAACATCACAAAAGCAGAGATAATACAGTGTGTGGAGCTGGAGGAACACAGCGGGCCAGGCAGCATCAGCGGAGCAGAAAAGTTGGCATTTCGGGTCGGGACTCTTCTTCAGAAACGGCGGGGGGCAGGGGAAGAGCTCAGAAATAAGTAGAGACAGGAGGGGTGGGCTGGGAAAGGTCGGTGGAGGATGGTAATAGGTGAGTGCAGGTAGGTAGTGGGATGGTAGGGATTGGTCAGTGAGGCGGGAGGGGTGCATAGGTGGGAGAGAAGATGGACAGGTTGTATCAGGTTAAGGAGGCGAGGGATGGGGGGGGGTTAGTCATGGGACGAGGCCGGGGTTGGGGGGGGGTGGGGGAGGCTAGATTTTGAAACTGGTAGAATCCACATTTAGGCCATTGGGCTGTAGGCTCCCGAGGCAGAATATGAGGTGCTGCTTCTCCAGATTGCAGGTGGCGTCATTGTGACACTGGAGGAGGCCCACGACGGACATGTCACCCAGGGAGTGGGAGGGGGAGTTGAAATGGTTCACGACCAGGTGTTGTCGTTTGTCAAAAACAGAGTGCAGGTGCTCTACAAAGCTTCTCGGAGCTTCCCTGCTTGGTCTCACTGATGTAGAGGAGGTCACATCAGGAGCAGTGGATGCAATCGACCACATTGACAGATGTGCAAGTGAACATCTGTCTAATGGGAAGGTTTGTTTGGTGCCTTGAATGGAGGTGGGCAGGGGGAGGTGATGATGGTTCAGCACTTCCTGAGGTTGCAGAGGTGGTGGGGCTAGTGGTGAGCGTGGAGCGGAGAGATCGGTCCCTACGAAGGGCAGGTAGGGATGGGGAGGGAAATATCTCTTTGGTTGTGCGGTCAGATTATAGGTGGCAGAAGTCGCGGAGAATGATACGTTGGACACGGAGGATGGTGGGGTGATACGTGAGGACAAGGGGACTTCTGTCTTTGTTTTTGCTGGGGGGGGGAGGGGATGCGAGGGCAGAGGTGCGGAAAATGCAAGAGATGCGGTTGAGAGCGTTTTCGATCACCGAAGGGAGAGGTTGCAGTCTTCGAAATAGGACGACATCTGGGATGTGTGGGGGTGGAATGTCCCATCTTGGAAGCAGACACGACGGAGGTGGAGGAATTGGGAGTAGGGGATCGCATTCTTGCAGGAAGGTGGGTGACAGGAGGTGTAGTCGAGGTAGCTGTGGGCTCGAAGTAGAGATGTTGGTTTCGAGGCAGTCTCCAGAGATGGAGACAGAAAGGTCCAGGAAGGAGAGGGAGGTATGGGAGATGGTTTAGGTGAAGGGGGTCAAGGGGGCAGTAGGAGGTGGTGCCAGAGAGTTGGCGCCTGGCCTCGGCTATGTAAAAGTCAGGCGCCATTCCACTACGGAACCTCCCTCATCAACGGGTTTGATAAAGAGGTTAGGGTCGGAGCGGAGGGCTGCTCGTTCCATGGGGGAAAGAAGTTGGATTGAGTGAGGGGGTGGAGAGGCTGAGGTGATCGATGTCTCATGGCAGTTGGAGATGAAGAGGTCGAGGGAGGGTAGGAGGCCTTGGGGGGGTATCCAGGGGATGGGGTGTGTTGGAGGTGGAAGAAGGGGTCTGTAGAGGGTGGGTTAGACTCACGGTTAAAAAAATAGGCATGGAGGCAGAGGGAAAGAAGTGTTTGAAGTCCAGACGTGAACGGAATTCATTGATGCATATTACTGTTGGGTTTGTGAGAACTTGTTGCCTGTAAATTGGACATTACAATTCCTACATCACAACACTGATCACACTTTAAAAAGTTCATTGGCAGCAAATCATTTTGGAACACTGACATCGTGAAAAGGACTATGTAAATGCAGTTCTTTCTTTTATTAAGTTTAAGTATAGTAATTTGCTGATTATAGCATTTAGTTCAGGCAAAAGACCATCTTAGCTTAGCAGAGCATTCAAGTCCCACTGAGAATTTGCAAAATATCAACCCATTTCAAATCACTGTCCCAGGAGCATAAAAATCAAGTCACAAAGAAAGAAAACAGAACTGAACACTGTAAATAGGTGCTGCCTGTAGGCTACATTTAATGAGCTGGCTCATGCAAAGAAGACTGACTTTGGTGGTATCAGCTTACTTGCATGTGATTTGACATATGTGGGGCATGCCTAAGGGAGTGTATTAACTAGATATAAATTCTTAGGCTGCATTTATCTAGTAAAGCTGCTACCACTTCAGTCCAACTTTGAACTTCATTGACAATGCTTAAGCTAAATGAGGTAGTTCATTGCGAAAGAAACAGGGCACAACCAATGATAAACAGCACTATTATAGATAGCCAAGCAGAAGTTTAGAACTGCAGTCTACTCTTTACACAACTATAAACTTTAATTTATAGGGTTTTCTTGCCCATTCCTAGTTGCCCTTGAGAAGGCGGTGGTGAGCTGTCATCTGCGACTGCTGCAGTCCACCTGCTGGAGGTTGACCCACAATGCTATTAGGGAGGGAATTCCAGCATTTTGTTCCAGCGACAGTGAAGGAACGGCGATATATTTTCAAGTCAGGATGGTGAGTGGCTTGGAGGGGAACTTGAAAGTGGTAGCATTCCCGTATGTCTAATGCCCTTGTCCTTCTAGATGGAAGTGGTCATGGGTTTGGAAGTTGTCGTCTGAGGATCTTTGGTGAATTTCTGCAGTGTACCCTGTAGACAGTGCACACTGCTGCTACTTAGTGGTGGAGTGAATGGATGCGTGTGGATGTAGTGCCAATCAAATGGGCTGCTTTGTCCTGGATGGTGTCAAGCTTCTTGAGTGTTGTTGGGGCTGCACGCATCCAAGCAAGTGGGGAATATTCCATCACACTCCTAACTTGTAGATGGTGGTCAGGCTTTGGGGAGTCAGGGGATGAGTTACTCGCTGCGGTATTCCTAGCTTCTGGCCTGCCCTTGCAGCCACCGTGTTTATGTGGTGAGTCCAGTTGAGTTTCTGGTCAATGATAACTCCCAGGATGTTGATAGTGGGGGATTCAGTGATGGTAACACTATTAAATGTCAAGGGATCGTGATTAAATTGTCTCTTATTGGTGATGGTCACAGCCTAGCATTTGTGTGGCACAAATGTCACTTGCTAGGTCAGACCAAGCCTGGATATTGTCCAGATCTTGTTGCATGTGAACATGGACTGCTTCACTATCTCAGGAGTCACGAATGGTGCTGAACACTGCGCAATCATCAGCGAACATCCTCACTTCTGACCTCATGATGCAGGGAAGGTCATTGATGAAGCAGATGATGGTTGGGCCAAGGACACTACACTGAGGAACTCCTCCAGAGATGTTCTGGAGCTGAGATGATTGCCTGCCAACAACCACAACCATCTTCCTGTGTATCAGGTATGACTCCAACCACCGGAGAGTTTGCCCTCGATACCCATTGATTCCAGTTTTGCTGTGTCCTTGATGCCGCACTCAATCGAATGCAGCCTTGATATCAAGGGCTGTCACTCTCATCTCACCTCTGCAATTCAGCTCTTTTGTCCATGTTTGAACCAAGGCTGTAATAAGGTCAGGAGCTGAGTGACCCTGGCAGACCCCAAACTGGGTGTCACTGAGCAGTTTATTGCTAAGCAGGTGCTGATTGATAGCACTGTTGATGACACCTTCCATCACTTTACTGATGATCGAGAGTCAGAATGTTGTCAGGGCCCGTAGCCTTTGAAGTATCCAGTGTATCCAACCATTTCTTGATATCACGTGGAGTG
>JAHRHZ010000165.1:1772297-1782860 GCA_024137785.1 Ginglymostoma cirratum
CCCTTCATCAGAAATTTCTGATGAAGGGTTTAGGCCCGAAACGTCAAGTTTTCCTGCTCCTATGATGCTGCTTGACCTGTTAGGTTAGAATATAATATTGTCAAAAACGATTAGTTTTGTGTTCTTGGATCATCTAAATATGGGAAATGGTATGCATTTATTCATTTTAATGCGTTATTTCCTCTTACAATATTTTCCATTTTAGGGTGTTTCATCATTTAACTTAAATCAAACATAACATAGCATCTGGTCTAGTCCAAGTGCACAGCCAGTTCAAATGATAGCCAAGCGTTCGAACTGTTCTCTGTCCTTTACTATAAAGTCATATTTCTGTGATAATCTCGTGCAACCTAGTGCACTCGTGAAATAAAATTGCTGCTTTTAAGGTTATTTAGGACCCACTTTGCTTAATGATTTTCTAAAAACCCACAAAACAGCCTCCAAATTTAAAATTCTGCTCTAATTAATCACTAATAACATCTCTCAAATGGAGCAGTAGCTCCCCATAAGTCATCAACGTGCACTGTGAAGATACCCAATAGATATCAATAAACATTTGTGGATTTGATTTTAGCTGACCACAGTATACTTTCAGATCTTGCCAATAACTATCACACCCTAGAAATGTCATTCAAACCATAAGTGCAATTATTTAGTGTTCACAACTTTCCTGCTGCTTCCTTGAGCAGTTTCAAAACTACATCCCCTGAATGGCATCACCATGCAGAACTGTAGGTTTTATGTTGATCATCTAAATTCCCATGAAATCGTGTCCAAAAAAGGCTAAAAAGAATTTTGCAATTACTTTTCCAGTGGGAGAGTCCACTCTAACATTTGTATCACTGAGTCACGCTTCAGAACCCTAGCAACTAGCCTTGTTTTATTTATCCTTATAAGTCCAATCTGCATGCATTTTTCAGTACAAATCCACGTATGGGACAAAGCTGGTTGCCCTTTATCTGGTACCTCAGGATAGATTTTAAACCCACTCAAACCATCTAATTAACTTTGTTTGCCTCTCTCACTGTTTTATTCTTAAAACTGGCACACATCCAATCATTACGATCATGAGAACTTCCACTTCTGGTTGTGTTCTAAGATTTTCTGTGGTCTTCACTCCATTGTGTAAATTCAAACCGTAGTCTCTACTTCCAATTTCTTCTCTACTGCTTGCAATCTCCCTCTGTTGGAGACTCTGTTCGAGCCCACAATTGTTTTCTGATGCAAGAATCATTCCAGAATCTGTATCATTAATTTCACTGTTTGCTCCTACTCTTTCATCCTATCTGCTAGTCCACTAGCCTTGTTTCTTTACCGTCATCCTGAACTTTCAAACAATATTTAAACTTGCTGATAATTTCCCAAAAATATTTTTTAAAAAATGGCTTCAGTCATCCTAAGATTCAATTTGAAGAAACTTCTGCTCACTCAGTACTGGATGTCAAATAAATAGACTAATAATTTAGAAATTGTGAAGTTTACAGACAGGTAGTGGTAAAATAGAGATGGGTGCTATCAACCTGCGTGAAACTTTTGTTGTTCTTTTGGATGATGTCACTGAGGGAAAGTATGCAACAGCGGTTGGGGCGAGGCGTGGTGGTTGGTGGTGACAAGGATCAACCAGTGGGGAACACGAGAGCTAAATGGTGCAGCAGCAGAAAAAGAAGCCACTGTAAGTGATGTGTTTGTTGCAACTAGATAGGAAGAATAAGACGAGGCACGAGCAGCTCCTTCCAAATGAATATTAGGGAAAAACCGTGTAGTCACAACTATAGCAAAGGTCACAGACACAGATCAAGAAGGATAAGAAGGGAGAAGTTAGTTAGTCATACAGCATGTTATTTGTGACTTTGATAAGCACTATGGCAGGAACGGGCATCTGACAAACAGACTCAAACATGGAGCTCTAGAATTAATGCTGAAGTGCAGCACTATCTAACATTGCACAATGAAAGGTGTTTTTCTTCTTTTTTCTTTTATGGGGTGTGGACATTGCTGACAAGGTAAACATTTGCATTCCTAATGATACCGTCAATTAAGTGGCTTGCTAGGCCACAATTACAGAAAGAAACTTATTGCCAGCCATTTCAGTGGGCAGTTAGAAGTCAACTATATTACTGTGAGTCTGTTGTCACATGTAGTCCAGATCGGGCAAAACTGGGAGGCTTCCATCCCTAAACAGCAATAGTTAACCAAATGGATTTTTATGACAATTATATTGATTTTATGGTTACTATTACAAGGATTCACTTTATATTCCAGATTCATTTAAATCCACCATATGTGACTTTAGGATTTGAACCTGCATAGCAGAACTCCAGAGCATAAATCTGGGCCTTTAACTTACTAGTCCAGTGGCACTGCTACTCTGTCATCATCTGACCCCACCAACAACTACCCATCAAAAACCCATAGAGTCATACAGCATGGAAGCAGGCCCTTCGATCCAACTAGTCCACATCAACCATGTTCCCAAACTAAACAAGTTCCACCTGCCTGCATTAGGCACATATCCCTCCAAACCTTTACTATTCATGTACTTATCCAAATGCCTTTTAAACGATGCAACTGTATCTGTATCCACCACTTCCTCTGGCAATTCACAGTGTAAAAAAAGTTGTCTCATGTCCTTTTTAAATCTTTTAAAAATATGTCCCCAGGTTTGAAATCCTCCACTTTAAGGAAAAGACCTTTGCTACTCACCTTATCTATGCCCCTCATGATTTTATAAACCTCTATAAGGTCACTCCTCAATCTCCTGCACTCCAGTGAAAAAGTTCCAGCCTATTCAGCCTATTTTTATAACTCAAGCTCTCCATTCCCAACAACATTTGGGAAAATCTTTTCTGAACTCCCTCCAGTTTAATAATATCCTTCCTATACCTGGGCAACCAGAAGAGGCCTCACTCACATCCTGTACAACCTCAACGTGATGTCCCAACTTCTATACTCAAATCTGTGCAACGAAGGCAAGCTGCTAAATGCCTTCTTAACCAACTTGTCTACCTGTGACACAAATTTCAAAGAACGATGTACCTGAACCCCTAGGTCTTTGTTCTAAAACACTAGCCAGGGCCGTACTATTAATTGTACGGATCTGCCTTTGTCTGTTTTATCAACACTTCTGACCATATAATTTATTCAGAATCATACCTTCATCCTCTTTCTCATAATTCTCTTTCCCCTTGCATCATTTTGAGGACCCCGCTTTGGGCAACTTACTGCATAATTATATATTCAGCCTCACCTGAAACAGCAATTAACTCTTCTATGAGCATCTCTGGGATTTGTTTATCATTATTGTTCCAATTTTGTTTTTAATTAAACCAGTCAGATCTGAAGATGCATCCATTCTCATTTTGTTCATCTTTCATCCTCTGCGTTCACACTCGTCAGATATCCAAACAACTTCAAAATCAAGGAGTCTTCAATCATCTGTATTACACTCTTTCCATGAAGGCTGAAGAAAATTACTGAGATAACAAGGTGTGGAGCCGGATGAACACAGCAGGCCAAGCAGCATCAGAGGAGCAGGAAAGCTGATGTTTCAGGTCGAGACCCTTCTTCAGAAAATTATTGCTTCCCTGAAGTTTTTTCAAGACAACAGGGTATTTGATCAAACAGAGTCTGCTCTGAGAACTACTTGCTTATCCATATGATATATCTTAACACCATACAGTGGCTTAAATTTGAACTAGCAATCTCGAGCTTGAACGTCATTAACCATTTAAACAAATGTGTTACAGATTGTATGTTCCTAAATGAAATGACCATCGTTTTTACAAAATCCAATCATTTTCACAAAATCCAATCATTTTCTGATCACATCTCAAAGGCATTTAACATATCATCTTTCTTTTACGTTACAATCAGGAGCTCTAACAGAAGGCCCAAACAATCAACAGTATCTAGTAATAGCAAAATACTGTGGATGCTGTAATGTGAAATGAACACAGAATGCTGGTGGATCTCAGCAGGTTTGGCAACACTTGTGGAGAGAGAAACAGAGTTAACAATTTAGAGTTCAGAACTGAAGAGGACTCATACTGGACTAAAAACACTAACTTCCCTTCACTCTGCACAGATGCTGCCAAAACTGCAATAATCATGATAAAGCAGATAAGCATCCAATTCTCAAAATATTTTATTGCTATTTTACTTCATACAGAAGGTTACAATGTTAAGGAGATATTCTGTCATAACTCTATCCTAGAACTGTAAAGACTACAAGACATAGGGAACATGTCTTGAAACAGCACTTGCAAAACGAAATGCACCACTGAAATATCATAACTTGATACAATATTTTCTTTGAGCAGCGAAAGAGAAAACATTGACATTTAATACAAAAAGAATTCTGATTTGAAATAGTTTTGGACAACAAAAGCAAAGTTGAATAAACCATAAAACAAGATAGCATGAGAGTTAAGAATGCCTTTCCCATCCCTTCTTACATGTGTCATCCATCTTAACTTCAGTTACTTTGATGTTCTGTGAATGCAGTCTATGTGCAACGGTGAAGAGTATTTTATGATATTATACTGTATCCAAAATATCCACAGATATATGCCATTCGTGAAACCGATCATTAAACTAGAATTTTCGAAGCTCAACATCAATTTCCTTTTCAATTTTACGGAGGCATATCTGTCTGTTCTCTTTAAAGTGGTTGGTGGACCTGCCATGTACTGTCATTATCTTCTACTTAAATTAAGTCAACTAAATGCAAGTTATTTACACTTAAAGACACAGATCAAGGGTAATTTTTTTTTGTTTGGGAACTTGCATTCTAAATAAGAAGAGTCATACATAGTTTTAAATAAAAACCAAAAGAACTGCAGATGCTGTAAATCAGGAACAAAAACAGAAGTTGCTGGAAAAGCTTAGCAGGCCTGGCAGCATCCGTGAAGAAAAAAAAAATCAGAGTTAACGCTTCAGGTCCAGTGACCCTTCCTCAGAACGGATGGTAGCTGGGAAACATCGGTTTATATGGAGAAAATAGGGAGGGAGATAGGGTAGGGAGTAAACGATAGGACAGAGCCCGAAGAGCAGTTGGACAGACAAAGGAGTTGACAATGATCTGGCGAGGAGGGTGAATAGCTGTTAATGGGGACTGTTAGTGACTAACAATAGCTAGTGTGTAATGGCAGGCAATGTGATAACAAGGCCTAGTGTGTGGGGTAGGGAGCTAGGACATGGGAGATTTTAGGCCCTAAAATTATTGAACTCGATACTGAGGTAAAAATGAGTAAGCGTAAAATAAGTTGTCGTCCTTCCAGCTTGCGTTGAGCTTTGCTGGAACACTGCAGCCAGCCAGAGACAGATGTTGGCCAGGGAACAGGGTGGTGTGTTAAAGTAGCAGGCAACAGGTAGCTCAGGGTCTTTTTTGCAAGCAGAAAGGACAAGGGGAACCCTATTGCTGTAGTGGGAGGGAAGAGATGGGTGAGAGTGCAAGTGCAGGAGACTGGTCAGACCCAGTTGAGGGCCCTGTCGACAATGGTGCTGGGAAATCCTCGGTTGAGGAAGAAGGTGGACATTTGGAGGCTCCCTTGTCAAAGGTAGCCTCATGTGAACATATGCGACGGAGATGGAGGAACTGAGAGAACGGGATGGAGTCTTTACAGGAAGCAGGGTGTGAGTTTGTATAGTTCAGGTAGCTGTGGGAATTGGTAGGTTTGTAGTGGATATTAGTGGCCAGTCTATCCCCAGAAATGGAAACAGATGTCAAGGAAGGGAAGGGAGGAGTCAGAGATAGACTAGGTAACAGTGAAAGCAGGGTAGAAATTGGAAGCAAAAATTGATTAAATTTTCCAATTCCAGATGAGAGAGGGAAGCAGCACCGATGATATCATTGATATATCGGAGAAAGAGTTGTGGGTGGGGGCCGGAACAGGACTGGAACTAGGAACAAGGAATGCATAGTTTTAAAGACAGCAAGAACCGCAGATGCTGGAGTCGGTTTTAAGTTTGATTTGTATTTCCCTGTTGTGCGGGTTAAGAAGAGGGAGGATATGGTTTTTAGTTTCATCGTTCAAGGGTTGAGAGTTTTGCCAGGATAGCTAGGTATTTGTGTTGTTTACAGCCATTTAAATTACGTCTTCAAAACTCTCAAGGTGAATTGTTCAGTGCATTAGAAGCAAGATTAAAAAAAGAAAATTCAGTTACTAGAGGCAGGAGTCCTGTAACACAAAGTCAGAACCAACTAAAAGAAACCAGGCAGTGCGCATGTTCAGTCAAAAACAGCAGAAGTGGTGTTAGAACAAAGAACAAAGAAAACTTACAGCCCAGGAACAGGCCCTTCGGCCCTCCAAGCCTGTGCCGATCCAAATCCACTGTCTAAACCTATCGCCCAATTCCTAAGGATCTGTATCCCTCTGCTCCCCACCTACTCATGCATCTGTCCAGACGCACCTTAAATGAATCTACCGTGCCTGCCTCTACTACCTCTGCTGGCAACGCGTTCCAGGCACCTACCACCCTCTGTGTAAAGTACTTTCCCCGTGTATCCCCCTTAAACTTTTCTCCTCTCACCTTGAATGCGTGACCCCTCGTTATTGAATCCCTCACCCTGGGAAAAAGCTTATCTCTATCAACCCTGTCTATACCCTTCATGATTTTGAAGACCTCAATCAGGTCCCCCCTCAATCTCCTTTTTTCTAATGAAAACAATCCTAACCTACTCAACCTCTCTTCATAGCTAGCACCTTCCATACCAGGCAACATCCTCGTAAACCTTCTCTGTACCCTCTCCAAAGCTTCCACATCCTTTTGGTAATGTGGCGACCAGAACTGTACACAGTATTCTAAATGCGGCCGAACCAAAGTCTTGTACAATTTTAACATGACCTGCCAGCTCTTATACTCAATACCCCGTCCGATGAAGGCAAGCATACCATATGCCTTCTTGACCACTCTATCCACCTGTGCAGCCACCTTCAGGGTACAATGGACCTGAAGTCTCAGATCTCCCTGCTATCAACTTTTCCCAAGGCTCTTCCGTTTACAGTATAGTTTGCTCTAGAATTAGACCTCCCAAAATGCATCACCTCACACTTGCCCGGACTGAACTCCATCTGCCACTTCTCCGCCCAACTCTCCAGTCTATCTATATTCTCCTGTATTCTTTGACAATCCCCTATGCTTTCTGCTACTCCCCCAATCTTCGTGTCATCTGCAAACTTACTGATCAGACCACTTATGCCCTCTTCCAGATCATTGATGTATATCACAAACAACAGTGGCCCCAGCACTGATCCCTGTGGAACACCACTGGTCACCTTTCTCCATTGCGAGAAACTCCCTTCAACTACTACTCTCTGTCTCCTGTTGCTCAACCAGTTCTTTATCCACCTAGCTAGAACACCCTGCACACCATGTGACTTCACTTTCTCCATTAGTTTATGATGGGGAGTTAGTTTAGCAGTCTCAAAGCAATCATATAAAAGCAAAATGCTGCGGATGCTGGAGATCTGAAATAAAAACACAAAGTGCTGCAAAAACTCAGGTCTCGTAGCATTGATACAGAGGGTGACAAAGTTTTGAGTTCAAAGATACTGCCTAGGAACTGAAAGGGGCTAGAAAATGATTTTTACAATGTTGGCAAACCTGAAGACTGAACGCTATAATGTGCTTAAATCCGAAGAGAAGTGCTGTTCCTCTAATTCATGCTGTGTTTCAGTGGAATACCACAGCAGGCCCCGGATGGATATACTTGCATGAAGGCTAGATGGTCTATTGGAATGGCAAGGAACTAGAAGTTTGTGGTTGTTCTTACAGACAGAACAGCAGCATTCCACAAAGTGATCACCTAGCTCTGCATTTTTTAAAAATATTCATTTATGGAACATGGGTATTGCTGGCTGGGCCATGTATCTGCTGCTTGTCCTTACAGGTTGTAGTGGCGTGGGATTGGAAGGTGCTAAACACACCTTGCTGAATTTCTGCACTGCATCTTGAAGATGGTATACACTGTTGCTTATGAGCTCTGGTGGTGGAATGAGTGAAAGGTTATGGATGTGTGGCCAATTAAGTGGGCTACTTTGGTCTGGATAGCTCTGTGTATTGTCTCAAATATTCCTTGTAAAGCAGGACAAAAACAATTTTTTTTTTTGAGAATTGGGCCTGATGATTTAAACACTGGAGGAGGTTTGGAAAGATTGTTAACTTTCATGGGTTTCATTGCTAACTTTCCTGGACCAAGAGGCCCAGGTTCAAGAGCTACCTGCTCCAGAGGTATGTAATAACATATTTGAGCAGGTTAATTAGAAAAATAGATAAACGTTATCAAAAAGATCATTTATTAACCGCTCATGAGCCATGGTCAATTTTTGATAAATTTACAAAGACTGAGGATAGTACCACAAAGGGAATACGATGGCATTCAACAGATTGCATGCAAGACTACACAAATTTCACTTGGGAACTCCCCAGTCTATGCTGGCATTTAATTACTGGATTGTGTCAGAAAAATGCTCAAAGTATAGTCATTTAAATTCTGGTGTGATTCAAAGTACAACCAGACCATGAATTGCTGCAAATGATACAACAAAACTAAACATGAAGTTGATGATTCGGAGGATGATGACGGAGATACAGATCAAGAGAGGGAACATAAGAACAGGAGTAAGTCATTCAGCCCCTTGAGCCTATTCCACCATTTAATGAGATCATGGTTGATCTATGGACCAATTCAAATGTGTGCCTTTGGCCCATATGACTAATGCAATACAAAGGCATAAGTTTCAGCCCAGTAGTATATTGATGGTGGAACCTTTCAATTGTGCAGTATCAGATAGCGGATGCACGTCTGCAGTGTATGGAATAGGCTGGTTAAAATGCTTCCTGAGTAAGACGGATGGCATCACAAGTTAAGGAATGAGAGACATGCACCAGTTTCAGATTTGAGGATGATAACACACTAAAACCTTTGAAAAGTGATCAGTCCTTGTAAAATAGTTAGAATCACTTTATTAACACAAATGTCATCGATAAAGAAAACAGGTGAAACTGTTATCGAAAATGACAGTTATTGCATTTGGAAAATCAATAAATTTGCAATTTACATGATCAGACCACTACCATATTCCTTTAATGGAATATAAACTCTCTACTAAAAGAATCTGAAGCATTATTGACATCAGCAAGGTGATACTGAGAAGACAAAAAGTCAATTGTGTTAAAATTACACATACAATTTGCTTATCTGTCCTCTGATAGGTTAAAAATTTAAGGAAAGGGTGCAAGAATAAGGGATGGAAGAGTACAAGAGGCTAATAGAAGAGGTAAGAGATATCAAAATAGCACCTTCATGGCCTACAGAAATTGTAGGCCATGGCAAGAGATTTCAACCTAGTGTAATGGCTCTGGATTCAAAAGTATGGGTTAAAGAAAAATAATTTTCATTTTACATTTTGCAGATTTGGCAACCACATCTTGCCCGTCGATGATAATACATAGTAAAGAAAATAAGTACGGATAAGGTAATGGAAAAGTGGATAGGGATTGACAAAATTGCCCACTGATGTTGGGGGGGGGGGGGGGGGGGCAGGTCTGGGAACAACATTTCATGATGAATTCAGTGTTGCACATGCAAATGTGAACACAACAGTTATAAATACTGTCAGAAAAGCTCTCTTAGCAATGGAGTACGTAAAACGCATCAGGCACCAATTCAAAATGGTTCATAAAATTTTGGCAGGTCAGCCAAAGTGTATATTATTGTCTCAACTAGTGTGAGCTGCACAAGCTAAGAATTTATTGCAGATGGTGAGAGGACATAGTCTATACCAGTTAGCTTTTGGTAGGAATCCTAACACTCCATCAACAATAAGCTATCCCCCAAGCTTGGGAAGCAGCTATCATTAGTTTGACTTTTTCAGAGCATCTGAATAAGTTGCATGCAGATAGAAGGTTTTTCATTAAAGCCAAGTCTCAAAAAATTCTGATGAGTCTGAGCAATGGCCATAGAAAATCAGTTATAATAAACGGCATCTCACTGATTGTAAGAGGGATTAAAGAATAGAGGGGCTGGGGAAGGTTACTGATCATAGAATAGAACCATAGAATCCCTACAGTGCGGAAGCAAGCCATTTGGCTCATCAAGTTCACTCCGACCATCCACAGAGCATCCCACCCAGACCTCCTCCCTACCCTCTCCCTGTAACCCTGCATTTCCTGTGGCTAATCCACCTCACTTGCACATCCCTGGACACGATGGACAATCCAACTAATCTGCACAATTTCGGAATATGGGAGGAAACCGGAACACCTGGAGGAAGCCCACACAGACACGGGAGAATGTACAACTCCACACAGAAGTCGCCCAAGGGTGGAATTGAGCCTAGGTCCTTGGAGCTGTGAGGCAGCAGTGCTAACTACTGTCCCACCAGGGGCAGCCAGATGGCTCAATGATTAGCATTGCTGCCTCACAGCACCAGCAACCTGCATTCAATGCATAAACGCTGAAAAATAGTTGTACAGTATGGGAACCAGACTGTTAAGGCACATTCTTCAAGCTGATAACAAGCATGGGGCTGGATGAGCACAGCAGGTCAAGCAGCATCA
>JAHRHZ010000166.1:37743-140102 GCA_024137785.1 Ginglymostoma cirratum
GAAACGTCAGCCTTCCTGTTCCTCTGATGCTGTTTGGCCAGCTGTGTTCATCCAGCTCTATACCTTGTTATGTCAAAATCCCAGTTTTGTCAGTAAGAATTTTTTTTATGATATGAAATCTGATAAGAGAATGGGTGAATAGCAGTTTCTTATATGCTCCAGCCCCATCTGTTTCTCTGTCTGTTACAGTAAATATAGTGGCGATTGGAGTCCTGTCATGGGGAACGTGTGGTCTTACCAACTGTACTACTCGCTACCTATTAGCCTTGGCGATGGCAGATTTACTGGTCATTATCACTGATGTCATCCTGTACCGGATCAGCTATTTTGCTTTTCCAGCATCTTTTCTCAACGTCACTGCAATGTGTAGTATTCTCTTTGTCCTGGCACGTACCACCACAGACTATTCTGTGTGGTTCACTGTTACCTTTACCTTTGATAGATTTGTAGCCATTTGTTGTCAGAAGCTGAAAACAAAGTATTGCACTGCAAAAACTGCAGTTGCCATTCTAGGAGCAACCTCCATCTGCTGTTTTTAAAAAAACATACCCAACTACTTTGTACTTGAAGTAGGAGATAGAACATAGAACATAGAACATAGGACATTCCAGCGCAGTACAGGCCCTTCGGGCCTCGAAGTTGCGCCGACCTGTGAAACCAATCTGAAGCCCATGTAACCTACACTATTCCATTATCATTAATATGTTTATCCAACGACCATACGACCATTTAAATGCCCTTAAAGTTGGCGAGTCTACTACCGCTGCAGGCAGGGCATTCCATGTTATAATTGATAATATATCATGGGGTTGTTACTTCAATCCAAGTTGCTATACTGACCCAGGCTGGATAGTATTTGATTGGTTTGACGCAGTATTAAACCCACTGCTGCTGATTGTTTTAATGATATTACTTAACACCTTGACAGTCAGACATATTTTAATGACCAGTCGAATCCGCAAGGGACTGATAGGTCGGAAAGGGGGTGATATTTACAGTGACCCAGAGATGGAAAGCAGCAGAAAATCTGTGATCTTACTTTTTGCAATATCTGCCAGCTTCATACTTCTGTGGTTGGTGTCTGTCATCCATTTCTTTTATGACAAGCTTACCAGAATAAGTACTGATACTTACAAGAATTTAGAATACATTACTCAACGAATTGGGTTCATGTTGCAAAATTTAAGTTGCTGCACAAACACATTTATTTATGGAATGACACAATCCAAATTCAGAGAACAAGTCAAGAGAGTGGTGAAATATCCATTTATATCAATGTTTCGATCACTTCATAATAAAATCAACTGACTGCGGGTCTAGGCCCGAAACGTCAAGATTTCCTGCTCCTATGATGCTGCTTGGCCTGCTGTGTTCATCCAGCTCCACACCTTGTTATCTCTGATTCTCCAGCATCGGCAGTACCTATTATCTCTGACTGCCACCTAAAGCCAGTTCCTCGTGTTTCCACTCAAATAAAAACAAAATATTGTGGATGTTAGAGATCTGGAAATGGGAAAGAATGAAGTGTTGGAGAAACTGAACAGGTCTGCAGCATCTTTGGTGAGGAAAACAGAGTTTATATTTTGTGTTCAAGATGACATTCCTTCATAAC
The DNA here is from genome assembly GCA_024137785.1 of Ginglymostoma cirratum. Lineage (NCBI taxonomy): Eukaryota > Metazoa > Chordata > Chondrichthyes > Orectolobiformes > Ginglymostomatidae > Ginglymostoma > Ginglymostoma cirratum. The sequence goes on from JAHRHZ010000166.1 coordinate 39,356, forward strand.
CTGCAGGAAGTGTGGAGACGTTAAGTGTGTTTCCCCCTGGTACAGCCAGATCCTCAGGTTCATGAAGGGAATTTTAAGACAGTGTTAAGAGATACGACTGATAGTTGCCGTGCATTCAGTTCAACTGGTTGTTCAGCAACCGACGAAGTTCCATTCAAGCTTCCTCCTGTAGATTTTTCATGTAAATCGGATATCGAAGCTGTCGATTCAGTTTCTGCTGGAATGTTTGTTTAAGCTCACCACAAATGTAAATGTTCACTCTTTGTAATTTTGGTACATTGAAAATTTCTGCTGGAACTCTAGGTGGCTATCATATCGCTTGCTATGCTAGCTCTTATTTATGGAAACAATGTTCGCATTTACTTTATACAAATTATTGAAGAATTTATACATTCCATTCGGTAATCCTTTCAACTTGTTTCCATCCTGGAAGATACTCTGTCAGTCAATCTTTATCTCGTGACGTTAAGCCATAGATTTTCCATCGGATGACCATCTGAAATCATGAGGGATCTGGAATTAGGAATATTGTTGTATTTGGCGGAGGAGAGCCTTGTGCAGTGGTTGCCAGGTGGATGTGAGGGAGAGTCAAAGTTGCACCTGCAAAACAGAAGGGAAAACATGAATAAGATTCTTCAGCTCCATCTACCGAATGTTGATCTCCTCAATACAATACAACCACAATAAAACAAAATGTTGCAGATGTTGTAAACTTTTTGTGCCATTTGAGAATTGCTTTCAACTAGCATAATTCATCCAAACTCTAACCCCGCACCTCATTACAACCCCTCACAATCACCCATGATGCGGATGATGGAACAGTACACATCCGGAGTGGCAGTACTGAGTGATTCAAACACTATTTCAATGGAACTATTTGGTAGTGTTGCTTTACTGATGCACCAGAACGATTGATGAAGGAATTGTCAAAGTGGGGTGTCTGAGATAAGCAATGAGAATGCTGTAGGAACTCAGCAGTTCTCCAGTATCTGTGGCGAGAAGAAGAGAGTTAACATTTCGAGTCTGGTATGCCTCTTCTTCACCACAGAAGCTGCAAAACCTGCTGAGTTTCTCCAACATGCCCCACATTTGTTTCAGCATTCCAACATCCATATTAGTTTGCTTTCATTTGAATGTCTGGTGAAGAGCTGCAAGGTACAAAGCAGAAGGTTGAGGGAGTCTGTTCTGTTGGGAGCATCACAGAGTGCTGTGCTGACTGTGGCTGTATGCAGTTGGAGCAGTCTATTGCCATAAAGTCGGGAATTATGGAACATGGTGGTGTCAGATGGGCAGAGCTGTGGGAATGTTTCTCTGTTGAAGAGGTGACATGAGTAGTGAGACACCACCAATGTGTGCAAGGGCAATGAAGGGGAAAATTCTGGAGAAAGTCTGCAGATTTGGCGGCATCTGTAAAGAGAGAAATATTTAACATTTTGAGTTCAATGTGAATGAGTAAATGTTTACATTTCTATGCAAAAGGTCAGATGCATTCTAAAGGAATATGAATGAGAATAAGTCAGGGTTGCATTAATGCAGGTGCTGCACTTTCAGTCAGCATTTCTTTTAGTGTCTACTGAGGATAGCAAGTGTGCAGATTGCCATCTGGTTGAGAGATTTCAATGTCTACGACCAAGTGTGGCTTGGCCATAACACTACTTATTGAAATATTTTGGTTAAAAGAATATTGCTGTTAGACTGTATCTGCGGCACGGATTCATGGAACTAAGAAGAGGGGAAGAAAAGGCCTGATTGACCACACCATTGCTAATCTACCTGCTGCGGATTTTTCTACACATGAAAGTACTGGTATGAATGATCACTGCACAGTGCGGCTGGAATTGAAGACACAACTTCACATTGATAATTTCCTCTCTCATGATGCATGGCACTATCGCCGTGCTAACTAGGACAGAATTCTAAAAGGTCTAGCAGCTCAATACTGGGCAACCATCATGCACGGTAGGCCATAAACAACAACACAATTGTAATCAAACATCACCTGTATCATCGTGGCCTGGCATATATGGAACTCTACCATGAACATCAAGCCAAGTATTCAACCCCACTTCAATGATGAATGCAGAAAGGGTGTCAGAAGCAGCATCTGGCGTAACTACAAATGAAGTGTTGACTTGATGAAGGTATGAAGCACGACTAATTACTGGAAAACAACCTAGGATCATAAGACCCACAGAAATAGGAACAAGAATAAGCTGGTCAATAAGATCAGGCTGATTATCCAAAAGGTCCGGGTAGATTCGGCACTCTCGTTTCCCATTATCTGGCCTTTCCCCATAACCATAGGTTCCTCAAATGGTCAAGCATCTACCATATCTGAACCTTAAATATAAACAAAATTTCTGCCCTCACAGCTCTCAGTGGAAAGGCATTCCAAACACTCACAATAATCTGAGTGAAGAAATCCCTTATGATCCCAGCCTTAAATTGGTGCCCCTTAATTCTGAGACTATGTCCTCTCGTCATAGACCCTCCCATGAAGGGAAACTTACTCTCAACATTTACTTCGTCATGGCCCTTAATAATCCTGTATGTTTCAATGCGATCACCGCTCATTCTTCTAGACTCCTATGAGTAGACTCCCATCTGTTTAGCCTTTGCTCAGAAGATGATCTCTGTACACTGGAAATCATCCTACCAAGCATTCTCTGAACTGGTTCCAATGAAATGATAGCTTGCCTTAAATAAGTGAGCCAAAATTCCTCACAACGCTTCAGATGTGATCTCACCAGCACCTTATACAGTTGTAGTCTACGACAGAACTCTGTGATGCTCCCAGCAGAACAGACTGCCTCAGCGTTCTGCTTTGTATCTTGTAGAACTTCACTGGAAATTCAAATGAAAGCAAAATAGTATGGATACTGGAATTCTGAAACAAACGTAGACTTCCCTACTTTTTAACTCAAACATCCTTGATGTGCAAATCAAAATTCCATTAACATCCCTGAATACTCATTGCATGTGTATGCTTAGCTTTCTGTATTTCATGCACCAGTACACACCAAGTCCTTTTGAGTTTCTTCAGTTTTTCTCCAGTTAAACGTGGCGCTGCTCTTTTGTCCTCCATTTGAAAATGAACAAGTTCACACTTCCCCACACGATACTCTATTTGCCAACTTTTTGCCTGCTGACTGAACCTATCAATAAATGACACATGAAAGGCAGAGCTAGGCGATCTGATAAACAATCAATCAGATCGAATCACTGCAATCCTACCACAGTGGTGGTGGAAGATTGATCAAGGCAGAACGGTAGGTATGGTATGTTTGGATTTCAGCAAAGCGTATAAGAAAGTAATGGATGGAAGACTGTTTAGCAAGTTTAGTTCACATGAGGCCTGGGGGAGTTAGCCAACTGAATATAAAATTTGCTTGAAGGTAGGAGTTAGAGAGTGGCTATGGGGGTTGCTTGTCAGTTTGGGAGCTTGTGACCAGTGGTGAGCCACAAAGGTCGGTGCCGGGTCCACTGCTTTTTGTCATTTATATAAACAATTTGGATGTGAATATAGGGGTATGGTTAGTAAGTTTTCAGATAGGTGGTGTAGTGGACTGTGAAGAAGATTATCTCAGAGTACAATGGAACCTTAATCCAAATGCACGGAGAAGTGGCAGGTGGAGTTTAATTTAGATAATTGTGAGGCCATGCATTTTGGTAAGGCAAACCACAGAAGGACTTATACCGTTAATGGCAGGGCTCTGGGGTGTGTTACGTTGATGAGGACTGCATTTCTTGTGCTGAATGTCAAAGTGCAATGAAGTGGAGAGTTCCACAATATTGAAGTCGAAGCAGTGGGAAAAAATGTATACTATTTCCAAAATAACGTTGTCTGTCATTCGTTTAGGAACGCATAGTTTGTGCTGTTCTGTGGTGTCTGCTAGCTTTGTCTGCTACTTCTCACTAGTACAAGAGCATTGTTAAGCAATTCTGCCTTATTGCCTTGGAAATATTCTGTGGCTCAGTGAGAGAGGGAATGAGCATTTAAATGTTAGATACTATGTCAAACAAACCGATGATTTTTCTTTGACGTTATTGATCATCTTATTGTAGAAACTGTGTTGTTCCTGATAAAGGAGGAACTTTCCAGCGACAGATAATTTTCTAGCTGATTTGGCCACAACATCGAAGTCCCATGTGCCAACCCATGCTGCAAGTTCACCCACCTTATTCCGGATGCTCCTGGCGTTGAAGTAGACACACTTCAAGCCACCTTCCTGCCTGCAGGTAGACTCCTGCGACCTTGAAACCTTATTCATGACCTAACTACTCTCAACCTCCTGTACACTGGAGCTACAATTCAGATTCCTAGCCCCCTGCTGAATTAGTTTAAACCCTCCCAAAGACCATTAGCAAATTTCCCCCCAGGATATTGGTACCCCTCTGGTTCAGGTGCAGACCATCCCGTTTGTAGAGGTTCCACATACCCCAGAATGAGCCCCAATTTTCCAGGTATCTGAATCCCTCCCTCCTGCACCGTCCCTGTAGCCACGTGATCAACTGCTCTCTCTCCTTATTCCTCGCCTCACTAGCACATGGGACAGGTAACAAACCAGAGATAACAACTCTGTTTGTTCCAGCTTGAAGCTTCCACGCTAGCTCCTTGAATTTCTGCCTTACATCCCCATCCTTTTTCCTACCTATGTCGTTGGAGTCTACGTGGACCACGACTTGGGGCTGCTCCCCCTCCCCCTTAAGGATCCCAAATACGCGATCTGAGACATCACGGACCCTGGCACCTGGGAGGCAACACACCAACCGCGAGTCTCTCTCGTTCCCACAGAATCTCCTGTCTGTTCCCCTAACTATGGAGTCCCCAATGACTAATGCTCTCCTCCTCTCCCCGCTTCCCATCTGAGCAACAGGGACAGAATCTGTGCCAGAGACCCGTACCCCATGGCTTACCCCTGGTAAGTCGTCCCCCTCAACAGTGTCCAAAACGGTATACTTGTTATTGAGGGGAACAGCCACAGGGGATCCCTGCACTGTCTGCCTGTTCCCTTTCCGTCCCCTGACTGTAACCCATCTACCTTCTTCCTGTACCTGAGGTGTGGCTACCTTCCTGTAACTCCTCTCAATTACCCCCTCAGCCTCCCGAATGATCCGAAGTTCATCCAGCTCCAGCTCCAGCTCCAGTTCCAGTTCCCTAACGTGGTTTCCGAGGAACTGGAGTTGGGTGCACTTCCCGTGGATGAAGTCAGCAGGGACACTAGTGGTGACCCTTACCTTCCACGTTCTACAGGAGGAGCAGGAGAATGGAACCTGTATGTTAACCTCAAGAGAGTCCTGAACTAGAACTCCCAATCTGTTTGTGCTTCAGATTTACGTAGCCTTTCATCTTTTAGAAAATAGTCTACGTCTCCATTCTTTCTAAGTACCGAAGTGCATTAACTATCAATTTCGCACATCATATTGTATATACCACTTCATTGGCTATTCCCTGAGCCTGTCCAAATCCACCTTCAGCCTGCCCGCTTCCTCAACACTACATGTCCCTTCAACTATATTTGTATCATTTGCAACTTAGCAACAAGACCCTCATTTCTTTTGTTCATATCGTTAATGTTTAATGTGAATATTTGTGGACCCATCTCTGACTCTGCAGAACTTCACTCGTCACTGGCTGTGATCCTGGAAAAGGCAAATTTATCTCCACTCTCTGCCAGTCAATCAATCCTCTAACCGTGCCTTAACCTCCTCACCATCCTTAACATCCTTACCATTAACATCCTTGTTCATCTTATTTCACAGTCTCCTGCATTTGGTGAAAGTGCTTCTAGAAATCCAAATGTATTCCGTCCACTGGCTTTCCTTTATCAGACTTCCTCTTTAACTTGTCGAAGAACAAAGCAAACAACAAAGAGCAAAGGATCAAACGAGAACTCTGACTGATTTGTCAGGCATGACCTTCCATGACGAATCCGTGCTGATTCCTGTTTAGTTTACAATGCACTTCCAAGCACTCTGCAATCCCACCCTTAATAATAAAACTGATACCTGACCGCCTGCAGAGGTCAGACTAACCAACCCGTAGTTTCCTGACTTCTGCCTCCCTCCATTCCGATATGTGGTATAACTTAGTCATTTCCCAATCCTCTGGAATTTCCCTTGACTCCAGTAATTGCTGAAAGATCATAACAAATGCCTCCACAATCTCCTTCGTGATCTCCTCCAGAACTCTGGTTTTTAGTTCACCCAGGCCAGATGATTTCTCCCACTTTGGACATTCCAGCTTCTCGAGTACCTTCTCTTTGATAATGTCCATTTTTTTCACTTGTGCCCCCTGACTCTCTTGTAATTCTGGTATTCTGATGCTATCTTCCATTGTGAAAAAAAACTAATGCAAAATACCTCTTTAGTTCCATTGTCGTTTCTTTGCTCACCAGTGTCTCTTCCACAACCTGATTTTCCAGTTGCCTGTCTCATAACTTTTAAATATATATACACAGAGAGTGGTGGGCGAGTGGAATGCACTATCAGCAGGGGTAGTGCAGTCAGATACTTCAGAGACTTTTAAGCCACTCTTGGATAGGCACATGGAGGATAGTAAAATGTAGAGTATGCAGGATAGAATGATCTTAGTAGGATAATATGTCGGCACAACATTGTGGGCCGCAGGGCCTGTAATATGCTCTACTGTTCTATGTTCTATGATCTATGGACAAAACTTGTAATGTTATTTTATATTACTAACTGGCTTGCTATCATATTCCATCTCACTGCCCTCCAACCCACCCACCACACCCCCACCCACCAAACACCGGCCCCCAACTCCCCAATCCACCTTTAATATTTTTACTTTTCCTGTTCTGGTTTTCAAAGGCTTCACAATCCTTTGGCTTTCATCCAATTTTCACCATATTGTATGTTTTCTCTTTTGCTTTTACACTGTCCCTAACTTCCCTTGTCACTCATGGCTGCCTTATACGCCCCTATGTATACTTTGTCTTCCTAGGGATGAATATCTGCTATGCCTCCTGAATTAACACCAGAAATTCCTGCTGTTAAGTTCGTGTAGGTTTCCTTCTTCAATTGTAATACCTTTAGATATGTCAAGCTTCTCCCTGTTGAACTGCAAGGCACGTTCTACCATATTAATTTCCATAATCATGTCTGCCTCATTGTACATCACCAAATCCGGAACTGCCTGTTCCCTAGTGGGCTCTACCACAAGTTTCTCCAAAAAATATCTAATTGACATTCCAGGAATTACTTAAATACAAAACCGAAAGAACTGTGGATGCTGGAGTATAGAAGCAAAAACAGAAATTGCTGGAAAACACTGCACAGGTCTGGCACCATCTGTGCAGATAAATCAGAATTAATGTTTCTAGTCCAGTGACCCTTCTCCCAATATGATGGTAGCCAGGAAAAAGTTGGTATTTATGCAGAGCATAGGTGGGGGAGGGGGAGTAGTAAGCGATATGTGGAGGTAGAGCCCAAAGGGAGGATCAAACAGCTGAACAGACAAAGGAGTGGATAAGCTGACCTTTTCAATCATTAAAGTTTTATTTTTATCTGCCATGTGATAGATAAAATCAAGGACCATTTCAGCGTATTGTCATGGACTCAACCACATTCCATGTTACATCATTCATTTCTCGCCCAGCGCAAGGACACAGATAGAGCTGTTGAGCGGTCAGCATCAATCAGTACGATTTGGCGTGTGAAACAGCCTGTTATCACAGATGGTCTTGAGCAACATTGGCCAAGATTGATCTGTTTAATTGCATGTACCATGAGGAGCATAGATAAGGTTAAAAACCAAAGTCCACCCCCAGCCCCTTTAGGATATGGGAGATCAAAACTGGAGGGCATAAATTTAATGTGAGAGGTGAAACACTTGAAAGGGACCTGAGGGGTAACGTTTCTATGTAGAATTTAGAATGAATTTAGCATGGGAGGTGATAAATGCAGGTACAGTTACAGCACTTCAAAGACATTTGGACAGGTACATGACTGGGAAAGGTACCAGTCAGAAATCACAAGACACCAGGTTATAGATAACACCGTGTTGACCTGGAGGAACACAGCAGGCCAGGCAGCATCAGAAGAGCAAGAAAGCTGACGTTTTGGGTTGGGACCCTTCTTCAGAAATGGGGGAGGGGGAAGGGAGCTCTGAAATAAATAGAGACAGTAGGGGTAAGGCTGGGAAAGGTAGGTGGGATGGTGACAGGTGAGTGCAGATAGGCAGTGGTGGGGATTGGTCAGTGAGGTGGGGGTAGCGGATAGGTGGGAGAGAAGATGGACAGGTCAAGGAAGCAAGGATGAGAGGGAGGTTTGGTCATGGGATGAGGCTGGGGCTGGGGAGATTTTGAAGCTAGTAAAGTCCACATTGAGACCATTGGATTATATGCTCCCAAGGGTCAATATGAGCTGCTTCTCCTCCAGTTTCTAGGTGGCATCGTTGTGACACTGGAGCAGGCCCAGGATGGACATGTCATCCAGGGAGTGGGAGAGGGAGTTGAAGTGCTTCGCGACTAGAAGGTATTGCCATTTGTCGTGAACTGAGCTCAGGTGCTCTACAAAGCGGTCTCCGAGCCAAGTTATAGCTTATGCTTCCAAATAAACCTGTTGGACTATCATCTAGTGTCGTGTGATTTCTAACCTTGTCCACCCAAATCCAACATGGCACCTCCACATCTTGGGAAAGGTTAGATGGTTATCGGCCACATGCAGACAAATTGGACTAGCTTAGTTTGGGAAATATGGTCAGCATGGACACATTGGTCTGAAAGGTCAGTTTCTGTGCTCAGTGACTTTATGAAAGATTTTCACATTTTAATGTCTCATTTACATACATATTGTATGCATATTCATCTTTTATCACCAGTGGTGCAAACTTTATCTTTTGCCATCGGCAACCTCACAATATGTTTGATTCACTCATCCTCCATGCCTGTCCACAACATCAATGTAGACGGATTCGAACCAATTTCATTTCTGAAGAAGAGTGAAATGGGACTCGAAATATTAACTCTGTTTATATCTGTACACATGCTGCTAGACTTGCTGACCGTTTGCACGATCGAAGACGAAGAAAATCATTACACTAATGTGGAGTCTAATATTGTAAATAATCACTCCTTCCATTACCATGACAGTTGAAACAACATATTCTACACCAAATACTGAAAATTCCTACCAAGTCCATATTGCAGAAATTTCCAAAAACACAGCTACCATCTGAGAAGTATGAAGCGAACTAACACCCAGGAGCAACACAAGTTATATTTACCGTCAAATTACAGAACACATTAATTGAAACTGAATTGTTATTCTTCCACAGCTGGTAATTCTTTAATCTGGCACGTCACTTTTGATGACACTTTTGGTTTTGAATCAACCGTATCAAAGGTCGAAAACATTTGAATTGTAAGTAGCTGGGGTATGAATCCAAACGGTTATGATGCCAGCAACCTTTACTTATTGCTACGTTTAAAAAGACTGTGGAAATCATCAAAGTTATGTTGAACTGAACAAAATTGACGAACATTTCCAATAATCATGTTCTTTTTTACATTAAGCCTATCAATTCATTTCTAAATTCTGCGCAACAAAGAAGCTAGACTAGCCCAACATAAGTTATTTAAACCAGATTCAACCAGCATCACTATGATGTTACATGAAATACAATGCATAAACCTTGACTGTGCCTTCTGTTTAAAAAAAGTGCTCAAATAAACTTGCATAATATCACCTTCTCAACAACAAGTTAGGGTATGAGGATACGTAATAAATGCTGGGTTTATAGGAGGTGGCCAAAGGCTTGAAAAAAACCAATACAAAGACAAAACAATCTTCAGCAGCGACAGAATCGTTTCTATTTGGTACTCTGTTTGGATAGAGAATTCATTATTGACAAATGGGGGTTAAGTTGTTCACTGATAATGAAATCATCGTCTGGTTAAACAGGTTCCCACTTAAGATTCCATTACGTAAGTTGTTGTTCTGAATGAAACTTTGACCTTCTGGAGAACCAGTCTCAATGCACATTGACTAGACAGAAAATTGATGATATCTTTCTTCATTTAATGCTGAGAAAAGGCTTGCTGCTAGCATGGAAATGAGTAAAAACATGAGACATGTTTTTCAAGTATTGAATAATCGCCCCATCATCAGGAAAGGCCAGCTGAGCATAAAAGGTCATGGAAGAAGCCAGAATCTCTTATAATCTTTGAAACAAAGGAGAAAAATGTGCCAATTCAACACTTGGGATTGATTCGTTTTTCAGTGAAACAATAATTTATCAGTATATACCCATCATCATTTCCAATTCAACATTGGTGTCAGCATATTGAAAAGTTAAGTATTTTTCATATCTCTACTCCCCTCTACGAGACATATCTGAACTTCATGACCAAATGTTAAGATTTTGTCCTCTGGTAAATACAACTGCAGCAGAGTAAACATTTCTCTCTTTCGCTTGACAATGTGTTTGAAACAGAGCAGTCATCACAGTTATATCATGTCTGTGTCTTCTTTACACCATTTTCTAATCTGCAAGATCTGTTTGAAAATATTTCCAACTTCTCGTTATTCTATAATTATATGACTCACGTTAAATATCCAGATCTGTGCTTCAGCTACTTTCGTTTCTATTTAACGTCATTTCATGCTGTTTACAATGAAACAATCAGTTTATTATGATGCTATAATCATTTCCTGTTTTCTCCCCATATCCCTTGAATATTTTTACTAATCAAGAAATGATCTCTCTCTGCCTTAAATATACTCTATGAGTTGGACTCCAAAGACCTCTGAGTTGGTGAGTTCCACGGAGTAACTACACTCAAGCTGAAGAAATACTTCCTTATCACAGTTCTAAAGCATATGCGTGAGGCTGTGAACTCGGGTCTTGTTCTCTCCTGCTTGGAGAATCATTTTGTCCACGTTCACATAATCCTGGCCTCTCAGTATCCTGCGAGTTTCAATCAGATCCACCCTCACGCTTCTAAACTCCATTAAGTACTGAACCAGAGTCAACAACTCCTCATCATATGGCAAGTCCTTCACCTGCGATAGGGTTAGGGTTAACCCTAACCCTATCGCAGCCCAGGATCATTCTTATGAACTACCTCTGGATACCCTCGAATGCTACAGCAATGTTTGTTTTCTGCGAGGCCCAAAGCTACTGACAATTCTCAAAATGCCACCTGACCAAAGCCTTATACATACATCTTTGATCTTGTACTCCAGCCCTCTTGAAATGAATGCCCACAGTGCATTTGCCTTCTTAATCCCCAACAGAAAATGCATTTTCACTGCATGACAATCTTGAATTAAGACTCCCAAGTTCCTTTGTCAATCAGATTTCTGAAGTCTTTCCCATTTAGGAAATAATCTTTGCCTCTATTCTTCCTACAAAAGTGTACAATTTCACAGGTTGCCGCATCATAGTCATCTGCCAATTCTTTGTTCATTCGCCTAGCATGTCACAATCCTTCTGTACTTCTTCAGTACTATGTATCTCTCACGTATCTTTGAGTCATTTGAACCCGTAGCAAAAATGTCCACAGTTCCTTCATTCAGATCATTAGCGTAAAATGTGAATAGTTGTGGTCCCAACATGGTCCCCTACTGAACAATAATAGCAATCAGAAACAGAAAGAGAAGTTACTAGAAAAGCTCAGCATGTTTGCCAGCATCTGTAAGAGAAATCAGAGTCAACATTTTGAGACTGGTGACCCTTCATCCGAACAGGTGTGTTTTCTCTTCACAGATACTGCCAGACCCACTGAGCATTTCCGGCAACTTCTGTTTTTGTTTCTGATTTACAGCATCTGCAGTTCTTTTGCGGTTTGTTTAATACTAGTAACCAGCTCCCATCCTCTCTTCTATTCAAACAAAATTTTATTCATGTCAGTACCTCCCTCCTAACATCACAGACCCATCTTATTTAGCAGCGTCCTCTCTGGGAAATTATCAAAGACCTTCTCAAAATCCAGATAAATAATGCTCACTCTTTTCTAACTCGCTCTTTATCTCCTCAAAGATTTCTAACAGATTTGTCAGGTCTGACCTCCCTTTGATGAATCTGTGCTGTCTCAGTCCTGTTTTTCAATACTTTTGAATGTAATTTGCAAGCTCAACCTTGTTAGTTGACTCTTAAATCTTACCAACGACTGTGGTAAGGCCAGCAGGCCTATATCTTCCTGTCTTGAAGGGGTCAGTCAATGCAGGACTAAGGAATTGGAATTAAATGCATGCAGCAGACCAAAAAGGTAAATGAGCTTTTAGTGTAGATTGAATTTAGCAAGTACAATGAAGTGGCTGTCATAGCAAGGCAATCAGGGGTGGGAACTAAATGTCCAAGAATACATGGTCCATCAAAAGGAGAGGGAGATGCGCAGTGGTGATCGTGTTGACTTGTAAGAAATAAAAACAAATTGAAAGCAAAAAGTGCTATACAGTTGGAGGTGTGGAATCTTTGTGGGTAGAGCTGATGCACCACAAAGGATATAAAGATCCTGATGGGAGTTATGCACAGGACTCCTAGCCACAATCAAGATGTGGGGAAGAAGATAAATCAGAACATAAAATGCATGTAAGAAGCACACTAGGACAATAATCAATCAATTTGCTGGTGGGTGGGCAAAATCAGATTGCTCACAGATTCCAAGAAAAGGTATTTGTGGAATGTCTAGGGCATTTTTGAAGGTGCTTGAGCCACTAGGGAACAGGCAATTTTGGATTTGGTGATATGCAATGAGTCAGACTGGATTAGGGAGCTAAAACCCCTCGGGGGCAGTAACTATAATATCATTGAATTCACCCAGCAGTCTGAGAGGGGTAAGTTTGAATATGATGTAATGGCATTGCAGTTGAATAACTGTAATTACAAAGACATGAAGGAGTAACTGGCCAGGAATGATTGGGACAGAAGTCTACCCGGGAAGATGGTGCAGCAGAAAGGACATGTGTTTCTACAGATACTTCTGACAGCAGAATATCACAAATGGCATTTTCTCACAGAGGTTAGCACTGTTGCCTCACAGCGCCAGGGACCGAGGTGAAATTGCAGCCTTGAGTGAGTCTCAAGTGTCACTTTGGGTTTCTGCAGGGTGGTCCAGTTTCCTCCCATTGTATGACGATGCATAGATTAGGTGGATTACACCTGGTAAATGTGGGGTTACAGGTATGGAGGGGTGGCTGATTCTGTTTGGATGCTTTCAGAGTGTCATTGCAGGACTGGATAGGCCAAATAACACTGTAAAGGATCTATTATTCTATGCAATTAATCCCAAGGAAGAAGGAAAATACTGTGGAGACGACAAGACAATCATGGCTAACAAGGGAAGTCAGGGATAGCATTAAAGTGGATCAGAAAGCCAAAATGTGCTGAGGATGATTGAGAAGCCATCAACATCCATCAGTGGATGATTACAAGTGCAGCAAGGAGGTGAAATATGGTAGTAAGCTAGCTGGGAATATAACAGAAGATTATAGGTAATTTTTCTTAAAATAACGAAAAGGTAAGTGAGAGGTAAGAATGGACCTTAGACCTCTGGAAAAAAGACTGGAAAAGTCATAATGGGGAATAAGAAATGGAACAGACACTGAATTTGTGCATTGCATAATTTCTTCACACAGAATCTTCAAGACAATCAGGGGTCAGTGATGAGTGCAGTGGAAATCACTAAGGAGAATGTACTGGAGAAAATGAAAGGTCTGAAGGAGGATAAATCATGTGTACCACAAGGACTACATCTCAGATTTCTGAAGGACATAGATGAGGAGATTATGGAAGGATTGGTGGTGATATTTTAGGAATCACTGAAGTCAGAGAAGGCTAAAAGGTAGTTAGAGTAACACTCCTGATTAAGAAGCAAGGAAGGCAGAAACTAGGAAACTATATAAAGACTACCCTGACCTCATCTCTGACAAGAGTTTGGACTTCACTATGAAAGACGAGATTGCAGAATACTTGGAAGTGCACAGCAGGATAGGGCAGAGTCAGCGTGGCTTCTTAAAGTGGAGGTCATGCCTGATAAATATTTTAAAATCCTCTGAGATGTAATGTTATGGACCAGACAATGCTCCCTCAAATATTCAGGAGATAGATTAGACCCTGACGTTTTTTCTTATTTTAAGGGTAAATGTAAGGTTTTGCGTTCCAGGTCTAATTAGGTTTGATAAAACTACCAGAGTTAAAGCAAAACACACTGTATCCATGCACTATAGTCATAATACAACAAAAGAAAGGATGTGAAATAACTGAACTCTATCGGAAAACTTAGCAGAATAATAGATACAGTGGCTATTACAAAGTAACTGTTCCAATGTAGTGACATAGCATCAACAAACCCCTGAAAAAAGGCAAATTCAGAATACAGATTTTCTCATATGTTTTTGCATATGAGGCGCAGGAGGAGAAACATCCAGAGAAAACTCAGAACTGAGTGCAGCAGTCAGGAGAGATTCACCGTCTTCCAATCCTAGTCTGAGACCCCTGCAACAACTGCTGAATATGAGAACTTAAAAATCCTGTTCTGTGAATAGAAGCTTAACCACGCTCATTCAGGCTGTTTTTATTGTCGCAACTTTAAAGAAAACACCAAAGGTTTCACAAGTTGTTTATCTTCTCGTAGGCTCCTCTGCACCTCTGCCCTAACAATTCTAAAAGAAGCCAGGACAAAATAAACATCTGAACGCCACAGCATCACCTCAGTAATGAGCAAGTTTGAAAAAGGGTTAACAATTGGGTGTGATCTATTTGGATTTGCAGAATGCCTTTGAGATGATTCCACACAGATAGTTGCTAAATAAGATAACAGCCGTAGTGTTATGGATAAGATACAGACATAGATATTAGCTTCCACAAGGCAGAATGTAAGGATAAAGGGGTCTTATTTATAATGACAGCCGTTGAAAAGAGTTGTTTAGCAGGGGACCGCATTGGGACCACAACAATTAACATTTTTCATTCACGATCCAAACAAAGGAACTGAGGGATTCTTTTTCCAGGTTTACAGGTGACACAAAGAGAAGTACATCATGAGGTAGTTTCAAGGAAGCAGGGAAGCTGCAGAGACTCACAGACGCTAGAAGAGTGAGGAAAGCAGTGTCAGAGGTAATTCTTGAGTTTATGCAGGTTGGTCGAAAGTATAGAGGCTTGGACAGTTTTCTAAACTGGGAAAGGCTTCAAAAATCTAAAGCACAAATGGACTTAGGAACATTAATTTAGAATACTCTTTGAGTTATCACGCAGGTTCAGATGGCAGTTAGGAAGGCAAATACAATGTTAGCAGTCATTTCGAAAGGGCTAGAATGCAAGAGCAGAGATGTATTGTAGAAGTAAATAAGCTAATGTTTACTTAGACTGCTGTGCTCAGTCTTGGGCCTCATATCTAAGGAAGGATCTTCCAGTGCGGAAGGGAGTTCAAAGGAGGTTTACAGGAATGGATGTTAGGTTTGTCATATGAAGGGCAATTGTGGCTGTTGTGTGTGTACTCCATTGAATTTAGAAGGGTGAGGATGTTCTGACTGAAACTTGCGGAATGCTTAGAGTTCTTCATACAGTAGATGTGAAGAAGATGGTTCCTGTAATAAAGCAGACTAGGGACCGAATGTACGGTCTCAGAAAGAATTGAAGATCATTTGGAACTGGGATGAGGTGGAATTTCTTTAACTTGGGTATCGTTATCCTTTGACACTAATTTCCTCAAGAAGGTTGTGAATGCTAATGCACTGTGACGAAACTTTGCCTGAAGAGAAGTGTTCTGTTCTGTCTCTCTTGCAGAGGGCTGCTGTCACAGTGGTGCTGAAATGACTCCTTCAAACCAGCAGGTAGTAACAAGCTTTACGGTCTCCCTGGCCGATTTGGTGGGGCCATGCTCACATAGACCGAGAAGGCTTTAGTTTGTCTTTCAGTTAATTGAGTAGGTTTTTGCTGGCTGCTGGAGTTAAAAGCTTGTGTTCTCTGCTGATAGACTGAAATCTTAGACGGACAGTCTTCCTCTTAAAAGTAAAAAGTGGAAGATTGCATCTTTCAGGGTTTCTTCCTACTGAACTAGAGAGAGAAAGCAAGTGAGAATAATAAACATATAGCTGAACTGCCTTTGCCAAAGGTACGTTTATGTGATGCTGCCTACACTGGGACAGTTGATGATTAGCAGTTAAATAATACATTATTGTGTTAAGTATTCGTGTTTTCAGTTCAGGCATTGAATTCAGTTGGACTAAATAGAAGTGCCTTGTGAATTAATGGCTTTTCAGCAGCTAAGGGTTTACCAGGTATGGAAGACTTAACTTGTGGGTGCTTACAAATGGTGAGTAAGGCAAAGCTTTAGAATTGGCAGGCAATCTGGTGTTGATCTTTCGTCAGTCCATGAGTAAAGAAGAGATAGTTGCAGCGATGGCTCAGCATTTACATTTGCCAAAAATGCAATACGAAACATCGTAAATACAGAAAAAGGAAATGAAGCAGCTTGAATTAGAAGGGGAAAAGAAAAGAAAAACAAAAAATAGCCCTAGCAGAAGAATGGGATAAAGAGAGAGATTTTGAACAATGGAACTTAGTACCAAAAAGAGAAAGTGGATTTAAAATAGCAGAGATGAAGGTAAAAGGTTGTCTGACGACAAGGATGGCTAACCATAGGCCTGCTGAGCATCTCCTTAAGTCAAAATGTTGTCACCGTTCGATGAAAAGGACATAGAAGCCTTTTCCATTTCATTTGAGCAAGTGGCTATACAAATGAATTGGTCACTGACCCTGTGGCTAGTCTTAATTCCACAAAGTTGGTAGGTAGAGCTAGTGACGAGTTTGTTTTGCTATCAGAGGAGTTATCTTAGGAGTATGATGAAGTGAAAAAAAACTATAGTAAGTGCATACAAACTGCTGCCAGAAGTACACAGACAAGATTGCAGAAATCGAAAGAGAGAACGTGGTTACACGTACAAAGAATTTAAAAGGATAAAGCAAACTATACAAGGGCACTTAAAATAGACCAGACATATGATGCACTTCCATTGTTACTTTCGATAAGTTGAAAAATTTGCTTCCTGAATTAGTGAGAACTCATGTGGAAAAGCAAAGGCTCAAAACTGTAAGATTAGCAGCTGAGATGGCGGGTGATTAGGAAATGGTTCATCAAGCAAAGTCTAGCTTCTGACAATTTCACTGATGGGGGAAGGGGTAGAAAATGGGGAAAAGAGAAATCCTCAGGCGGTAAGGCAAATGAAATCTCTTTGACCAAAGTAGAGATAGCTTACCACAGTTTAAAAAGATAATATGGGGGCGGTGTGGTGGTGGGGGAGCGGGATGAGGGGGTGAGGTGGGGGGATGCGGGTGCTGGTCGTGGTGAAGCGTGGGCGGCGAAAGCACAGTATAAGTACATAATTTCACTGCAATAAAGTAAGGCTGTGTCTCTGGGAGGATGGATGTTGCAAAACGACATTAGCCACTTTTATTTTTAAAATGGTAAAGGAAATGGCGGTTGAAGCAAAAATGCCACAAATGAATATACATCTTGCCCTGGCGTTTGTTGATACGAAAGTGCAAGACCTCTTCAGAGAGTTCACTTGTGTGAGTACAGTTTACTCAGGTGTAAAGGGGAGTAGGTAAGAAAATTTTAAGATTTCCAAGATTTTAAGTAATACAGAAGTGAGTGAATCATTGGCAGTGAGTTGAGGTGATAAGTAATTCAAAAGGATTAGTGCCAGAAAAGGTGGTAACATGTGGAATTCATAGTAAGAAGAATCGTAATCCATAACATAAGTGAGATTGGAGAGTCCAGTAAACAATGATAACGTGGTTCAAGGGAAAGAAAAAAATTCTCTTTACCTGAAAAACAGTTTATGCCTGAGAATTGTGGAACTGGACCATTGTGATGCCTACCATGATCGAAAACCCAGTGGAAAATCAGACAACTGAGGTGTCACAGGAAGTATATCTTGGGATTTTTTCCTGACTGCTTGCCAACAAAGTCACAGAGCCCTTGGGTTGAAACAGACAGTTCAGAAAAAGAGTAAAGATGAGGAAGCTAAAACTTAGTTTTCAGAAACTATGCTTGATCGAATAATTGAGAAAAAGAAAGCAACAAGAGGTGGATGACAAAGTGGTTCATTTTAATTCAGGAAAGTTAGCTGAAATACTACAGAAAGATGGAACAATAAAGCAGTAGCATCAAAAAGCATGCATAGAAGGCAAATCCGAACAACAGAGTTTCCTCGCAAACATACATTTCTCAATGGTAAATGCTGACGAGAAATATTCATTTAGGATATCATCCATCTCTTGCAGCTCTGCACGTAGATGTCCTTGTTGATCTTCAAGGGGCCTTATTCTCTCCCGAGTTACTCTTTTGTCCTTCATGTCCTTGTGGAATCTCTTTGCATTCTCCATTACCTTATCTGCAAAAGCCATCTCGTTTCCCCTTTTCGCCCTCTTGATTTCTCTTTTAAGTGTACTGCGACGCCCTCTATACCCTTCAGGGATTTCACTTGATTCCAGTTGCCTATAATGTCGCATACTTCCTTTTTCAAGACCAGGGCCTCATAACTGTAGCCATCCCGGCTTGCCTAATCCTGCCAGCCGAACGTGTTGGTCCTGAAACCTCATTAACTCACTTTTGAAAGCCTCCAATTTTCCAGACATCACTTTGTCTGCAACAAAAGCTTCTCCCAATCAACTTTTTAAACTTCCTGTCTAAGACCACCAAAATTAACCTTACCGCAATTTAGAACTTTAACTTCTGGACCAGAGCTGTCATTTTCCATTGCTATTTTAAAACGATTTGAATTATGGCCACTAGCTCCAAAGTGGACCCATTAACTCTTCTGTCACTTGCACTGTTTTATTTCCCTAGGGGAGGTCAAGTTTTGCCCCCTCTCTCGTAGGGACATCTACATACTGCATGAGAAACTCTTCATGAACGCTGAACATATTTGTCTCCATCCAAGTCCTTAACACTATTGCAGTACCAGTCGATGCTAGGAGAATTAAAATCCTCCAGTATTAAATCCCTATTATTCTTGCAGCTATATGCGGTTTGCTTACATGTTTGATCCTTGACCTTCCACTAACAATTGCGGAGCTTACAGTACAATGCTGTCAGAGTTATCTCCCACATTTTATTTCTCAGTTCTACCCACATAGACTTAGTGAACAAACCCCCAAGGATGTCTTATTGCAATACTGCTGTGATGTTCTCCCTGATCAAACCCATGCCCACACCCCTCGATCCTTTCTTTCGCATCTATACCCCGAAGTACCGAGCTGCCAGTCCTGTCCCGCCCCTCAGCCATGTTTCTGTGATAGCAATGACATCCCAGTCCCATGTACATATCCATGCCCTGAGTTCATTTGCCTTACCCTTTTAGTCTGTATTGAAATAAATGCAGTTGAAGCCAGTTTTCTTTTGCTTTCCACTATGCCCTTACCTTCCCTGCCCAGTTGAGATTACCAACATTGCCTTTCCTATTTAACTTGCTCTCGCATTAACCCCTGTACTGCCCTCAAACGTCTCTTTTATCCCCCTCCTGTTTCGGATCCCAACAGACTCGTTTCAACTCTTCAGAGTATTTTTAGATGTGCCCTCCACGATATTGATCCCCCTCCAGTTCAGATGCAACCTATCGGTTTTGTACAGGCCACCTCTGCCCCAGAAGATATCCCAAGAATCTGAATCCATGACCCCTGCAGCAGCTCTCAAGTCACGCTTTCACCTGCCAAGTCTTCTTATTCCTACTTTCACTAAAAGGTAGCACTGGAAGTAGTCCAGAAATTAGTACACGTGGGGTGTCGCATTTTAACCTTTTGCATAACTTCCTATGTGCTTCCCAGAATGTTACTGCCTACTAAATGAAGTCTTGATGAGGAAATGGAGACAACTACCTTTTCAGGCGTACGAAAAATGGGCAGAACTTCAACAAGTTATATTTCCAGTGTAATCGAAAGAAGGTTTTGCGGGGAGTACATGAGCTACCACTCAGAGTTCATTTTGGAACAAAGAAAACTCAAGCCAAAGTACACCAAAAAAAAAAATTTATTGGCCTGAATCACAAAGTTGTCAAATATGTCACACATTCTGGTAATAAGAAAACCTCAGAGAGTGATTTAAAAGAAAATACCCTTTACCCATATTAGCATTCGAGGAACCATTTACCAGAGTCTTCATCGATTGTGTAGGACCTCTACCTAAACGGAAAAGTGGGAAGTAATATTTGTTGACCATAACTGTTCCATCTACTAGATTTCCAGAGACCATTCAATGAAGCAAGATACAGCGGAAAGAATTGTCGAGGAATTACTTTTTTTTTGCTACTTAAGTACTATCCACAAAGATACAATCGGACTTTAAATCAAAGTTGTCCATGGAAGTAATGGATAACTTTGTAACAAAAAAAAATCAACTGCATTCCATCTGAAACCTCAGGGAGCATTAGAATGGTGGCGTTTATGACTATGTTAAGACTATTTTAAGTTCTTAATGTCGAGAGCTTGCAGAGGATTTGGTAACAAAAAAGCAGTTGCATCTGTTCTCTTTTCAATTAGGAATGCACCTAATGAATCAACTAAGTTCAGTCCAATTCAGTTCATGGTAACATCCTCAGTGCAGCGTCCGATGAAGCGTCAGTGTGTTTTCCCGCCTGGTTTTTCAACTCTCGGGTCCGTTGAGATGGATTAACTCACTTCCGGATTTCCTTCGTAGTGGAATGTATATGGGGTCCTGTTCAATGTGTTTATTAAACAGAATGCTTCATGGAGTGTCATGCTTCCAGGAATTCTCGTGCTTGTCTCTGCCTAGCCTGTCCCAGGATCTTGGTGTTGTCCCAGTCGAAGTCGTGGTTCTCCTTGTCCATGTGGATTGAGGGCTAGTTATGTTAATTGAGAAAAAGTTGGTGAGTCAGCATTCGGATATTACCTAATTGCATGATGTGTCTGTTTTTTTGGGGGGAGACATTGTATCGAGTGGTTGAGATAGCGAGAAAGCAATTAAAAACAGAACAGCTTGGAATGAACTAAGAAGCAGTTAAGAGATCAGTAGTTTCTCTGGTGGGGGAAAAAGTGTTCGTGTTACTACCACTTCACATGTGATGAAAAGTTGGATAGATTGGGTTTATTTTTATTGGGATACAGGAGGTTGAGGTGTGATCTAATAGAAGTTAAAAAGACGATGAATGCCATGGATAGAATGGAAAGTATGAGGCTTTTTCCCATGGTGAAGGGGTCAGTTAATAGGGGACACAGGTTCAAGGTGCGAGTGGGCAAATTTAAAAGAGATGTGCGAAACACATTTTTCACAGAAAGCCTGGTGAGGGCCTGGAATGCATTGCGAGAGGAGCTGATGGTAGCAGAAACAATAGCAGCATTCAAGAATCACCTGGATGAATACGTGAACGGGAAGGGAATAGTGGGATATGGACCCTGTAAGTGAAGACAATTTTCGCAAAATGGGTCGGCGCAGACTTGGAGGGCCGAAGGGCCTGTTCCTGTTCTGTATTGTTCTTTGTTCTTTTTTCTTTCTAGCAGTGGCCGGTAAACTTTTAAAAGGCAAAAATTAGTGGGTCTTATAAAATTGAAAGGAAAGCTGGTGAGGTGAATTATTTGCTAAACACACAAGATAGCAGAAAAATTCACAGATTGTGTCATGCAAACATTCTCAGACGGTAGCTGGAAGCAAAACAGAAGGAGAGTGTGCTGCTTGTTCCGAGTCACAGTGAAGAAGCAAATTCAGGTGATTCTGAATTTGACATGAATGAAATTAAATTGAACAATGAAGAAGTTTTCAGAAATTAGAATAAATTGCAGAGTTTCCTTCCAGAAAATCGAAATGAACTGAAAGAGTTATGACAATCAAATGGAAACGTATGTGGCAATGAGCTGGGAAGTGCAAATCTGATTATGCATGATATAGACATAGGAAATGCTGTTCCAATCATGCAACATCCTTACAGGTTTAACCCACTAAAACTGGCACGGTTTCAAAATGATATTGAAAGAATGTTCAGGGATGACACAATTGAAGCGAGTTGCAGCAAATGGAGCTCACCAGTAGTGATGGTAAGAAAGCAAATGTTAGCCAACGACATCATAGGAGCAGGAAAGCTTGACGTTTCGGGCCGAGACCCTTCACCAGAAATGGGGGAGGGGAAGGGGGTTCTGAAATAAATAGGGAGAGAGCGGGAGGCAGATAGAGGATGGATAGAGGAGAGGATAGGTGGAGAGGAGGCAGACAAGTCGAAGCAGCCAGGATGGAGCCAGTAAAGGTGAGTGTAGGTGGGAGGTGTAGGGGTGAGCTAGGTCAGTCCAGGGAGGACGGACAGGTCAAGGGGGCGGGATGAGGTTAGTAGAAAGGAGATGGGGGTGGGGCTTGAGGTGGGAGGAGGGGATAGGTGGGAGGAAGGACAGGTTAGGGGGACGGGTTCGAGCTGGGCTGGTTTTGGGATGCGGTTGGGGGAAGGGAGATTTTGAAGCTTGTGAAGTCCACATTGATACCATTGGGCTGCAGGGTTCCCAGGCTGAATACGATTTGCTGTTCCTGCAACCTTCGGGTGGCATCATTGTGGCATTGCAGGAGGCCCAGGATGGACATGTTGTCTGAGGAATGGGAGGGGGAGTTGAAATGGTTTGCAACTGGGAGGTGCAGTTGTTTGTCAAGCCTTCCTGCGCCTATGATGCTGCTTGGCCTGCTGTGTTCATCCAGCTCCACATCTTGTTATCTTGGATTCTCCAGCATCTGCAGTACCTATTATCTCTGTTACCCAATGACTGCATGTTCTGTCTAACATGTAGACTCTCAACAGCAGATACCTCCAGGCACTGGATCAATATGCCTAACGCTACCAATACAAGATCCTGCAAATCTGCTGGGAAGAAAGACACACCGACACCAGCGTCCTTGACAGGCCAACATCCCCAACATCAAAGCACTGATCAGCCTTGATCGGCTACAATGGGTTGGGCACATCGTGCGCATGCCGACGTGAGACTCCCTAAGCACGTGCTCCATTTCCTGCTTCAAAATAGCAGGCGAGCCCCAGGTAGACACAGGAAGTGCTTCAGTCAAGGTTTCAATGGTGATGTGCAGCTTTCCCACAGACACCTGGGAATCACTGGCCAAAGACCATCCGAAGTAGAGGAAGAGCATCTGGAATTGCATTGAGCATTTGGAGACTTACCATCGGGAAAAATGGAAGTCAGGTGAAAATAGCAAAAGGAGTGCGCTGTCATACCAATGGCTCACCAACCCCTTCCAGTGACCACCACCTTCCTCAAGTGTAACAGAGCCTGTGGTAGTCTTATCTGTTTGTGCAGCCACCTATGGACTCAGCCTGAGAGTGGAAAAGGGAGATCCTCGTTGATGATGGTGAAGTGGACTACCCTATTCCATATTTGGAATAATGTTGAGAAGATGTGACAAGCAACTTATATCTTTTGTAATGATGCTGTCACTTGAAAAGACTATTTTGTCCTGTTATTTCTTAAGAGCGATTTTAAGGCAAAGGCACCAAAATGGGTGCATAAGACGACTTCTGGATATAACTTGTGAGGCCTTGGCTTCTTTTAACGGCCTGGATAGGTGCGGTCAGTTCTCACAGATCTGGATTCTGTTTGTTTCCAGTAACTTCAAAAGCTCTGGGGGTCTCAAAGGAGTTGGAAGCTTCCGTAAGTGTCTCTTGGCTGCTGTTTTCTCTGAATTTTCTCTTGTTCTTTTTATCCTCCTTGGTCGGAGAAATGCACGTGAGAATTTGTGTCTGAATTTTCCTCATTGCCAAGAGTTGTGTTTATGGGATTTTACTGCATTGGGGCGTTTAATTAGGAACAGTTGCTCTGTCTATAGTTCAGTAAAGTTTTCCAATCATTAACTTATTCTAAATTCCTCTTTATTTTGTTTTTATTTTAACTATAGTGTTTAAATAAATCGTGCTTTACTTATCGTCGAGAAGTTTGACCAGTTCCATTGCATTTGGAACATGCAACTTCACATCTACTGTTCAAATAAGAAAATCTTAGCGTGTAGGCTACTTTCTGAAAAGGTTTTGAGGAGGTCTGGTTTGTTTCATAACATTCTAAGCTTGACTTGTGTGAAGGGTTCTAGCAGATATATTTACCTAAAAGAGCAAAGAAATCTCAGATTTCCTGATACAGAATGGATCATACCAGTTTAATGTCATTCTGCTCGGTAGGAAAAATGTGCCAACCACATTTCAAAGATTAAACAACAAAATCATTTCGGAATTAACCAATTGTGTGGTGGACATTGACGACCTGATTTTTTTTTTAGACACATGGAAGGAAAACGTGGAACATCTAGCAGAATTGTTTGATGCTTTCGGAGACCGACTTGGTAACAGTGAGTTCACAAGGCCATAGTATTAGATGGGAACAGATGGCCCCACGGGATATGGAAACAAAGGTGACTGGGAAATTTCCCATGCTGTTGACAAAGAGGGAAGCATTGCGATTCCTAGGCCTGAGTGATTTTTCTTTTCGGAAATTCATGCCAAATGTTAGCAATGTTGTTGCACCACTGACTGACCTGTTGAGGAAGTGTAGAAAATTACAGTGAACGCATTTGTGTCAGAAAGCATTTGACAGTCTGAGAACTGTGTTGAGCACTACTGCAGTTTTACCAACACCCAATTACGTACATCTGTTCAAGGTGATTGTTAATGCAAGTGATGTGGGTGTCCATTTTGTGCTCTTGCAAGGAGGCAACGAGAGTCAAGAAAGACATATTGGGTATTATTCCATAAACGTGAATGTTTATCAAAAGAAATAATGCAGGGTTCAGACGTTGAGTTTGGTGTTGATATCGTTACATTTCAACATTCATGTTGCCGGTAACAATTCTGAGGATTGTGTGTACTGATCTTAAACCTTTGATATTCCTTTTTCCTTTTTTTTTGATAAATTTAAGGAGAAAAGTACTAAACGATTTAAATGGAGTTTATTGTTCCAGAGATTCAATTTGCAAATTAGACATTTGGCAGGAGTAGAGACCGTGATCGCCAATGTGTTTTCTAAAATGTGAAGGAAAATGGAGATGTTCTGTGACAGAAGAAACGGACTCAAATCAATTGTATTATTGAATGTTTGCATGCTAGTGTCAATGCATTTTGCAAGTAATGTACAGCACTAATAACGTGAGATTAAAGTCTTTGAAACTGAAGCCGTTGTACATTGATAACTAGTTTATTAAGGTGGGAGGGGGTGAGATGGTAGTGTGCCTTTATGAGATTTTTGCTATCCTGCTTTTCTTGTAGAGGGGTGTCAACATGTCTCCTTCATACAGGCAGTTGATAAACAGGTTTGAGATCTCCCTGTGTGAATTTTACATTATTATATAAAGTAAAATAAAAATAAGCAGGGTCAGGATCAGACAGACCCAGAAAGACTTTTGCTCTCCTTTCCGGTGTTTGAATAGATTTTTGTTGGCTGCTGCAGCTGAAATCTCCAGTTATCTGCTGCTGGAGTGAAGTCTGAGACAGAGAGGTTACCTTTTAAAATGAAACAATCAGTATTTGTTTTCGTGTTTCTTTCTACTGGATGGCAGGAGAACAATTAGGAATAATACTGTATTGCTGAATTGTGTTTGTCAAGCGTGTGTTCATGACAGGCTACTTGTGTTGGAACAGTTGATGATTAGTGGTTAAATAATTCATTATCTTACTAAGTATTTCAATAGAGTAAAGGAATGCCAAATCTTCCTTCTCTTGTATTTTAATTGTGTTGTCAAGATAAAGTGTGATCTGATTAAGGTTTAGCGATGGACCAATTGAATCATATCCTAACAACACTTCACACGTGTCTTTCAAAAAAGTTAAACGTTAGGGCACTGGTTATCACCATGATGTACTTAGGCGGATTACCCATGGGAAATGCAGACTTGTTTGGAAAGGGTAGGGACTTCCGTCGAGGTGGGATACTCTTCAGAAGGTTGTATAGACTGGATAGGCCTAATAGACTTCTTCCACACTGAAAGCGTTCTTTAGTAGGAAGTAACTAATAATTAATGAAGTAAGAAAATCTAAGAAAATGAATTATTCAGTTGACTAAGAAAATCAATTTATGCATGATCTGGCTGTGGTAATGACAACCCGTTAATATAAATCTATTGTGAGTACTCGACTTGAACTTGGCAATCATTGCAAGCATTGAGAAATGTAAAGTTAACCTGACACATATTCTTTTTCAGCATTTTCTCTCCACATGCCATTGAATCAAAAACCTGCACAGATGCAACATGTATAATGTCTATAGATTTCAATGTGCAGCATTCAGAATAGTGATGCACGCCATATGCCAGTAATTGCAACTTTTGTCTTTGTGAAAGAGTTTTTTTTAAAATCTGCATTTGTGAGATGTTATGTGTTAATTGAATATGAAGAATACTGGTCGAGCTTACGGTAGTGTGCATCCTGCTGTATATACCCTCTAATAAATTAGTTATTTAATTTGTCTTGATCTATTGTTGCCAACTGTACCATGATACAAAATGCATTGGGCAGCAGAACAGATTGCAGAATACAGTGTTACAGTTACAGAGAGAGGGAGATCAACATTAACATTTGAGAGGTTCGGTCAAAAGTTTGAAAAAAACCGGGGATGAAGCTATTCAGAATCTGCTCATACGTCTATTCAAACTTTTGCATCTTCTGTCCAATGGGAGAAGGTATAACCGGGATGAGAGGGGTCTTTGATTACGTTAGTGATTTTCTCGTTGCAGTCGGAAGTTTTGACAGAGTCAATGGATGCAAGGGTACATTGTGTGATGGACGGGGCTGTGCACGTGACTCTGTAATTTCTCGCAGTCTTGCTTTAACACGCTATAAGACATCCAGACAAGATGCTTACTATGGCATATCTTGAAAAATTAGCAAGGGCTTTTGTGGACCTGCCAAATTGCCTTAGACTTATGAGGAAGTAGAGGCGTTGTTCTGCTTCCTTGACAGCCACTTCAACGTGGATGGACCACAACAAATATTTAATGATCGTCATTCCCAGGGACTTGACGCTCTGGATGGTCTCCACATCAGCACCATTGATGCAGACAAGGGTGTGTGCTTCAGTACCTTTCCTAAAGTCAATGACCAGAGCCTTCATTTTGCTGATGTTTCTGGAAGGATTGTGGTCTTCAAACGATGCTGCTAAGTGTCCAGTCTCTTTTCTGTAGTCTGTCTCATTATAGTCTAAAATCCAACCTACAATGGTGATGTCATCATTCCACCCCAATGGAGTTGCGATGGAATTTGACTTCACAGTCGGGAGTGTATTAGGAGTACAGCAGGGAGATGAGTATGAGGCCTTGTGGGGCTCTGCTGTTAACATTTATTGCAGAGAATGAGTTTTCACCAATTCTTACTGATTGTGGTCTACCGGTCAGGACTTTGAGGACCCAGTTACAGAAGTCTGGGAATGCATTTGTTTGGACTTGTGTTGTCGAAGGCACAGCTGCAGCCAGTAAGTAGGAGCCTGAAATGGGAATCACTATTATCCAGGTGTTCCAGGGATAAGTGTCGGTCGAGGGCGATGATGTCTGCCATGGAACTGTTGCATCAGTCGGCAAATTGTATAGGATCAAAGCAGTCCGGTAAGTTTAAAAATTGTTTGCAATACAGTTATGGGCCAGACTAAACCCCTCAAACTATATTAAGAAGATAGCCTAGACGCCAAAATTTTCGTATTTTTAAAAGGCAAGTGTAAGGGGTTGTGTTCCGACTGCAATCTGGGAGAGATGTATTGCAATTTCAAACTTAAAGAGTGACTGAAAACTAAACTGAAATCTTGGTTCTGTGAGAGTTTGAACCCACCACCTCATGCTGCTTCTATTGTTCCAAGTTTAAAAAAAAATTTCATAAGTTATTTTATCTCTTGACTTGACACAGATCACTTGGCACTTCTGTCTCAACCTTCTTTTGTAATAAAAGAAACGAGACAAAGTGCGCCTCCTGAAACCATTGTATCATGATCATTCCACTTGAAAAAATGAACTGTCGATATATAAAGAGATAAAAGGTACTGCAGATGCTGGAGAATCCGAGATAACAAGTATGGGGCTGAAGGGTTTGGGCCCGAAACGTCAAGTTTTCCTGCTCCTAATTGCTGCTTGACCTGCTGTGTTCATCCAGCCCCATGCTTGTTATGTCGATATATAAATATGTTTTTTTAAAATTACACTATCAGTACAATGCAATGCATTTACATTGCATTGATTCTAAGCAGGCAAATAATCACTACTACAATCTATTTCAGTCTGTCTTTTCCCCACCACCGAACACTTCTAACTTCCTTCGGCAAAATCACGATAATGCCTCAGCAGTTACGCTCGGATATACGTAAACAGATCCACACCAGGCTTTTGGCTATGATGGTTTGATCTTTATCACTATTCTCATCACTACTGCCACCTTTTACATTAACTTCTGCCATTTTGAGTAGTGTCACTTTGTATTTCCAACTTCCGAAGTTCAAATGTTCTCTCTCTCTTCCCTCTCCTTAGCCCGTTCTTCTGCTTTTAATCACAACTCAAACCTTTCATTTCCTTTTCAGTTTCAAGCTATTTTAACTGTTTTGTTCTTTGATCTGCTGCATCTTTTTATCCCTCTCTTTTCATTTTTGCCTCACTTTCTTATTTTTCTTTTTTCCCTTGCCGTTGCCTCTGAATCAAACTGCTTCATTTGCAATAGAATTTCAGCTATTTCCAATTATTCTGATCGCATTTCTGGAAAATGTAAGTGTTAAGGAAACCCAAACCTCTGTTCGTCTGTCAATTCCACAAGCTCGGTCTACTTCACTTTCTGCAAGCCACTCCAAGTGACTGCTTCCACACCCAGGAAACTCTTAATCTCTGATGCGGCAATAATAACACAAGGCAGTCCTTATGTTTCCCAATCAAATGCGACAGTTAAAACAGAATATAAATACTCTCCAGTCTCTGTCTTTCAGTCCAATAATCCTCAACCCAACCCAATTTAAAGACTTTAATCCTGGACCAGACCCAATTTTGTCATGGATCACACTGGACTCTATCCCCCACGAGGTCATAGGGAGATAGCTGAGACATTAATTTGCTATTTACGTCAAGGTGATGTGACACTTTTTATGCCAGATGCAATTCGATGTGGTTCACCACTAGGTTTTACGCAAAACATACTTTATTGTTACAACACAGTTAAAATTCAAATGAAAAGACTACTGAATACTTAAGAAGATACTATACGTAATAACTACTAATCATCAACTGATCCAGAGTTTCAGACTGTTTTCCCCAGAGTATAAATGTCAATTACAAGGGGACTTAGGTTGAAGTAAAGGGGTATCAGTTTAAGTGAGATGTGAGAGGGTTGTTCTTCAGACAGAGGTTGGCAAGTACCTGGAATTTGCAAGCAGAGGAGGTCGTGGAGATTGATACAATAACAACGTTTCAGAATCATCTTGGCTGATATATGAATAGGCAGGGGGCAGAGATACAGGCTGCGTAGAACCTCATTTTTTTTTGTTTAGAAAGGCATCACGTGTTGGCAGCACCTTGGTCGAGCGAAGGCCTGTTCCTGTACGGTACTTTTTTGTTCTGAACACCAGGTCAGGTGCCCATGTTTAGCAACTTTAAAAAAGTGGCATAAAAATAATAACTCCACTGGTAAGTGCAGTGTTGACATTTATGTAATGGAAGACGGTGTACACATTTTGTTAAGTCACTATGCAATTTTATAAGGTTTTGATGAGATTATACTTGGGGTACTGCCTTTAGCCTTGTAAGAGTGCTTGTGGCAAGCAATTGAAGGACGAGGGACATTCCAAGGCATACTCATACTGGACTCAACAAAGTTGCACTGCCTTTCTCTTCACACACGCTGCTGGACCTACTGAGTTTCTGCACGACCAAAAATAAAGCATATCATTTGATTGACGTGGAATGACACATATTAAACACACTCTCTGCCTCTATGACCATGATAGTGGGAGCAGTGTGACGACTGCATGCAAATATAAATCTCACCAAGATTATTTCTAAGTAACAGGTAAAACAGCAATTGCTACCGATTAGCACGGTAGAGTTAGCAGTCTCCAGACAGCACAATAAACTAAACATTCCATTCCAAATTTCTGGTTATTTCTGGTTTTAGGGATGTGCTGTTATTCTTCCAATAGTTCAATATTCAACATTGTTCAACAGACCCTGTAAAGTAATTTTGACGGTGCAAAACCTTCAACATATACATAGGAAACGTAGTATCAACATCTAAATAAGCATTTTGAATTCTGAATAATTATTGGCCTTACCAGCAGTGTATAAATACTTGAAAGGATAATAACGAGAATGTCCTCAGTAACGGCTGAATCTTTACTACTTTGGTCATTTCACGTTGGACTAGTAATTAATTAATGACATTGGGTATTACATTGGTGAAGGTTAATGAAATCTTCAAATGGTGGAACTGTTTCACAGTTCAGGTTTCATTGTGTCAGTTTCTTGCCTGAATTAAACATCCACTTCTCTGCCGGTGGTCATAAAATACAAGGACACAGCGCAAATTTCGGTATATATTTCATCGATTATTACTGAAACACGCTTCTTGCTGACTTCCCAATTAGAGAAAACATGGAACACGTTCTTCAAATCATGAATGCTCCGGTCATCAAAGTATTGGATCGTCTTTAAATTTCAAGGGAGCATAAAAAGTCTGTCGAATATATCAGAAAATATAGAATTCTGTTATCACAGAAACATGGGAGCATGAACTGCAATTCAACACTTGTTCACCAACTTCAGTTATACAGTCAGAGAGTCATACAGTGCAGAAAAGGCATCTCGACCCAATGGGTCTCCACCAGTATAGCTACTGCAAATCGCAAGTTTGCGCACTGCTCTAATATCCCTGAATGCTATAATATTTCAAGTGTCATCCAATTTTGTAAGGATTGCAATGTTTGCAGTCTCCACTACATCCCCAGGTAGTGCATTCCAGATTCCCACTACCCTCTTGAGTGAAAAGGTTTTTTTCTGAAATACCCTCTGAATCTCCTGCCCTTACTCTAAACAATTCCATGTCATGATTGACCACCTTGATCAAGGAATTTTCTGCTCTCTATTCTCCCTGCACATACCCCTCATAATCTTACATGTCTCAATCATATCCCCTCTCAGTCTGCCCTGATCTGAAGAAAATAATTCAAACCTGTCTAATCTCCCTCACAGCTCAATTTCTCCAACCCAGACAACGTACTAGTGAACCTCATCTGTACCCCCTCTAATGATATCACATCCTTCCTGTCGTGAGCTGACTGCAATTGCACATTTTATTCGAATTGTAATCTACCAATGCTATATAGAACTCCAACATTACCTCCTTTATCTTATATACGCCACAAATGGTGAAAGCAAATGTCCCATATGCATTCTCAACTATCCTATTCAAGTACTCTGCCGACTGCAGGGATCTCTGAACAATTACCTCAAGATCCCTCTCTTCCTCTAAGCTACACAATATTCTGCCATCCATTAATTACTCCTTCATCTTGTTTCTTCTTGTAACGTGCATCAACTCAGATTTATCAGCGTTAAATATTATTTGCCAAGCTTCTGCCCATTTGACTAAACTATCTATACCTTCCTGCAAACTTCAATCATTTTCTTCACTATTAACCACATTACTATTTTTGGTGTTGCCTGCAAATTTATTAAACATCTCCCCACTCCTCCCCCAAGCCCCCCCACCCATACACACATACACAAACCACATTTTCATCTATATCATTTATGTATATAACAAACAGTAAGGCTATAGCACTGATCCTTGCATTCCACTGCTGGACACCAGCCTCGCATCATTCGAACAGTTTCCTACCACTACACTTTGTGTCCTTTTGCTAAGCCAAGTTTCTGCTCCGTCTCGCCAAGTTTCCCTGTATTCCATGTGTTTTAACCTTATCAATTAATCTCCCATATGGGGCCTTGTCAAAACCTTTGCTAAAATCCATATAAAAAACATCACTGAACATCTACCGTCCAATATCCAATAGTTCCCTATCACTAATGTATGATTCACCTTCTGTTTGCCTGGTTCATCGTTACCACCCTACTTAAAAAGTGGAACCACATTAGCCATCCCCCAGTCCTCTGGCACGTCATCCGTAGCCAGATAGCAATTCAAAATTTGGGTTAGAGGCCCTACAATTCCCTGCCTCATTGCCCACAGCAGCCGAGGATGCCGAGATTTGTCCGTTTTCAGCCTGACAGCAGCCACCAATATCTTCCCATTTCATATGTTGAACTGTGCAAGTGCCTCAAAAACCCCTTTCCTGAATTATACTATCTCCTTTTCCAGAGTGAAGACCGAAGAGAAGTATCTATTTAACGCTCTTCCAGTATCCTGTGGCTTCAAACACAGGTTTCCCCACTGGTTCCTGATGGACCCTGCTCGTTCACTCCTTAACCTCTTCCCTTTAATATACTTTTAAAAATGAGGTTGCAGGCTTGCTCATCGGGCCGGTGTGTTTGATTGCAGACATTTCGTAACCCTGTTCGGTAACATCGTCAGACTGCCTCTGTCGAAATGTTATTGTTATGACCCACTTGTTATTGACAGGCCTCAGTTCGACTCACCAAGTAAGTCTGCAACGTCATCAACGTTCCAAGCTACAAATCTTCTCAAAAAACTTTAAAATTAAAAAATATCTCAGCATTCTCCTTAATTCTGTTCACAAGTCCTTCTTCATGCACCTTTTTTTGCTCTTCTAATTGCTCTCTTAAGTTCACTCCTGCACTTCCTGTACTCCTCTGAGACCACAGCTGAATTTCTCCTTTTGGACTTGCTAAAAACTATACCCCTCTTCTTTATTCAGCTCTAAACATCCAGGGTTCTCTGAACATATTGCTCCTGCAATACCCTCTATTAGATATATGATAGACCTGCACTCTACTCAGGTCATTTTTCAAAGCCCCCGACTGCTCCACTGTAGACCTACCTGAAAGTAGCTGTTCCAGTCACCTTTGGCCAGATCCTGCTTTACTTTAATAAAATCTGGCTCCCCCCCATCCAAAGCTGTCTTTTGAGGTCCATCTTTTGCCTTGTCCAGAAAAAATTTGAACCGTATCATATTTTGGTCGCTATTGCTGAAATGTACCCCCCAGTCTCACATGGAACGCTTGTCCTGCTTCTTTCCTCAGAGCCAATTCCACCAGTGTGCCAAAAGTGTTGGGCCTTCTACATAATTCAAAATTCACCCCTCGATACACTTCAAGAAATCCGCCCCTTCTACATCCTGAAAACTATGACGATCCCAATCTATGATGTGGAAGATTAAATCTCATCGTATCATTATCCAATTCTTACACTTACACGCTTCTTACTTCCTGCTGACTCTTTGGGCCCTATAATACATGATATAATACATTAACACTTCTGACAGAGGATTGCTATCTCCGTGTACCCATTATAAGTTGCAATTGATCTCAACAAAAAAGAAAACATCCCCCAACCACCATCTGTCATCGCTACATTGCATAAATTCATTTAAGGTGTTTGTCCCCTTGGAACATGCACAGACTAGACAAAATAATTCTGTTTTCACCCAAAGATATGTTTTTAACAAACTAGTTATTTCAACTAGATCATGTCTTTATCTTCTTTGTACTCGGGAGCAATCTTTGCATCTGTATCGTTTGTTCTCAGAATGCAAAAAGAAACGTAATGATGCCATCATTGGATAGAATACTCATTTTGTAACTCTCTGTAAATTTGACTTTAAATACGTCGATCTATGTTTTTTGTAGATATCACTTTTTTCAAAATGTAAAACTGTCCCACTTCAGATTGATCACAATTAAATGTTCAGTCGACTTTCATCACTGTAACCGCCTCTATTAAATGTTTTATAAAACTGATGTATGGAGACACACGTATTGAGATAAAAATTACATCAACTTCATGCACTTACCTCCTGTTTGAATCACGTGTTTGAAAATCTGCTGATTTCGTATTTGTGTTCCAGTTGCCTGATGTAAAGTAAATAGCCAGCTTTGTTAAATACATGTCCAGCTGATTGAGTTAATTAACATGAAAAGTCAAACACCACAAAACACTTTCGTTGATCACAATGAATTTTTCGCAGCAAGGTACACTTCCTACCGGAGCCACAATTCCTGCAGATACATCCACCAACAACAATGAGCATCATGACAAGGGTAATCAGTGGCAACGTACTCCCACAAAACATTAAAGGACAAGCGATATGTCATAACCCTGAAGAAGGCAGAGATACGATTAAAAATAAACAAGTTAAATACTGAATACTTACAGGCAGCTCAAGAGACCCATCAATGTCAATTCAATTCAGCTGGTGACTGTGCAACCCACAAACCTTCTGCAGTAAATAATGTAACCCTTAAATGTAATCCGATAAATTAGCACAAAGACAGAATGAGGCACTGAGAGAG
Organism: Ginglymostoma cirratum; assembly: GCA_024137785.1. NCBI lineage: Eukaryota > Metazoa > Chordata > Chondrichthyes > Orectolobiformes > Ginglymostomatidae > Ginglymostoma > Ginglymostoma cirratum. The sequence goes on from JAHRHZ010000166.1 coordinate 73,756, forward strand.
AGAAAAGAAGGTAGAGACACATCTGAAACAAAGCGTTCGCTTTATAGAACAACGTCATTTTGCAAATATCATCCTGTTGGGCACAGTATGAGGTTAGACAGTTCTCCAAATTTTTGTACATTAAACCAAATCTAATTGATTATTTGGATCCTCCTCTGTCTACGTCTATTAATCCGAATTTAATTATGAGGATGTTGACGTTATGCTGCCACTATATGAAATGCTGCTTCGACTCCACATGAAGTACTGTGCGCGGATTTGGGCACAACACTGTAGCCTTGGACGTGTACATCATAGGTTTAGAAGTTTGTAATCTTGAATTCAGTGGTGACGTTATGAAGAGAGGTTATGCAAATTAGATCTGTTTTCTCGTGAATTCAGAAGATTAAGCAGATATCTTATCAATGTATTCATGATACGAACAGGTAAAGGCAGGGCATATAAAAATATATTTTTCTCCAAAGATTGGTAGGGGGCAGGGTTTACAAATTAGGGCCAGACTGTTCAAGAGAGATGTTAGAAAGTGATTCTGCACACAAAAGTTGGCAGCTATTTGAACTCTTTTTCACAAATGGTGCGTAATTTTACATCAGTTGGTGATATGAAATCTGAGATGCATAACTTCTTGTTAATCAAGGTAGTAAAAGATATGGGCCAAAGGCAGGTAAATGAAGTTAGACCGCAGATCAGCGATGATCTAAATGAATGGCAAAATAGTCTTGAGATGCTGAATGCCTACTCATTTTCCTGCATTCCTTCGACTATTTCCGCATTTCTCTCAATGATCTCCTGCCTCAACCCCTCACTTACCATCCCAACAACCAGGTCCTTGCTTCTGCACTCCACCCATACCACCACCCACACACCAACTCAACATGAGTATATGATCCATATTTCCATACTTCAGGTAGAAAGCAGAATCTTTCACATGGTCTTTCACACCTGTTTTTGGAACTCTCAAGAAAGCATTGAAATCCAAACATCTTCCATATTAGATGCAGCTCTTCCACTGATGGAACTACAATATTCCATCATTTGTAATAACAATTGCAAATGGAACATGAACACCATATTCGACTCTTCAACTTTAATGCGCACATTCTACCCAAATAAACCAATCAACAGATATTTCAAAAACAAAGTTGCTGGAAAAGCTCAGCAGGTCTGGCAGCATCTGCGAAGGTAAAAACAGAATTAATGTTTTGTGTCCGGTGACCCTTCCTCGGAGCTAGGTTCTGAAGAAGGGTCACTGGACCCGAAACATTAACTCTTTTCATTCCTGATTCACAGCATCCACAGTTCCTTCAGTTTTTAACAGATGTTTCAACTCCAGCTCATGCAGTTCCTGCAGCCCACATGGTTCCTTCACTGACACAGCATTCCAATCATTTTCCCCCTTCTCACTGATTAAATATACTCGAATTCATACAGACAATATATCTGCAACATCCATAATAGCAGCAGAATTCCTCCAACAGGAACCAGTGTGCGAATAGACCGTGTCACTCCAACCAACAAAGTCACTCTCCAAACAAAATGCTCCTTTATCATTGCCAAATGGAGAGCAAATCATCAAATGACCACTGCAGATTTAATTGGTCCCTTCAGTGCATTAATTATGTACGTCTGGCTAAGATTCATCTGACTCTCTTTCTCCCTGAGAATGCAATGCTCTTTCTACAAATCCCTACCCAAACATAACCTCGACCTCAGTGCTGCACCGAACAATGTAGCATTGACCAGGTATTGAACATCTGACAGTACGACACTCCTGAATCACTGAACCTTTCAAGGGAAAATTCAGACAGCCATGGCAATGGGGACAGCCTGGTTAATTGTGTAACTAGAATATTTCGATTTTGATTGTATATTTTATCTTTTGAAAACAGACTGAATGATATTGAGGAAGAGAGAGTGCTCCTAATTGTCTACACAAACAAGCAAAAATGAAGAAAGCATTCAAATTTCTCTGGCAAAGTTCACAAACTCACGATTTCTCAACACTTCCCAGTCAATGTGTCTCAGTCTATCATCAAAGTTGTTAAGCATGAATTGAAGTTTTTTCCTCGTAATTATGTTACATGCCCACTTCTGTGTCAAAAGTTAACATACGTGTGATTACAGCTTTTGTTTTGTAATATGTGGTTGGGCCATTAATTAGACAGATGCACAGATCTTTCTGTCTTGTTATTTGACCCACTTACTCAATGCTTGCAACATGCCTTAATCAGGATTGTCCTCCACGTGCAAATACTTTGAAACAAATGCAAAGACCCAGACAAGCAAACAGTGAATCACATGAAATCTCATTGTTATCATCAGCCCTGTTCCGATTTAGTATGAGTGATATACCATTCTCACATCTCACGCACATTCATCCTCCAAACCTATCCTACTGTCTCACACTCATTACCCTTCCCTATTGCGACACCATTGCCAATCGACATTCTCCCCAATACTTCTGTAATAGAAACCAAAAAAAATTACCTCTTCCTATCTACTTTTTCTCAACCTCCAATCTCAAACTACATTGCTTGTCACCTTTTGAAGCATTTATTGATTCTATTGTCTCTTCATGCTCACAGAAAACATTACCCGATTTGTAGTTATAGTAGGAACTGCCGATGCTGGAGAATCTGAGATAACAAGGTGTAGAGCTGGATGAACAAGCAGGCCAAGCAGCATCAGAGGAGCAGGAAAGCTGATGTTTCGGGCCTAGACCCTTCTTCAGAAATGGGGGAGGGGATGGGGGTTCTGAAATAACTAGAAAGAGAGAGGGGGAGGCGGATGGAAGGTGGATAAAGGAGCAGATAGGTGGAGAGGAGACAGACAGGTCAAGGAGGCAGGGATGGAGCCAATAAAGGTGAGTGTAGGTGGGGAGTTAGGGTGGGGGTTGGTCAGTCAAGGGAAGACGGACAGGTGACGGAGGCAGGGATGAGGCTGGTAGGTAGGAGGTGGGGGTGGGGGTTGAGGGGAGAGGAACAGATAGGTGGGAGAAAAGCCAGACAGGTCAAAGAGGCGGGGACAAGCTGGGCTGGTTTTGGGATGAGGTCAGGCGTGGGGATGAGCTTGTCTGGTTTTGGGATGATGTCAAGGGTGGGGAGATTTTGAACCTTGTGAAGTCCACATTGACACCATTGGGTTGCAGGGTTCCCAAGCGAAATATGATCAGAGGATTAGATAGGGTGGACAGTGAGAGTCTTTTTCCTAGGATGATGACGTCGGCTAGTACGAGGGGGCATAGCTGCAAATTGAGGGGTGATAGATTTAAGACAGATGTCAGAGGCAGGTTCTTTACTCAGAGAGTGGTAAGGGCGTGGAATGCCCTGCCTGCCAATGTAGTTAACTCAGCCACATTAGGGGCATTTAAACAGTCCTTGGATAAGCATATGGATGATGATGGGATAGTGTAGGGGGATGGGCTTAGATTAGTTCACAGGTTGGTGCAACATCGAGGGCTGAAGGGCCTGTTCTGCGCTGTATTGTTCTATGTTCTATGTTCTATGAGGTGCTGTTCCTGCAACATGGACCCTGGAGGGTAGGATCAAGGAAAACCCCAAGGCGTTCTATACTTATATCTGGAACAAGAGGATGGCCAGAAGGAGGATAAAGCCAATCAGGGATAGTGGAGGGAACTTGTGCACAGAGTCAGAGCAGGTAGGGGAGGTCCTTAATGAATACTTTTCTTCAGTATTAACCATTGAGAGGGATCTTGACATTTGTGCTGACAGCATGAAAAAGGCAGATATGCTCGAACAGGTTGATGTTAGGAATGAGCACGTGCTAGAAATGTTGGTAGTGGAGTCAGATATTTTAGAGACTTTAAAGCGACTCTTAGATAGGCACATGGCGGTAAGTAAAATGTACTGTACGCAGGGTAGATTGATCTTAGTAAGATAACAGGTCGGCACAACATTGTGGGCCGAAGGGCCTGTACTGTTCCATGTTCTACCTTCTATGTTCTATAATGATTACTTGAAGGGAGATGTTGTAGCGCTGAGCAAGTTCCACTTTATTCTTTGGCTCTTTTTACGGTTCAACAAGGACATCTTTTTGCTTCATTTCAGGTCTTAATGTCCATCAGCTACGACAGCACAGAGGCACCCATATCCCTGTGAAATCTTCCTCCCCTCCCTTTCCCTCTGACTTCATCGCTTTCTCTAACACAACCTGTTGTTGGGTATGTACTCTAGCTTCTGACGTTCCGTCCTTTGGCGCTGAATGTTGGGAATCAGTGAAGGACTTAATCTTAGCCCTTTACACCCCCAACTCTATGAAAGTCAGTTTTGACGTGACATCGAACTTTTCTTTTGTCACCTACATCTGTTTATTTGATAAGGCTACTTCTGTACTCATCCAACAAAACCCTTCACCCACCTCCAACATTCTCCCTCCCAATGGACTTCTTCCTCTGATCTCTTCATAGAATCATGCAATGTGGAATCTTAGCATTCAGCGCTTCGAAACCAGACAGACGGTCCAAATAGCAAAGATCAAGGTTCAAAATCTCCCCACAGGCAGATAGGTAGGAACAGGCTGAAACAATAGGTTTTCCACAGCAGTATTGTTTGTGAACTTCTGGGAGAAGGTAGGAGGGGCTTGTTCGGGGGGACCATAAGATGGGAAACTCTAGGGCAGTGACCCACAGCTGAGACGTAGCGACTGAAGGCCTCCTGAGAACTGGTGATCAGCCTTGGCAAGGTAATGGTCAGTTTGCCAGACAACATCACCACTCTTGTCAACAGGCTTGATTACAGAGTCAGGTTTGGATCTAAGAGCACAAAAAAATGCTTAATATAGAGGAAGAGATAGTAGGAAGTGCAGATGCTGGAGAATCTGAGATAACAAGGTGTAGAGCTGGATGAACACAGCAGGCCAAGCAGCATCAAAGGAGCAGAAAGGCTGACGTTTCGGGCCTAGACCCTTCTTCAGAAAAAAAGTCCTTCTGAAGAAGAGTCTAGGCCCGAAACGTCAGCTTTCCTGTTCCTCTGATGCTGCTTGGCCTGCTGTGTTCATCCAGCTCTACACGTTGTTATCCTTAATATAGAGGAAGATAGGTCAAAACGGGCAATCGGGCCCGAGAAATATAACTGGTCGAGTGATGTAAGATAAGGACGGCATGGTGGTTAACATTGCTTCCTAACAGCACCAGTGACCCAGGTTCAATTCCACTCTCGGGCAACTGCCTGTTCAGAGTTTGCATGATCTCCCCGTGCCTGCGTGGGTTTCATTTGGGGATTCCTGTTTTCTCCCACAGTCCAAAAAAATTTAGTTTAGACGGAATGGCTCTGGGATTCTTGGGGTTACAGGGATATGTTCGGGGGTGGATCTAGATATTTGAACCTTGTGAAGTCCACATTGACACCATTGGGTTGCAGGGTTCCCAAGCGAAATATGATCAGAGGATTAGATAGGGTGGACACATAGCAGTCCATCAGCACGACCAGAGTAAACAGCTTGGGAGGCCTTGTTTTGTTTTTAACAGCCTGAACGGGTGTGGCCATCTCTCACAGTTCCAGGTTTCTGGAGTTTTTGCAAGTAGCAGAAGAAACCATTGTAGTCGCAACAGAATTGGAAACTTCACTGAGTGTCTCCTGGCTGCAACCCTCTCTAAATTTTCTCTTGATTTTTTTCCCTCCTGGATTGGAGAACTGCATGTGAGAATCCGTGTATGAATTTGCCTTTTTGCCAAGGGGTGTGTTTATTCGACGTTACTCTTTTGGAACAGTTAATTAGTATTAGATTCTGTATCGATTATTCAGTTAAGTTTTCCAGCACTTAAGTTATTCTAAAATCCTCTTTGTTTTGTATGTATTTTAACTATTGTTATTGCTTCACATTGAGTGTTTGATGCGTTGCATTTCACATGGAACATGGCAATTCACGTCTACCTTTCAAATTAAAAGAAAAGTCTCTTTAAGAAGTTAGATAACAAGGTGTAGAGCTGGATGAACACAGCAGGCCAAGCAGCATCAGAAGAGCAGGAAAGCTGACGTTTCGGGCCTAGACCCTTCAGATGTTGTAAGGCAGAGGTGATGTGCTGTGTATCAGAAAGTAAACAATTTGGAAGGCCTTGGGCTCTTTTTTGATAAGTTGGAGCCATGGAAGCAGCTTGGATGTGACCAGCTCACACAGAGCAGGTTTTTTGGATTTTTTTTGACTTTTTGGATTTAGCTTTAAGCAGAGTCTTTTGGGGTTTCAAAAGAGTTTGGAGCTTCAATGTCTCCTAGCTGCTATTCTCTCTGAATCTTTTGTTGTTGTTTTTTGTCCCTCCTGGATTGGAGAACTGCATGTAATAATCTGAGTTTGAGGTTGCCTTTTTGCCAAAGGGTCTGTTTATTGTATGTTGCTATATTGAAATGGGTAATTAGCAATTGTTACTGTATTTATTATTTGGTTAAGTTTCCCAATGGTTCATCTAAATTTCTTTGTTTTGTTTGTATTTTAACTATAGTGTTTAAATAAATTCTTTTTGTTAACGTCAATAGTTTGAACAGTCGCATTGCATCTGGAACACAGCACTTCACATCTACCTTTTAAGTAATAAGAATAAAGGCTTCAGGATGCCCTGTTAAATCTATTTAGTGCATTTTGTCTGGGCCATAGCACCAAGTTAAGAGCATTCCGAATGGAACATTCCTCAAATTAGATTGGTCAATGAGGATGTTCTTGGAAATTGGGATAAATTGTTGAGCTACCTTCCAGAGGAAATTCGAAATGAGCTGAAAGAGCTAATACTATTGCATGAGTATTTGTGTGGGAAGAATGTGGTAATACGAATGTAATTATGCATGATGCAGATATAAGAAATGCTGTTCCAATTAAACGACACCCTTGTAGCACTAACCCTCTAAAGTTGGCACAGGTTCAAAAAGAGATTGAACGCCTGCTCAAAGACAACATAATCGAAGTCAGTTACAGAGAATGGAGCTCACCCATACGAATGGTGCTAAAACCAGATAGTAGACAATGATTATATGTGAACTATCACAAACCCAATGTAGTTACAAAGTCTGATTCATACCCTCCTCCACGTCCAGAAGACTGCATTGAAATGGTGGGACAAGCAACCTATGGTTCTAAGTGGACATACCCAGAGGATAATGGCAGGAACATTTATCAGAAGGAATGATATTGGCTATACCAATTTAAAGTCATGCCATTCAGTATGAAAAATGCTCCAGGAATATTTCAAAGATTAACCAAGAAAGTCATTTCTTGAAGACCTGTTGTGCATGCACATCACCGACATGGTGACTTTTAGTCACACGTGGAAGGAACATTTGAAGCATCTATCAGAATTGTTTGAACAACCTCAGGAAGCAGGCCAGGCAAGATAAACCTGGCGAAGAGTAAATTCGCAAAAGTCACTTTCTTGGGCCATGCTATTGGACATGGACAGATGGTTCCACAGAATGTAGAAACAAAGCTTTTCTGGAGTTTTCCATACCATCTTCAAAGAGGGAAGCACTAAAATTCCTGAGATTGAGTGGGATTTATCTGAAGTTCATACTAAAATTTAGCAGTGTGGTCAGCCCACTGACTGATTTACTGACCAAATGCAGAACATTTCAGCAGACAGCGGGCTGTTACAAGGCATTCAACAGCCTGAAACCTGTGTTAAACAATGCCATACTGTTAGCCACATCTAATTGTGCAAAGCCATTCATGGTGGCTTTCAATGCGAATGACATAGTGTTGATAAGAAGATGATGAGAAGATAGAAAAATGTAATGGGTATTTTTCCAGAAAATTGAATACTCAATAGAAGTAAATCACAATTGAGAATTGAACCTTGAGCCTGATATTGGTGTTACATTTCAACATTTACTTTGCCAGGAATTTGCCTGAGACAGTTATATGTACTGATCATAATCCATTGAAGTTTTGGAGAAACTTAAGGACAAAAATTCCACACAGTTTAGATTGACCTTACTATTGTAGCCATTCAATTTGAAAAATATTTACGTGGCAGTACGAGCCAATGTAATTGACAATGCATTGTCAGGACTTTGATGAAGAATAATGGAGGTGTTCAGTGATGGGAGTAAACGTACTGAGACAGATTGCAGTCGTGAATATTTGAATGCTAAGAGACAATGTAATGTGAGAGGTATTGTAGTGTATTACTAGAGTTAGACCAAGGATTTTAAAAATGAAGTCAACTTTGTATATTGATGGTTCATTCTTTTTAAGGGGGGAAGCGTGGGGATACTGTGACTTTAATAAATTATTTTATCTTTTTTTAAAGAGAGATTGAAAGGCAGAGTCGAAGAACAGACTGCAAGAACCACAAAAGTAAACAGCTTGGGAGGCCTTCTTTTTTAAACAGTCTGAATGGATGTGGCCAGCTCTCACAGATTCAGATTTCTGGTTTCTGTTTTTTTACAGTAGAATAAGAAAACATTTGGATCTCAAAAGAGCCCGAAGCTTCAGTGAATGTCTCCTACCTGCTAACTTCTCTGAATTTTCGCTTGATTTGTTTTCCCCCCGGATTGAAGAACTGCACGGGAAAATCCGTGTCTGAATCGGCCTTTTTGCCAGAGGGTGTGTTAGTGGGATGTTACTGTATTGGAACAGTTAATTAGCCGCAGTTACTGTATCTATTCTTCGATTAAGTGTTCCAATAACTAACTTGTTCTAAACCATCATTATTCTTTTGTTTGCATTTTAACAATAGAGTTTCAATAAAATGTGTTTTGCTTGACTTCGAGTAGTCTGACCAGTCACATCACATATGGAACACGACAACTCACATCTTCATGTGAAAGAAGAAAACGTCACGGTTTAGGCTATCTTCCTAAAATATCTTGACGAGTCTGGTCTGATCCATTACAAATGTCAGTGATTTGTCATCCATTCTGTGTGATTTCTTCTTTAGTTAGTTTCTTTCTCTAATGTTGAAATAGATCAGATGCCTTAATACTTGGAAGTGCATGGTAAAATAGGGCAAAGTCAGCATGGCTTCATCAAGGGGAGGTCAAGCCTGACAAATCTGTTCGAATTCTGTGAGCAAATAACAAGCAACCTAGACCAAGAAGAGCCACAAGATGATAACTACCTGGACTTCAAGAAGGCCTTTGACATGGTGCCACACAGGAGGTGACTGTGTTAGAGGCAAGGCACGAGCATGGATAGAAGATTGGCTGTCTGGCAGAAAGCAGACAGTAGGGTTAAAAGGGTCCTTCTCAGGATGGCAGCCAGTGACAAGTGGTGTTCCTCAAGGGTCAGTGTTGGGACCACAACTTTTCAGTTCATATATTAATGATCTCGATGAAGGAACCGAGGGCATTCTGGCTAAGTTTGCAGATGATACTAAGATAAGTGGAGGAGGTAGTTTTGAGGAGTCAGGAAGGCTGCAGGAGGATTTGGGCAGTTTAGGAAGTTGGACAAAGAAGTGGCAGATGGAGTACCACGTGGGAAAGCGTGAGGTCATGCACTTCGGTAAGAAGAATAGAAATATGGACTATTTTCTAAATGGGGAGAAAATTCAGAAGCCTGAAATGCAAGGAGACTTGGGAGTTCTAGTCCGGGATTCTCTCAAGGTAAACTTGCAGGTTGAGTCAGTAGTTGGGAATGCAAACGCAACTTTGGCATTTATTTTGAGAGGACTTGAATTAAAAGCAGGGATGTCCTTCTGAGGCTCTGCAAGGCTCTGGTCAGGTCACATTTGGAGTATTGTGTGCAGTTTGTGCCCCATATCTCAGGAAAGATGTCCTGGCCCTGGAGCAGGTTCAGAGAAGGTTCACAAGAATGGTCCCAGGAATGAAAAGTTTAACATATGAGGAATGTCTGAGGACTCTGGGTCTATATTTGATGGAGTTTAGAAGGATGCGGGGGGGATCTAATTAAAACTTATGGAATACCAAATGGCCTGGACAGAGTGGATGTTGGGAAGATATTTCCATTGATAGGAGAGACCAGAATACGAGGATGCAGCCTTAGAGTAAACAGAAGACCTTTTAGAAGAGAGATATGGAGAAGCTTCTTCGACAGAGAGTAGTGAATCTATGGACTTCACTGCCACAGAAGGCTGTGGAAGCCAGGTCGTTGAATATATTTAAGACAGAGATAGATAGATTCTTGATCGTCAAGGGGATCAAGGGTAACAGGGAGAAAGCGTGAGAAGAGGTTTCAGTAATTTGAATGACAGAGCAGACACGATGGGAAGAATGGCCTAATTTCTGCTCCTATGCCTTGTGGCCTTATGCCTTCCACAAGTCCATATAAACAACATCTTTAGACATTTCCCTCTCCACCGTCTTTGTCACTTGTCCAAAAAAAAAAAAAAATTTGTCAGGCATTACCTGTCATTAATCCATGCTGGCTTTTCCTGATTCGTTGAAACATTTTGAGATGTTCAGTTATGTCATCCTTGATAATAAACTCCAACAATTTGCTCACAGCAGATGCTATACTAAGTGGTGTGTAATTCCCTGGTTTTCCTCTTTTACACTTATTAGCAAAAGGGATTCCTGTGCAATCCTGTAATCCAGTGGTAGGATTCTGGCATACTGATAACTCTGAAAGGAGACCATGAATTTCTGGAACAAGGACGTGGAGTCAATACGGTGGAGTAAGCGTTGCAAAACTGCACAAGGTTTGAGTTTATTAGGGAGTGTCTGTCTGTTGGGCTTTAATGTTTTTGGGCGTGAGATTTACGTGGGTGTGATGAAATTGTGATGGACTCTGTCTTTGTGTGAACATGTGAGAGAGAGAGAGATGATTTTGTTAAGCAGTATAATTATGTATCTATGTATCTGTAATGAAAATATTGTGCGTGCATGTACATGTAAGACATGTGTGGCCTTTAGTCTACTTTTGTGTAGGAATGTGGAACAGTGTCTTTTGGTGTAAGGAATGTAGAAAAGATGGAAAGTGCTTTTCCACATATGTCATGTGAGATTGTGGGTGTTGGGTGAACGAGAGACGGTACTTCTGTACAAGTATGACTGAGAGAAACTGTGTTAGTGCTGGAGAGAGTATGTGTATGTTTGTGGGATACAATGTTATATTGTGTGGCGTGACAGGCTGTGCATGTGTATGTGTGCGCGCGCGCGCGTGCGTGTGTGTGTGGAGAGATAAAGAGAGAGATGGAGAGAGAAGGAGTCCGTAGATACTGGAAATGGCAAGGCAGTCACAAATCCAGTTCCTCCCAAAAATATTTACTGGAAAGTAGGTCGAGGGAAGAGGAATGGTCAATCAATTTGCTTCTAATCCAAATTTTGAATGAATTCTGCAAATGCCAGCTCAAAGTTATTATTCACGGACGCAAAAATAACATCAGTTCTGTAAAAGGAAAAAGGAAGTATTTCTCAGTGCAATTCCCTCGTGACCATAAATGATCCTCTCTTTATTTCATGTTTATTGTTATTCTGTCAGTCATTATTAATTTCTGTTCTCTTTTTACTTCTGTTAAGCACAACGTCCTGAAAGCAGGAGCCTTAAAACTCTTGTGTTGTTTGTTGAGAGAATCATTTCCACTTTGTCTTTCTGATTCACACATCAGCCTATGGGGATTAAAGGGAAAGGGATTTTAGATTGTGTTGTATAATGTATTGCGATTTGGTAAAAAGTAAAGTTGCCACAGTTCTAACAGGCGAAGATGAAAGATTCTTGTGATTTAAACTGAGGTTGGCAATTCCTCAGGCGAGAGAAAGTGTTGAGAAGGAGAACACTTCATGATGAGAGGCAAAGATAGAGTTGACAGTTTCCCAGGGCAGAAATGACTATTATGAGGGGGGCATAATGTTAAGGTGATTGGAGGAAAGTGTAAGGGAGATGTCAGAGGTAGGTTCTTCACGCAGAGTGGTGGGCGTGTGGAATGCACTGCCAGCAGTGGTAGTGGAGCCAGATACTTTGGAGACTTTTAAGCGACTCTTGGATAGGCACATGGAGGATAGTAAAATGTAGGGTGTGCAGGGTAGATTGATCTTAGTAGGAAAAGAGGCGGCACAACGTCGTGGGCCGAAGGGCCCGTACTATGCTGTACTGTTCCATGTTCTGTGTTCAATGTCACCTCAACAGTTTGGAAGCGAAACGCCCTCTGTCGGCATTATTACACATTGCAAAGCAACCATTCAGCCACCAACAGAAATGAGTTTACAAAATTCGAAAGCAGCTCAGTAAGGCATCCCTGCTCCTCTGATGCTGCTTGACCTGCTGTGTTCATCCAGCCCCATGCTTGTTATCTCGGATTCTCCAGCATCTGCAGTACCTTTTATCTCAGATAAGGGTATATTTCTTGGTTTGGTTTTTGAGGATGGATGGGATTCTGCACATCAGAGGGTAGGGCCTCTTAGCCATTCAATTATATGTCAAGGTTCATTTAGTTATCTGTGCAGAGTGAATTATTCAAAGTTGATAATGTCTTTGTTTGAAATATCGCAATGAAAAGCAGAAAATGTTAAAACGTACCCTATTCCTCTACCTCAGAAATATATTCTGATCTTCTTGAAATTGTAAAGGGGGTCAGTCAAAAGAGGGAACTGAAAATCAGCATGAGAACATCAAACACTAGATATTGTTAAATAAACAGTTTCAACAGATTCAAGAACAGCTTCTTCTGGCAGTTATCACACTGATGAACGGACTTCTCATATACTAAAGTTGATCATTCTCTTCTTCTCTGTAGCTGTCACACTAAAGTCTGCATTCTGTTCGAGTACCCTGATGTAATTATGATTATCTGGAACAAAACAAATGTCTCCAATGCGCAAAAATAAATGCATCCACGCACCCTGCTTCTTGTAAAGACTTCATTACGTTCTTTTTGTCTCTCTCCGTCGCATCTGTTTCGATAACACCTACTTCAACAAGTGAGCCTTTGAAATGTCCTCCTTCTTCCTCAACCAAACATTCCCCAGCACGATTGTCAACAGGGCCCTCAACCGGTCTGACTCATCTCCAGCATTTCTGCCCTCATCCGTCTTCCTTCCTGCAACAGTGATAGGGTTCCCCTTGTCCTTACCTTCCATCCCACCAGTGTCCACATCGAGAAGATCATCAGTTATTGTTTCCACAACCTCCAGCGAGATGTCACCATGAGACTTATATTCATCCCTTGTCCATATTTCGCAGGGCCCTTTCCCACCTAGACATCCTGATCTACTCTTCCTTCACTCCCAACACCCATTGTACGCCTCCCCACCCCCACCCAAACAGCCCCACGGCACTTTCCCCTGCAACTGCTAAATGTGCAACACCTAAATATTTACCTCCCCCCACCCTAGCATCCCAGGAACAAAACACACCTTCCAGGTGATGCAGTAGTTTACCTGCACTTCCCACAAACCAGTCTACTGCGGTCTCCTCTACATTAGGGAAACGAAGCATAGACTGCGTGACTGCTTTGCAGAATGTCTCTGTTCTGCCTGCAAAGAAAGATCCTGAACTTCCAGTTATCTGCCACTTTAACACACCACCCTGTTCTCTTTCCAACATCTGTCTCAGCGAAGCTCAGTGCAAGTTGGAAGAACGGAACCTCATTTACCACTTGGGGGCTCTGCAGTGTTCTGGGCTCAATATCAAGTTTAATAATTTTAGGGCCTGAACTCACCCATATCATAGCCCCGTACCCCACACATCAGGCTTTATATGTGATCCCTACAGCGTGGAAACACCCATTAGGTCTAATAAATCTATATGAACACTCTGAAAAGTATTCCACCAAGCCAACTATCCTATTCCTGCTTTTCCCATGGCTAAAGCACCTAACCTACACATCCCTGAACACTATGGCTCTTCCACTTAACTTGCACATCTTTGATTGTAGGAGGAAATCAGAGCACATGGTGGAAAACCACGGAGATATGCGGAGAACGTGTAACTGCCACACACACTGTCACATGAGGCTGGAATCGAACCCAAGGCCGATTCGCTGTGAGGCAGGAGTGCTAACTACTGAGTCACCGTGCTGCCCTCTTTACCACATAGCCTGCCATTACACACTAAATGTTGTGAGCCACTAACAGCTACACACCCTCCCAGCCAGATTGTTATCAACTCATCGTGTCACAGAGTCCTACAGCATGGAGACAGGCCCTTTGGCTCAAACTGGTTCTGGCCAACAAAAATGTCCATCTAACCTGATTTCCCTGCACTTGGCCCATATCCTTCTAAACCTTTTCAGAGATAGTAGGAACTGCAGATGCTGGAGAATCTGAGATAACAAGGTTATCTCCTCTACATCGGGGAAACCAAGCGGAGGCTTGGGGGCTGCTTTGCAGAACACCTACGCTCGGTTCGCACTAAACAACTGCACCTCCCAGTCGTGAACCATTTCAACCCCTCCTCCCATTCTGCAGACGACATGTCCATCCTGGGCCTCCTGCAGTGCCACAACGATGCTACCCGAAAGTTGCAGGATCAACAACTCATATTCCGCTTGGGAACCCTGCAGCCCAATGGTATCAATGTGGATTTCACAAGCTTCAAAATCTCCCCTCCCCCTACCGCATCCCAAAACCAGCCCAGTCTCTCTAACCTGTCTTTCATCCCACCTATCCCCTCCTCCCACATCAAGCCCCACCACCAGCTCCTACCTACTAACCTCATCCCGCCCCCTTGACCTGTCCATCCTCCCTGGACTGACCTATCTCCTCCCTACACCTGCATTCACCTTTACTGGCTCCATCCCCACCTCTTTGACCTGTCTGTCTCCTCTCCACCTATCTTCACCTCTATCCATCTTCTATCCACTTCCCCCTCTCTCTCTATTTATTTCAGAACCCCCTTCCCCTCCCCCATTTCTGAAGAACTGTATAGGCCCGAAACATCAAGCTTTCCTGCTCCTTTGATGCTGCTTGGCCTGCTGTACACCTTGTTATCACCTTCTGAACCTTTCCTGTTCATGTATTTGTTCAAATGCCTTTTAAATGTTGTTAATGTACCTGCCTCAACCGCTTCCGCTGGCAGCTCAATCCATATACATACCACCCTCTGTGTAAAAATGTTGGCCCTCGGGCTCCCATGTATTCTTTCCTCTCTTACCTTAAAGCAATGCACTCTAATCGCGATGCCCCACCCCGGGGGAAAATATTGAATGCATTCACTCTATCCGTGCTTCTCATGATCTTCAACATTTCTATGTGCCCTCAGTCTCCTAACTTGTCCAACCTCTCCCTATAACTCAGTCCCTTGAATCCTGGCAACATTCTTGTAAATTTCTCCTGCACTCTTTTCAGTTTAGTGACATCTTTCCTGTAACAAGGTGACGAAACTGAACACAATACTCCAAGTGCAACCTCACCAACGTCATGTCCAACTGCATCGTAACTTCCCACCTTCTGTACTCAACACCCTGACTGATGAAGGACAGTGTGCCAAATGCTTTTTTCACTGCCATGTCTACTTGTGACTCCACTTTCAGAGACCTGTGCACCTGAACTCCAAGGTCCCTCTCTTACACTACACTCCTGAAGGCCCTACCATTTACCATGAAATTTCTACCTGGATTTGACTTTCCAAGATGCAACACTCACACTTATCTATATTTAACTCCATTTGCCATTTCGCAGCCCACTTCCCCAGCTGATCAAGATCCTGCTGCAATTTCTGATAACCTACCTCACTGTCCACAATACCGCCTATTACAGTGTCATCCACAAACTAATCATGCCTTGTCCATTCTCATCCAAATCATTGATATAGATAACAATAGCAATGCTCATAGCACCGACCCCTGAGACACACCACTAACCACATCCCTCGAGTCAAACAAGCATCCTTCCAGTATTACCCTCTGCTTCCTACCATCAAGCAAATTGCAAAGCCAGTTTACCAACTCTCCCTGGATTCCATGCGATCTGTCCTTCCAGACCAGCCTACTATGTGGAACCTTACCAAAGGTCTTACTGAAATCCATGTAGACTCCGCCTAATGCCCTGACCTCAGCAACCTTCTTGGTCACTTCATTAAAGAACTCACATTTTATGAGGCATGATCTCCCACACATGAAGCCAAGCTGACTACTCCTAACCAAGCCCTACCTTACCCTTCAGAATCTTCTCAAGTAACTTACCTACCACAGATGTTAAGTTTACTGGTCTACAATTGCCATTTTTTTTCTTTGCAGTCCTTCTTGGATAAGGGCACAACATTCGTTACCCTCCAGTCTTCCATCACCTCACCCATGACTAATGATGATGCATATATATCAGCCAGTGCCTCCCTTCCCCCGCCCTTCCCCCAATTTCTTCACCAGTGTCTAGCAGGGTGCTTGGATATCTCTGATCAGGACCAGGACATTTATCCACCCTCATACATTCTAATATTTCCAATATCTCTTCTTCTGTGATATGGACTGTCCCAGATATATCGCCGCTAATTTTCCAAGTTTCCACATCTTCATGTCTTTTTCCATGGTAAACACAGAGAAGAAATATTCGTTGAGGACCTCACACATCTCCTCTGGTTCCACACGTACACGTCCACTTTGGTCCTTAAAGGTTCCAATTCTCTCTCTTGTTTTGCTTTTTCTCATTTAATATGTTTAGATAATCTCTTTGGATTCACCCTAATCTTCTCAGCCAAAGCTATCTAGTGTCCCTTTTTTGCCCTCTTCATTTCCTTCTTCAGTAAACTCTTGTATCCCTTACATACATCTATGGGTTCCCTTCAACCCAGCTGCCTGTTCCTGAGCCATGCCTCCTTTTATTTATGGTCAAAACCTCAATATCTCTTGTCATCCAGGGTTCTCTACTCCTGCCAATCTTGCCCTTCACCCTCACAGGAACATACAGACCTTGAACTCTAGCTATCACACTTTGAAAGACCTACAACTTACCAGAGATCACTTTGCCTGCCAGCACACTACTCCAATCAAATCCTGCAAGCTCCTGTCTCATTCTGTCAAAATTCATCTTGCCCCAATTTAGAACTTGAACCTGTGGACCAACTGTTCTTTTCCAGAACGAAGTTAAAATTAATAGAACTGTGGCCACTGGCCAAAAGTGCTCACCCACTGTCAGTCAGTCACCTGCCCTAGTGACTGCATCAACAGGGCTCTATATGCTAAAAAAAAACCTGTAGGAACTGCAGATACCGTAAATCAGGAACAAAAACAGAAGGTTCTGGAAATGCTCAGCAGGTCTGACAGCATCTGTGAAGAAAAAATCACAGTTAAAGTTTTGGGTCCAGTGACGCTTCCTCAGAACTGATGGTAGTTAGGAAAACGTGGGTCTCTATCTGCTGTTCTGGTGCTGAGGTCAATGTCAAGTGGACTGTTTGATTTCATTTGTTTGAAGTCTTCGTAGTGATTGATACAACTCAGTGGACTGCTAAACTAACCCAGATGGCCGTTTCAGAGTCAGCCACGTTGCTGTTGGCCTGGTATCACATGTAGGCCAGGCCAAGTAAGGATGGCAAATACATTCCCTAAACAAGCTTAGTGCACCCGATGCATTTTTGTTTCAGCCAATCGACAATGGTTCCATTGCCATCAATAGATTCTTAATTTCAGAATCTTTTTTTCCTCAAAACCAAGCATTATGTTGTGCCTGCACTCCTGCAGCCTGAAGGATACTTGCAACACTGCAAATGTAGACCAGAACTGATTCAAGACTTACAGCAGGGAAGTGAGAGAGTTAGAAGTAAATACATGAATATATCCATATTTAAGTAGTATCCCTATGGCCACTACCTGGTCATCGAGCAATAGTGGGGACTGTTAGGGCTGCCCATGACAGAGCAGCATATAAACTTGACAGATGTTAGAGTGCAGGAAAACCCTGCCTCATGTAGTCTTAGCAAGTAAAACAATAGCTATCATTATAGTCTGTCTAAAATACGATAGAATGTACAGCTGCAATTACCAACAGAGGTAAGAACATTTCGCACTAATTGATTGTTTCTCTTGGGGCTTTTCATAACCTGTTACAATAATACAAGTAGGTTTTGGTAAGATTCTTCAAGATAATAATCGATATAGATTCCTAAGTACTTATAGATTTACACATATACACAAATCACCAAAAACATTAGAAGGAAACATTCAAGAACTAATTTCAGGCAATATAGAGAGTCTATTTTATCTTTTAACAACAACAGAGACTAGCAGGATTGGATTGCTTTTTGAAATAAACATATTCTCTGTAATTTAAAATTTAAAAGTCCCTATCTCTGTTACATACCAGTATGAGATAACAGATTAAGCAGACAGCCGCTGCCTAGAAGAAAAGAGTTGCTTCGGATCTCTGAGAGTAGCAGGACATCCACTCAAAGTTAAACTTCTTACGCACTAAACTTCCACTCTCTAACTTCTGTCAGACATGCTGTTCAAAGCTTTTTGGGGCAATGTTCAGCCATTTTACACTGCTCAGTCATGGGCTTATTGAACACTCAGCATCGGTGTCCAGTGGCTTTCCACAGAGATTATCAGTACTGAGTCCGTTATTGATGTTAGTAAATGATGTAAATCAGAATATTTTCAGGGAGACAATAAGTAAAGTTACGGATGACACAAAGCTTTGTTGGATGGTTGACATTGAAGAGGAAGTTCTTCGGTTACAGAATGATATATAAAGAGCTATGTCATCAGACAACCAATGAATCAGACCTCCACTCTGCAGACCTGCCACAACCAGTTGTGAATGATGGTGGATATTTTTTAAATAACTCTGGCTCTGGCAGAGGAAGCTTCATAAATATTCCCTTCCTTAATGAGAGAAGGGCCCAGCGCATAAGTACTAAAGTTAAGGCTGAAGCATTTGTAACAATTTTCAGTCAGAAGTGCCGAGTGGATGATCCATCTCGGCTTTCCCTGTGGTCCCCAACATCGCAGGTGCCAGACTTCAGCAAATTTGTTTCACATCACGTAATATCAACAAATGGCTGGAGACACTGGAAAATGCAAGGCTATGGTAACAGCTCGTGCTCTAGAACTTGCTGCTTCTCTGGCCAAGGTTCTCCAGCAAAGATGCAAGATTTGCATTTATCTGACTATGTGGAAAATTACCCAGGTATATTTCATACACAAAAAGCAGGTTACGTTGAACCCAAACAATTACCACCCCATCAGTCTACGATCGATCATCAGAAAAAGTGTTGGAATATGTCATTAGCGGTGCCAATCAGCTTTGAAGAAATCTGCTTTGCGTTCTGACAGGGCCACTCGGCTCCTGAGCTCATTACAGCCTTGCTTCAAACATAGACAAAAGAGTTGATTTTTTGCAGAAGTGAGGAGAGCAGTGGCCCTTGACACCAAGGTCGCATTTGACTTTGTGTGGAGTCAAGGATCTCGAGCAAAACTGGAAATCATGGGAATTGCGGAAAAAAATTGACCACTGGTCAGAGTCATATATGACACTTAAGAAGATGGTTGTGATTCTTGGAGGTCAGTCATCTCAGCTCCAGGAGTATCTCTGAAATTGTTCCTCAGGGTAGTGTACCAGGCCCAATCATCTTCAGCTCTTCTTCCCTTCATCATAAGGTCAGTACGAGGGATGTTTTTTGATTATTGCATGATGTTCAGCTCTGTTGCAACTCCTCAGATGCTGAAGAAGTCCTTGGTCAGGTTTTCTATTGAGGAAGAATATTGGTTTGAAAAATCATTATGTGATGTACAAGTATGCATGAGTGAAGACAAGAAACACCTAAGGGCAGAGAAGTTTGGCTTAGGTTGCCTATTGTACCAAAGAGCAGGGAACATGAAAGGAAAGGCAGTCAACAGCAAATTAGAGACATACACAATAACGGCGCAACGGTAATTATAAAATCCTTTAATCCATACATAGATTGGACAAACAAAAACTGAAACAACTGTGGATGCTGTAAATCAGAAACAGTAAGAGAAGTTGCCGTAAAAGCGCAGCAGATCTGGCCGCATCTGTGAAGAATTAAAATCAAAGTTAACGCTTTGGGTCCGGTGACATAATTGACTAGCAGAGAGATCAAAAGATATACATTTGTGTGATTGAAACGTCGACAGGCTGAATAATAAGACTTTGCAGATGATCAAAAGTGTCAGACAGCGTGAATAAAGTGTCAACAGCTGAATAGCAAAGGAAGGTATTATCTACATTTCGATTAATTGAGGCAGAGAGATAATTATAAAAAAATTAAATTGAGGTGATACTGGAAACATACCAATTGGCTGGAGTAACATGATAGGTAAAAGAGTTGCATGCCAATTGTCTAAAGTAACAAGTAATACGAAACTGTATAGACTGATTAAGGTAGAGAGATCATAGCAAGTTATTAATGTGATGGTTTAAAAACAAGACAGTAAGGAAGACCGAACAGTATGGTCTGGTTAAGTAGGAAATAGCGCAATAAACATGGTTATGGCTAAGAAAAACAAAACAAACAAAATTCTCAATAGTGGGTGAGAGAAAGGAATAAAGGAAGGAAGGAAGAACGACACTGTAGAGACAATGGAATACACGTCCAAGCAGAATTAGGTTCCCAAGTACGCAATACAGTGAGCATGTTGCATGTGGGAATTAGGAACAGCGTACCTCCTCCCAGGAAATAATAGTCGTTGTCTCTGAAATGACAGAATTATGCCTCAGCTCAATTTCTAATTGTGACCAGATGATGTACGAATTTAGACACTTTTGAAAAAGTTTGTAAAATTTATGTCCCTCTCATATTATTCAGCTTATTGATTACAGCCTCTTGATCTTCCAATTTATTGATTTTCTCAGCGGTCTTTCCGTCGATGTACTTCACAGATTTGACATAACGAAATTAAACCTGGCAAAAAGTGAGACATCATGCAAAGAGTTAAGGCGATTTCTCCAGATTTTTCTGGACTCAACTTGTCGCTCAGATATAATGGCAAGAGAATACTTTGCAAATATTGGCTGCCATGTTCATTGTATTCGGGGAGTGACGACATTTCAATCTTACATAACTTTCTAGAAAACGGTTTTGGACATCCTTGCCAAAAAATTTTACAAACTTTTATTTAAGTTTCTTTACATTTTAGAACGAGCTGGTGTTGACCATTTGTTACAAAAGTTTTTGAAATGATTGTCATTTAATTTGGTCTAGGTTTGTCAGCACAATTTTTTAAAATTTTACTCTGAGGCTCATGAATTTGGTCACCTCTGTTGGCAGCTCTAATTTTAGAGTAATTTCACTTCTTGTTGCATTTTATATTTGGGAACACATTGGTTTGTCCTGTAACCTGTATTTCACCAAGAATTGTTGATGTGAACATGAAGTCACAGTTTTAATGCAGACCCAGTTATATTTTGATACAGATTCAACAAATTTTTTGATTCCTCCATGTATCTTGAACAACACATGAAATTCGCCCCGTTATGTTAAAATGTTCTCTGTTCACTTCTCGCACTTTCTTCATGTCAAAGTTGTGCCCATGGGTACCTGCGTGGGCTGCAGTTATGCCTTTTATTTGTACAGTCTTTTGAATCTTACACAGTTTCTCCCCACAACTCTTTCTCCAGTACAGTGATGACATCATCGTTGGGGATTGCTCCTCTCATGCAGAATTGGAAAAATTGATAAATTTTGCTTCCAATTTCCACCTCATTCTTGCCTTCGCCGGGTCCACTTCGAATCTTTCTTTCCCTTCCTCTACATTTATGTTTCCATTTCGAAGGGTAAGCTTGCCACGAATACATACTCCGAACCCACCAACTCCCACAGTTAACTCAACTACAGATCCTCACACTCTACCTTCTGCAAGGACTCCATTCTGTTCTTCCAGTTTGTCTGTCTCATCACAATTCTTCTGAAGATGCCACCTTCTGCAGAGGATCTCCAGAAATATCCAACTTCTTTTTTCTCAACTCAGAATTCCCTGCTGCCTTGATCAATAAAGCCTTTAGCCGTGTTCAACCCATTTCCTGTACTTCTGCCCTCGCCCTTTCCCCTGCCTCCCACCAAAATGAGAGGGTTCCTGCGACCCTCAAGTTGTCTTTTCTATCACGTCCACATGGATACCATTACTACACACAGATACCCCTTTCCTCCTCTGTCAGGGTTCTGCAAGGGACATTGTCTCTGAAACACTATAGTACACTCTTCTTCCATTCCCACATCTCTTCACACTTCCACTGAACCTTACCATTCAGTCACAGGAAGTATAATACTAAAATATCTCCGCTCTCGTCACATCCAAGGCCCCAGTTAAGAAGCAGAAATTTGGCTGTGCTTCATTCAATCTGGTCTAGTGTTGTTCACAACGTGTCCTCCTCTCTGTTGGGAAGACGAAACAAAGGTAGGGTGATTGCTTTGCAGGACAACTCCGCTCTGGTCGTAAAAATGATCCCAAATTTCCAGACACCTACCACTTCATCACGCTACCATGTTCCCACATCAAGATTTCTGTTGATGTGCCACACTGTTCCAGTGAGTCTCGACACAAGCTCGAAAGATATGTAATTTTGCATTTGGGGTCATGCAGTCTCTAGGACTCAACAGCGAGTTCAAGACAGACTGTTTCCATCCTTCCATGTGTTGTACCTATCCCATATCCGGTCTTGATATGATATAGATTGCTTTAAGCATTATCACCCATTCTCATGTACTCCTACCCGCAAGTTAAATTATAGAACCCCTACAGTATGGAAACAGTCCATTTGGCCCAACAAGTCCACGCCAGCCCTACGAAGAGCATCCCACCCAGACTAATTCCCTTACCCCTGCATTTCCCATGTCTAACCCAGATAATCTAAACATCCCTGGGCACCATGGGCAATTTAGCATAGCCAATCCACCCACACTGCACACCTTTAGAATGTGGGAGGAAACCGGAGCACCCAGAAGAAACCCACACAGACACGGGGATAATGTGCAAACTCCACACAGACAGTCGCCTGAGGCTGGAATAGAACCCGAAAAGCGCAATTCAACCGTGACCATCTGCTTCCTGCCACACAGTCAATTGTGGATTCAATTCAGAAAATTTCCTTGGATTCCATGGGCTCCTATGTTTGATCCCAGAAGGGACATTATCGAAAGCCTTGGTGAAGTTCAAGTAGAAAAGGTCAAAAGTATTGGCCTCGTCTATGCAGCTGCTGACTTCTTCAAAAATTTAAGTCCTCCGAATGCAGGTTAATTCTATTAGCTCAGAACCATAGGTGGGAGTAATGTCTGCTGTGTTTAAAAAGCCAGCAGAACATCTGGTAACTGAGGTATTACGGGAAGTATATCCCGGGATTTTTCCTGAGTGTGTGATAACAAAGTGGCAGGTTGAAGCCGGTGTAGAAATCGTAGATTACATGTAAGGAATTTGAAGAACAATTATCAGACAAAATGTTTTATCAAATAGTTGAACGAAAACAAGAGCAAGTGGAGAACAAATTGGATATTTTGACTTCAAAGGAATTAGCCTAATTACAACAGAATAATGAAAAACGAAAGCAATTGTATCAAAACATGTACACAAAAGAAGAATCCGAGTGCATTTCAGAATGTTGCTATATTAAAAATGACATCTTACTGAGAAAAAGGAGACAATCACATATTCAGGTGGCTGAGAAATAGACAGTAGTTCATCAAGTTGTATTATCAGTGAGTATAAAATGGAGATATTGCAAGGAGCACATGAATTAAAAGTTGGAGTTAATTTCATAGTAAAGATAATCGAACCAAAATCCAAAAAATAAGATTGGCCCGTACAGCATAAGGATGTGGTTGAATTTTGCTGGACATTTCATACATGTCAGGTAATTGGAAAACTTCAGGCATCGATGAAACCAATTCCTTTAATACCCATTACTGCATTGGAGGAATGTTTTACAAGGGGCTTAATTGATTGTGTAGTTATTCAAGTAAGATATGGAGAGCGTAGGAATGAACCAATCCAAATCCACTGCATGCCATCCAGAATAGCAGGGAGCGTTTGAAAGGTGGCATCAGACTTTAAAGAGCATGTTGAGAGCTTATAATCAAGACCGTCAAGAGGATTGGGATTAGGGGATTCCATTTGTAACTTCTGCAACTAAGAATGCACCAAATGAATCTGCCAAATTCATTCCATTTGAATTAATTTTTCAGCATTCGGTGAGAACACCATTGATTTTAGTTAAGGACAAATTGGTGAGTCAGAATTTGGAGACCACATATATGATTCATCTGTCACATTTTGAGGAAAGATTATTACAATGGGTGAGATGGTGACACAACATTTAAAAGTAGCAAAGCATGAAATGAAAGAGGAAGCAAACAAGGAATCAAAAGTTCACAATGTTACTATTTCAGATAAAGTGTTACTGTTGCTTTGTTGGTAACTGAGACTTTAAAAGTAAGGTTTATTGAGCCTTATAAAATCGAAAAGAAATTGATGAAGGTGAACTATTGATAAAAACGCCAGATAGGAAGAAACCTCTGAGTGTGATATGTGAATATGATCAAAAGGAAGGAAAGGTAAAGGAGAGCATGTCACTGGATATAACACAGAGTGAAGAGCCAAGCTCAGTGAATTCTGGATTGGACATTTCTCAAACTGAATTGGACAATGAGAATGTTCTAAAAATTTGGGATTTAATATTGTGTTGCCTTCCAGAGGAAAATCAAAATAAACAGAAAGAGTTCATGCAATCTCATGAGGAGATACGTGGGAATACGTTTTCAAGTATTAATCGGATCATGTATGATGCAGATTTAGGGTATGCTGCTCCAATTAAGCAACATCCTTACATACTCAATCTTCTAAAATTGGCTCAAGTTTGATAACATATTGAAAGCATTCTCAAACACAATATCATTGAAGTGTGGTCTGAATGGACATCACCCATAGAAATGGCTCAAAACTGGTACCCAACCATTATGTGTGGACTATCGCAAAGTCATTGCAGTTACAAATTATAATTCACATCCTATTCCCCGTTTGGAAGAATGCATTGAGAATTTCGGAGAAGCAACTTGCACAGTCTCAGAGGTACCTTAGTTCCAATGATCCACGGACATTTTGAGTTTTGTGACACCAAATGTACTGTAGCAGTTTAAAGTCTTACCATTTGGTATGAAAACTGTGGTAGCCACATTTTGACGATTAAACAATAAAGTCATTTCTGGATTATTCAATTGTGTGATCTAAATCAATGATCTGTTGTTTTTTGTCACACATGGAAGGAGCATTTGCAACATCGATTTGAATTTTGACAGTGCTGGTCCATGTTATTGGACATGGATAGATGCCCTCCACCCCTCCCCCCATCCCCAACCACCAACACCACACCCCCACCACACCCCCCCCCCCCACCCCGCATGTGAAAACAAAGGTTGTTGGGAAGTTTCCCGCACCACCGATGACGAGGGCAGTCTACAATTCCTGGGATGGGTGGGGGTTTTATCAGAAGTTCGTACTGAAGTTTAGCAGTGTGGTTCCACCACTGTCTTAGTTATTGAAAAAAATAAAGAAAATTTGAGTGGACAAAGGACTTTCAGAAGGCATTTTTTTCGTTTGGAAGCTGTGTTAACCATTGACTGTTAACTGCAGCTAATTGCTCAGAGCCTTTCGAGGTGACTGTCAGGGTGAGTAATGGGAGCGTGAATCCTGTACTCTTACAAGAAGATGGCGAGAAAATAGAAAGGCCTGTGAGGACGTTTTCCAGAAAGTTGAAGAATCATCGTCAGAAACATTCCGATTGAGAAGGAAAGCTTAAGCCTGGTGTTGCCTTCACAACATTTCAATACTTATATGCAGCGATATGTCTTGAGACGATGTATAACCAGATCATAAACCATTGTTTTTGGAGAAATTTAAGAACAAAAATTCCAGACTGTTTAGATGGAGCTTACAATTGTAGCCATTCAAATGCAACTTATCCACGTGACAGGATGAGAGAACATAATTGCTGATTTATTGTCAAAACTTTGATGAAGAAGGTGTAATGTATATGTACTGTCATGCACTGATAGAGTAATTCAAAAGTGTTTTTTTAGAAACAAAGCCTTCTTTGTATATCGGTGATTCTTTTTTAAGGGGGAGGTGAGCCAATGCTGTGGTTTTAATGGCTTAATTTGCCCTGTTATTTTGAAGAGAGGTTGTTAGACAGAAGTGCTGGCAAGCTAAGATCACTGGAGGAAACAGCTTGGGAGTCTTTGATTTTTAGCAGCCTTGAATGGGTGTGCCTGCTCTCACGGATCAGGATTGTTAAGGAACAAAAACAAAGTTGCTGGAAAGCTCAGCAGGTCTGGCAGCATCTGTGGAGGAGAAAACAGAGTTAATGTTTCAGGTCCGGTGACCCTTCCTCAGAACTCAGGCCTGTTAAGTATTGGTTTTTCAGGAGCATCAGGAGTTGTTTGGGTCTCAACACAGTTGGAAGTTTCAGTAAATGTCTCCTGGCTATTACTCTCTCACAATTTCATCGTAATGATTTTTTTTCTTCCTGGAGTGAAGAACAGGCCTTTTTCTCAAAGGGTGTGTTTATGGGATGTTACCAAATTGGAACATTTTGGTTAGCAATAGTTGTTGAATCTATTCTTCTGTTAAGTTTTCCAATAGAGTTAAGTTATTTTAAATTCCTCTTTCTTTGGTTGTATTTTAATTATAGTGCTTAATTAAACCATGTTATGCTTAATGTCGAGTAGCTTGATCACCCGAGCCACACATGGAACACAACATGTCATATCTGCCTTTAAAACAAGAAGTTGAGTTCTAGGCTACCTTATTAAAATACTTTAAGTGGGTATGTTCTGATCCACAACAAGGGTCAAATTTCACATCAAAATTATTCAAGGAGGTTATGTACAGCTTAGTAATAAAATAATTCATATTCACGGCATATCATCTAGAATTGCAAGGAACATTTGAATTTGAAGACATGTTGAGGGTTTATACTTAAGACTATGCAGAGGATTGAGATAAATGAATTCCATTTGTAGCTTAGAAATGCACCTAATGAATCAACTAAATTCAGTCCATTTGATTACGTTTTTGGGCATGAGGTTAGAGAATGACTGAAATTAATTCATGAGAAATCACTGAGTCAGAGTTCACAGACGACATATTTGGATCATCTGTCAAGTTTTAAGCAAAGATCAAATATAGCACATGAGTTGGTGAGACAGCATTTCAGACTAGTACAAAATGTGATGAAACAGGAAACAGGCAAGTAATCAAAAATTCATTATTTTGCCAATGGAGATAAAGTGTTCGTGTTACTCTCTGTTGTAGGTAAACCTTTAAAGGCAAACTTTATGGGCCCTGAGCACATCTAAAGGAAATTGAGTGAGGTGAATTATTTGATAAGATTTTCAGATGGAAAGAAATCTCACAGACTGTGTCATGTAAACATGCTCAGGATGTATTTTGATAGAGGAGGAAAGCAAAAGTAGAATGTATTAGATATTACAACACAGAGTGTAGAACCAAGTGCACAACCGAGACTTTAACTTTCCTGCTCCTTTGAGACTGCCTTACTTCTTGTGTTCCTTCGGTTCCACGCTGTATTGACTGAGACCCTAGCATCTGCAGTTCTTGCTCTCTCCAAATTCAGATTATTCTGAAACAAAAACAAAATTGCTGGAAAAGCTCAGCAGGTCTGGCAGCATCTGTGGAGGAGAAAACAGAGTTAACGTTTCGGGTCCAGTGACGCTTCCTCAGAACTTTCTCCTCCACAGATGCTGCCAGACTTGCTGAGCCTTTCCAGAAACTTTGTTTTCAATCCTGATTTACAACATCCGCAGTTCTTTTGGTTTTTATTCAGATTATTCTGAATTGGGCTTGCCTCAAATCAAATTGGACAATGATGAATGTCTCAAAATTCTGGATAAATTATTGAGTTGTCTTCCAGAGGAAAATCGAAACCATCTAAAAGAGTGAATGCAATCTCATAGGGATATATGTGGGAATAAACTGGCAAATACTAATTTGATAATGCATGATATAGACATAGGAAATATTGTTCCGTTTAATCAGTATCCTTGTAGACTTAAAAATCTAAAGTTGGCACAGGTTCAAAAAGAGATTGAACATGTTCTCCAAGACCATATCATTGAAGTGAGTTGCAGTGAATGGATCTCACCCATAGTAATGGTACCAAAACCAAATCGTACCCAGCTATTATGTGTGGCAAAGTCATTTCAGTTAATATGACTGATTTACATCCCTTACCACGTTTAGAAGACTGTTTTGAGAATTTGGGTCCAGAAACTTATATTTTCAATTTGGACAGTTTGAAATGGTACTGACAGGTAATGTTAGCAGAATAAGCAAAGAAAATTTCGGCGTTTGTGACGCCAATGGACTGTAGAAGTTTAACGTCATGCCATTTTGTATGAAAAATGCGCCAGACAGACTTCAAAGACTAACCAATAAAGTCATTTCTGGATTACCCAATTGTGTGGTGTGCATCAATGTTGTGGTGATTTTTAGTCGCACAAGGTAGGAACATTTGGACCGTATATTGGAATTGTTCGATAGGCTTTGGGAGACTGGCCTGGTCGTGTTCTTGGCCATTTCATTGGAGGTCAACAGAAGGCCCCACGGGATGTGAAGAGAAACTTTATTACGGAGCTTCCCATACTATCAACGAAGAGGGAAGTGCTAAAATTCCGAGAACTGATTGGTATTTATTGGGAGTTCGGATCAAATTTTCGCAGTATAGTGGATCTACTGACCGACTTGTTGACGAAGAGTAGAAGATTTCAGTGGATTGAGGAATATCAGACGGCATTTGACATTGCACCAGCCTTAGCCATGCCCTAATTACGCAAAGCCATTCAAAGCAGCTATCGATGCAAGTGATGTGCTTGTTGGTGCTGCATTCTTGCAAGAAAACGATGAGAAGTTATAAAGACTTATGTTTTTTTTTCTAGACAATGGAAGGATCATCATCAGAAATATTCCTCAATTGAGAAGTGCACCTCGAGTTCAATGTTCGCATTGCAAAATTTCATCACTTTTATTGCCGGTAATGTGTCTGAGACAGTTACACACACTGATTGTAATCCCTTAATGTTTTCATTAAAAAAAAGATTAAAATACCAGACTGTTCGGATGCAGGTTATTGTTTTAGCCATTCCATTTGAAAATTATACATTTGCCTGAATGGATGGGGTCAAGCCCCCACAGTACCAGGATTTTTACTTTTGGCTTTTCGAAGATACTGGGGGTTTGAAGCCGGATGTGAAAGCTTTTATTCCTCTCTCTGCTACACCTAAAACTTAGGGTTCTTCTCATGTTGCAAGTATTGCATGTGAAACAATCTATTTTTACACAATTTGTCTTTGCCAAG
The DNA here is from genome assembly GCA_024137785.1 of Ginglymostoma cirratum. Lineage (NCBI taxonomy): Eukaryota > Metazoa > Chordata > Chondrichthyes > Orectolobiformes > Ginglymostomatidae > Ginglymostoma > Ginglymostoma cirratum. Next base: position 102,909 of record JAHRHZ010000166.1, read on the forward strand.
GGTATGTTTATGAGGTGGTAAGATCATTGAAAAGTTTAGTAGTACCAGTTGATATATTCATTATTTTGTCAAGTATTTCCATAGAGTTACAGATAAGCTTTTTTTAAAATTTTATTTGCATTTTAACTGTAGTGTAAAAAATGTAGTGTGTTTTGCTTAAAGTTGAAAAGTTTTACCAATCGAATTGCATCTGGAATGCAATGGCTTACATTTACCTGTAAAAGGGAAAAAGTTTGAGTCTATGCCAACTTCTGCATATATTTTGAAGGGATCTGGTCTGGTACATAACATTAATGACAGAATGACCTGGTTGGAGGTATGAAACAGCCATTAGAATTTGTTCCCTGCCTGTGATTTAACATTGTATCCAAATTTAAAATTCTCTTGGGCCCTGTCAGGATGAAATAGACTGAACCAATCTCTTTGAGAAGCCTCCTCAAAAAGCTTGCTGATACCAAACATCTCCATAGGACAGCAGCCAAGATTGGGGAGTGGAGTTCAGTTTTCACTACTCACTAAGAAAGTGGAAATTCCATTATTCAAGTGCCTTCAAACTGAATTGCTCAGAGTTGGTGAGCATCACTGACTCACCTAATGGGTCAAACAGAAATGTAGATTCTGAGGTTGGAAAGTTTTAAAGAGACTAAAAGTGACTTTCCTCAGTGAATGGACTAAGTTGTTTTACAGTCAAATTCAAAATGTGCACAGCAGGAATTTCATTCAGTTATCTGCAAAGTAAAATGGGAGGAAATGTATTAAATTGCACCAAGTAAAACTTTAGTAGACTGTATGTTCTAAGCCCAACATAGTTTTGGGGGTGGTGGGGTAGAGGGGTGAGGTTTGGTGCAGTTCTGGAATTAATATACAGAAGTGAGACTGAGTGGATGGAATGCACATCAGTGAGGTATTAAAACAAAAACAAAATACTGTTGATTTTCTAAAATAAACACGGAGAATGTTGGAGTCTGGTACCGTTTGTGAAGAAAGAAACACGTTAATTATTCGAGTTTGTCATTAATGTTCTTCAGAGTCGGTTCGAATATTTTCTCCTCTGCATTGTGTCTACTATTTCAGATCAGAACACTGTCCATGTTCAAATTAAGAGGTTAAAGATCCCATATAATTATTGCAATAGAGTTTGGATAACATTACAAATGGCTGAAAGGAAGATGCTTTTCTTTGAGTACGTTCTGAACAACTTTATGTTTTTGTTGAACTTTATGTTCCTACACTCACCACTGCCGTTTTCACTGTGCAATATTTTCTTTTCAGCTCCTCACAACAAATGGCGACAAGCCTTTCAAAGGTAAAAGTAACTGTCAACCAGACAGAAACCATGGTGGCTACAGAAGCCAGGACTGCAGTGAGACTGCACACTGGAGTGATGTGTAGAAACGAATCTGGGAAATATTTTGCACCAATCCAACTTAAAATGGGATTGCTGATCATGACCAGGAGATCGGCTCCTGCCATTCCCACCCAAGTTATTCCCAAGTTATACATTTAGACAGACCGCACTTTCCTCGGGACAGGATCGCAATTGTGACCACGTTAACTAGGAGAGAGAAGAAAAACATCAATAACCACCATCACACTTTTATATGAAGAATCAATTTGATATGACACTGCATGAGATTTGTGCCTTTGCTTTTCTCACAAGTGATGTACATTGAAACACAATTATCAAAAGTGAAAATGATGCAAACATCAACAAATATAAAATTGGATCAACTGAGGTATTGTAGAGTTTGTAGCGTCATCATGGAATGTATTGTAGTTCACAAAAAGATTAAACTGGGAATTGCACTCCAGCCGAATGGTCAAGAATGTTTATGAACTGTGCAATCTACAGTTAGCTTATTTCCTCATGGTAAGGCAAATTCAGAGTCATTCGCATGCAAAAATGTTTGGGAGTCACATGTTTTCCTTTGATCTTTTGAATTTACCTTTAGGAGGCGGTTACATATCAGACAATTGAGTGACGTTGAGACAGAGACAGCAAAAAAGGGCAAAGATCTGGGGAAGGGGGATGGACATGAACAGATAGATCTCTAAACTTCATAATATAAAGCAGCGGGTTAAGCATGAGTAAACAAGATGTGATTTACAAAAATGCACAACAGCTCATTGTGAGGGGAATGTTAATATGAATCGTTGAAATACAATTCACTGATATATTCAAACATCAACTGTTGCTCAAAGCAGAAAATTTCAAAGCCCTTTTGCCTTGCACTCATGAGAAGTAGGGCACAAGAAAGAGACCAAAAAAGAGACATCAATTTACACAGAAAGGGAAGAGGGTGACGAACAGTGTACTCTCAATCTTAAACCTCAAATGAGGTAGATTCTGCTTGGAACGTATGTTGAAATCACTGTTGACTACAGGAAAAAAAGTATCCGGTATATTAATACATTTGCAAGCACATGCAAATGCATCACATCACAAGTGTATCTGACGATTTTAGTTTAGTTCCAATTCCAAATGTTGTTCAACAGTAGGTTATTTAACAAATTATTTCAACAGCCGAGTCATATTTCATTCTGGATATACTGTCCTGAGGTTTGCAAACGTAACATTGTTGACCATGACAGGCATGATGATCTGTGCAAATAGCCAATGGAACTTGTTCTTCGATACAGTCCGGTAGACATTCGGAAATGTCGTCCACATACCCGGCATCACATCAGCTTTAACAAGCCTTTGCTGTGTTATGCATTTACATGTTTGGCAAATTGTTTTTTTTTCTGGATTTATGGCTGTATTTCCAATTCTGAGAAAATAAATCCTGGGTTTATTGCAAAGGAGAAGCTTGAAAGAGTGGGCATCAACTATTTTTCAAAAGTTAAGTGCCTTTCCATTCCAATGAATACTGAGCTGGAGTGGACACCACTAGGCACTAAGGTGGTGAGCATGTTCCCTTTGATTATATTATATGACATCCAATGGATGATGGTTTTTGCTATTCTCATCAGCATGTTTCAATGCTGTCTACTGACAGTAGATAGATCCAATGTGAAATCGAAGATATATGAAACAGTCAGTGGTAATTTCGACTTCAGTGGTCAGTTCTTTAATACTGCGTCAGCCACAGAGATAATTAAATTAAAATTATGACAGTAATGCAAATATATTAATACAAACAAATCTCCTTTGAGCTATACATGTTATCTCTGGAGAGTGACTGGGGGACAGCGACATTGCACTCCACAGCTTGCCATCCTAAGAGATGTCTTAAAACTGATCACTGCAAAATATATTGTAGACAGTATTGACATTTACTGGTAGTCTGTTTACTGCTCTTTTCCTATGACTTGATTCTGAACATTCGTGTCGGGAATGAATGATACAGTAACAATACCAAACTCGAATCAACTGAAAGAAAATGTAATTCTTAAAAGATTGCAAGTAAATACTAAACATATGCCTTCAGCCAAATATTGAAACAGTACAGACAGTTGTGCTCCGTAAATAAGAAATAACACCATAGTATGGGAACACAATGAACACATGTTTACATAACTGATGCCTATAACACATCAGAGATGTCGACTTACTACGATCTCCAACAGCTGCAAGAATGGGATAGTAAATGTCTTGTATAAAGTAAATTACTGAATATCCCATTTCTGACAGAAACGACAATTTCTCATGGTTTAGGAAACAACAAACCCATCCAGCACTGTGAGCTAATCCTTCCCTTTGAGACTTAATTTGTAGAGTTGACAACTCTCCAGTAACACGTTTTCAGCTCTGTTCTTTTTTATTAGTCACAATGCCTTGAACAAACACGTTACATCAACAGCATTGACTGCGATGAAAATAATTTGACAATGGACCATAAGTTTTCCAAGGATCAAGATTTAATCAGAATGTTGTGATAAACACATAATAAACAAACAGGACAAATGTGATCACTTGCATTCAATAATTAATTTCCAATTTCCAAGGTATTCTTGAACTGACATGGAGTCCAGTGCTGATCAGAAGCATACCGTAAGACCATTAAGACATAGGAGTGGAAGTAAGGCCATTTGGCCCAATAAGTCTACTCCGCCATTTAATCATGGCTGATGGGCATTTCAACTCCACTTACCCGCACTCTCCCCGTAGCCCTTGATTCCTTGCGAGATCAAGAATTTATCAATCTCTGCCTTGAAGACATTTAACGTCCCGGCCTCCACTGCGCTTCGTGGCAATGAATTCCACAGGCCCACCACTCTCTGGCTGAAGAAATGTCTCCTCATTTCCATTCTAAATTGACCCCCTCTAATTCTAAGGCTGTGCCCACAGGTCCTAGTCTCCCCACCTAACGGAAACAACTTCCCAGCGTCCCATAGTATGTAACCTTATTTTTTAATCAGAATATGGTTCAATGAGCTGGACAAATTAGTGCACAAATATAATGTGAAAGCTGTAAATCTGAATATATCTAATGCGTGTGTGTGTGTGTGTATGTATGTGCACATGTATGCATGTGTGTTGGGGGGGAGTGTGTGTGTGGGGAGAGTGTGTGTGCACAAAGAAAACAAAGTGGGCGTGAAATTGCAACTTTGTCATAAAAATGCTTCTTGAATATAATTTAAGAGAGAACAGTGGCAGTAACAAATAACTTTGATCTTTGACAAAGACCAGGTACACTACGACGTGGTTGCTTATTCAATCGACAAACAGGTCACTCAGTTTCAATCAAGAAAACAGTTTGTGACCTTTTCAATGAAGGCAATAGGAAATTGACAGTCAGTGCGGTTATTGTCAGTTATGTCAAGCTCACAGCAGGAACATTGCATCTTTTCACTGGCATAATTAATTGTGACATGCATGATTGAAGCCTGGGTATTATTATGGATGATTTCATGAGATAAGTATTAAAGCACAACATTGACATCTTCGCCACTAACATTCCATTGCAGGTTTTTATCTGATTACAGTGCACTGAGTATAATCTCCACTTTTAACTTATAACTAAAAAGACATAATCCTGACCGACCTCTCACCCACAATCTTCTATTGATATCAACTGATATGAAATTCGCTGGGACTGCCCAGACCTTATAAAATCCCATCGAACAATCACCTTCCATCTCAATCGTGCACATTTCTGCCAGTGTCCCTGCGACCTTATTTTAATCTGCTCAACACAGAAATTTCCACAAACTTCCAAACTTCTGCAGAAAACCATGATCCCTGGGTAGCTTTTCCATTGGCCGAATTCGGTGATGTTACATTTGCTTGAATTGATTCTTATTGATCTGTTTGTTGGCAAAACATTTCCCTAAAACAGTCATTTTATGTATTTCCTCATCTCACACCGTCAAAGGCAGCTTGCTTCTGTAGCTCTTAAAATCTTGATTTCTTCCTGGCATAACTTGAGTAAATCTTACCAATGCAAGTAAATTATTCAAAGAGACCTGGTACTTCCTTCTCAACCATCCCCAGACCAGGTTGTACATTTGTTTGCAGTTTTCTCGCTTCTACTTTACTTTCCTTTACCACTTCAATGAAACTCGCTGCTTTATGCTGTTTTCTCACATCCATCTTCCCGGTACACTTTCTAAATCACCAACACTGCAAATTCATCTGGCCCACTTTATTGCAGTGAAAATTCCCGAGTTTTCTTATTTCTCTTTCCCTCTCACGGGTTACGTTTTTAACTCTGTGCTAAGCTATATTTACTATTTTCAATGAGATCTCCTTTTCCCTTACAACCTAAGGATTTCTCATTTCCCCAATTTCTACCCCTCCTTAGATTCCTAAAATGCGTTCTGTAGGCTTCTGGTAACAGCTCATAATCACTTGACATGTTTTGTTTTCATCTCATCATACTCCACAGATACTCCTCTGATTGTGAATCAAATATCTCACTCGTTCTACCTAACAACCTCGTGTAGATCAACAATACCCATATGGTTATTGGTCATTTCATTTGTTTAGCCACTTTCTCAAATGGAATAAGAAAGGCTTCCATATCCTTCTTGTCGAACCTTGGCAATGTTTGGACAGATTTATACAAATTCCCACCAACACTTTCCTAAGGATGGGGAGGCAATAGTCTAGTGGTATTATCGCTAGACTGTTAACCCAGAGACCTAGGTTATGTCCTGGGGACCTGGGCTCGAAATGCAATTCAATATACATCTGGAATTAAGAGTTTTATGGTGACCATGAACCCATTTATCAATTGGGGAAAAGAAAACATCGGGTTCAACAATGTCTTTCAGGGGTGGAAACTGCTAACCTTACCTGGTCTGGCCTACACGTGACTCCAGAACCTCAGCAATGTGGCTGACCCTTATTGCCCTCTGGGCAATTAATTCTGGCCTGGCCACTGATGCCCTCATCCCATAAATGAATAGAAACAATCACTCTCCCCATCAGTACTCCTATCTGTCACTTCTACTACCTTAAGTCGAATTTGACTTTTCAGTTCCAGCCTTCAAAATTCAAAAACTATCTCTTACTCCCTTTCTTCTGCAATGGCTACTCTTTGGTCTTCTTTTTCGACTGCTAGAGGTATTCGCTCTTTCTGCTTTCAAGCTGTTTCATGTCCTTTTCATGTTCAAGCTGCTTCATTTGCAAGTCAATTTTAAACATTTTCAAAGATGCTGATGGCATTTCAAACAATCATAAATTTTGAGGCATTGCTGCAATTATCCCCCCTTTTTGCACGGACAAAGACTGAAATTTCAAAAGCTTTGTCTGGTTCACTTTCCGCAGAACAACTGAACTGACTTCTTCCAACCTCAGGACACTCACAGTGACTTGAAACAGCTTTTACTTCACAAGGCACAACCTAATTAAATCAACTAAATGCATCATCCGAAACGGAAAATAAAGAACTCTAACATTCACCATTCACTGACTTTGAGTTCAATAGTCCTGAACACAACCTGGAATTAGAGATTTTGATCCTGAAAGAGCCTTCAGTATGTTGTGGAGTAGACCAAACCCCCTCAAAATATATTAAGAAGATAATCTAGGCCCTACTTTTTCTTATTTTAAGACAAAGTGTAAGGCATTGCATTTCAGACGCAATTTGAATGGTCAAACTCCTCGACTTTCAGCAAAACACACTTTATTTTTTACACTATAGTTAAAACACAGAAGTAGTAAAAATAAAATTAAGAAAAGTCCTCACTATAACTCACTATATTGAAATGCTTAACACCTATATACATATACACACTACTTGTTCACTGTTCCAACATCGTAGCATCCCATAAAAACACCTTGACAAAGGCAAATTCACTAAGATAGATTGGCTCAAACGCAAGTACAACAGTAGGAAGAGAACCCCATATTTTACATGCAACAGAGAGAGGAATAAGGGCTTCCATATCCAGCTTCATGATACCAGCGAATGTAGAAAGCGAAAGCTAAAAATGCTGGCTCTGTGGTACCTCGACTACATTCAGTCTGCTCATATAGTTCCAACTTTAAAAATAATAACCTAAGGCTTCACAAGAGTTTTCAGGTCTGGCAGCATCTGTGAATAAAAAAAATCAGACATTTCAGGCCTGGTTACTCTGAGGAAGGGTCACTGTACCTGAACCGTTAACTCTGATTTTTTTCTTCACAGATGCTGCCAGACCTGCTAAGCTTTTTCCAGCAATTTTGTTTTTGTTCCTGATTTATAGCATCTGCAGTTCTTTCATTTTTTGCAAGCGGCTTACTTTATTGGCTTTGACCAAACCATACTTCACCTCAGTCTCAACTCTCTTCATTAAAAAGGGACAAATTAAACCTCTTAGAGCCATGGCGCTGTCACAGCACTTAATGCCAATTTTTTCATAGAATGATACATTTAACAGTAGGTTGCAACCCAGAAAATTGCCTCGTAGCTTCTACCCAGATGAGAAATGAACCGTTGTTCTGTATCCCATATTCCAAGATTCGGTTCCTAGCGCCGCGGATTACAGCAATTCAGCGTATTAAGTCACTTTCTAATGATTTGCGGTTTTCCTGTGCTTGTGTGTAGTGATATCAAGAAAGCTACGCTATATGGGAAAGACATGTTTACCTAATCTGCTGATTAATCAGTTTACCACTAATTGTAATCTATCCTTCCTTTCAGGTCCTTTTGCTGAGGCATTCCCTATCCACTTCACCCAAGTCGTTGAAAATGTAGCACATCACAATATAATATCCTTTCAGCGTCCTCTGTTACAAAGTAAACATCACCAGACAAAGCAGACTTTCCTTAAGCTGCATATTTCCGATGGTAGCAAAGTCCTTACAAAACTCTGCTCTACCATATCTAGTGCAATTGCATCCTTTCTCAATTTATGTTACAAGAAATGTGCATTTTGCTCGCTGAACTAGATCTTATTGCTCATCATGAGCAGCGTCCTCAAAGGTGCTGGCCAGCTGCCTTCTTGGATTGTTGCAATTCATTTAGGGCAGGAGCATCCTCAGGGCTGCAAGGGAGAGAATTCCATATTTTGATCGAGCGGCACGGACGAAATGGCGACATATTTGTAAATATATATCAAGAGTGGCATTGAATAGGATATCACACTTTGTGGTATGCATTTGCATCTACTGCCCTTACCTTTCGAGGAGGTATTAGTGGTGTCTTCCAAAGGTCCTATGTAAGGAGCATTGGCGAACTATTTCAGTGCATCATGTTATTGAACACATTGCTACTCCTGTGTGTTTGTAAAGGAAGGAATGAACGTTTCTGGGATTGAATCATCTCGAAAAGTTGTTTTGCTCTGACTGATGTAAACTTCGAGAGTATTATTGGACCTCCCTCCAAATTTAATCAATCTTTCACAAGACAATGGCTGAAAACTACTCACAATTTTGCAGCCCTTGTTTGACAAATACTTTATTTAGTTTTAGTAAAGCCTCATTATTTCTGTGCTCCATCCCATTTGGAATAAGTGCCAACATTTCATTTGCCTTCCTTATTTCCTACTGAAATTGTATGCTAGCATTTTGTGATTTATGCCCAAGGTCTGCGATATTCTCTGTTATATCTCTCTGCCAATGCTTTTCTCCATTTATATGATATTCGTCTCCTCTACTCTTCCAAGTATATATTCCATCAAACAAGTTTATACCCACACACCTAACCTGTATATACCCTCTTCAGACTCCTTGAGTCACCCTCATCACTTGCTGTTCCACCTATTTTTAGGTCTTCTGCAAACTTGGCAACAAAACATCTACATTCCTCATCCAAGTTAGTCATGTATATACTGTACATAACTTGAATTTAACTCTTCCAATTCATTTAAAGATATGTGCACATTCACTCCAAGGTCAAGCATTTCTTCTGCAGATTTCTGCGTTTTATTGAGCATTTCACTCTTTTGCTTCAACTCCAAAACTTCACATTTGGTCGGGTTGACTTCCATTTGTGAATTGACTGCTCACCTGTTTGGCCCATTATCATCATCCTGTACGTATAGCTGTTCTGCAAGTATGCAGGTTTAGTATGCAGGTTTTCTGCTCTCTATCAGTCATGGATCTTTTCATTGTTTGATATACAAACGTCTTTTTATTTTGTGCGACAGACTTTTATATAAATCATTACCATTTTCGATAAAAAGCACGCTAACTCTTACAAGAGGTCTGCATGACCCAACTTACAGGAAAGGTCTTTAAAATGAAAAAAGCTATGGGCATTGATGTTTTGGTCTCTGCCACGTAGCCATTTTATTTTTCATCTTGTTATATTCTATTGAAGCGAATGGGCATTCCCTTGGTTTACAATCTGCAATGTTAGGCCTTGCCTTTGCAAAATCCGTGTGGCTCACATAAATTTCATACCACTCATCAACCCACATTGCTGCATCCTCAAGAAAGAAAGTTTGTCAGACGTGGTCTTCCCTTATCCATTTCACGTTGAATAACATTGGTTAATCTGTGGCTTTTCATTTATTTTTATTAGAGAATTTATTTTCTGTTGCAGAACTGATCCCAATAATGTCCCCATTACTGTAATTATCTAAACTGGCCAGTGGGCATTTGATTTATCTGGACTGGCTTCTCTTTCAATCAAACCTGTCTTGTTACAGGAGGAAAAAGCTAGAACCTGTCAATTATAATGACTTTTATAAGCTTGGACAAGTTTTGATCTCTTGTCAGTAATTTTCAAACTAACATTGCATATTGGTAAACTACAAGCATGCCCATTTTCACACTCAGAGAAGGTTTTTCTACAAAGCTTGACACTTGATGATAGAAGTCACGAGGCTTAATAGAAGCCCATATCTCAATGGATGTCATTTATAGGATGTTCCTGAGTACCGACAGTCTCGATTATCACCTCTTCTTCCCTGGAATACTATCAACAATCCCTTTCTTCTCTCTCCCTCTGGACACTGACCCAATCTATGTCCCTCAGTCCACCACCATCCTCAACACCTGTACCTTCAGAGACATAGAGTCATTAAGATCTATAGCCCAGAGAAAGGTATTTCTGTCGATCGCATCACAACATAACCACATAACTCTTCTAAAGGCATTTTTCCAGTGTTTCATGCATAGCCTTGGCTGCTATTGTACATTTAAAAATACAATAATATTATGAGGAATTCTGCCTCTATACCCTAACAGGCAGTGAGTTCTGGATTCACACCATCCTTTGTCAATATCTGTCCAACGCTGTCTTCTTCCAAACTATTTTCATAATCTTTTCGTTAACATTGTCTTCTGTTTTCACATATGTCTACAAGGATCTTACTGACACTAGTCTGTCAGCGGCTGAAGGTTTTCTCCGTGCAAGGTTGAAGTCTGCCTTCGACTTCTGGGACAGACGTATTGCTTAACTCCCAGCATTTTAAAATTAAATTTTCCCAAACATTAAGAAACTAGAAATTTGTAGAATATTGTAAGCGGAATTAAATTTATGTTACAACAACTTACTGAAGACATGTATAAACCATCAGACGAGGCTTATGAATCACTGTTCTCCAACACATCAGGCCAACATGCAACAAGGAAATGAATTTGTAATATGGGTACGTGTCAAACTCTTACAGTACACAATAGAATTGTGGTATTATCATTGCCAGTTCGACACAACAAAAATGGAGGAGCGTTTTGTGAGTTGAATTCCTTCAGTTTAATACTCATGAATATTCCTTCATAGTTTCATGGGCAAAATGAACAAAAACGGTTGTTTTTATAAATCCATAGGATGCACGGTCAGATTTTGATACGTTTCAAAAGTCAGACTGTCATTCCATCGAGGAAAATATGTTTCAATTTAATTGTCTTTGTAAGCAATCACAGAAATTAAATTCACAAATTGTTCTGGCAATGTTAGCATTCATAATCCTGATTCCTGTGAATGTATCGCATATGAATGTGTGCCTAGTCTGAACTGACTTTGTCAAAACAGGACCGCATGTTAGATCAGATTTCTGATTTATATCATTAACAAGCAATTTAGCAGTCATTTTAGTAGATTAGATTTGATTACACAGATAATACATATTACAATGCCATGGTAAATATTAGTCACATAGTTTGGAAATCCCCCTAATATGAAGGCACAGTAATGTGGAAGGCAGAGTAGTAGTGGTGCTGATTCCTGTAAATATGAAGCAACTGCCACAATGATAGAGTATCGATAATGAGGAGGCACTGCACTGATAGAGGAAAAACTGAACAAGTGGTACACCACGAACCACTGAGGTGGAGCTTGAAATTTCAATATTAAGGCTTCGAAATGAAGCAGTAAATCTAACTTCCCCAGTTTCATACGCTGGGTGTTTCAACAACCCCAGTGCCAACCATTCCCAATATACACCAGGCTGTCAATAACATTATGAACAAAATTTACTTGGAAATTCTTTCATTTGTATTATTTATGTATCTAGGCAGCTAGCTAGCTATGTAGCTATAAAGATATTGACCCGTCTACTTTGAATTGTGTGTTAGGCTTTCATGGGGAAGGCCTTTGCATTTCATTACTGCCATTATTTATGATTAATGTGTCCTGAAACAAGACTGCCCAGAAACATCTTGTAAATTATCCATGGGATCTATTATCTTTTGGCGTCAACTCTAGCTCCTGCAAACTACCTCTGAATATCGTAGAAGTGAACCCAGATGCTGAGAAAAAATATGAATTCTCTTTGGTTTTTCCTGCCTATTACCTCGCGACTGTCCTGCCAATTACCCAGTTTATACATAGAGTTGTCATCAGTTTCTCATATAAATGGAACCTTATTTCTCCTATAAACATTTGCATTCATCGTGCAAACTACATAAAAGTCTTCAAACTTTTACCAGAGCATATCCTGCAAATTTATTCAATATCTGATGTACGTTTCCAGAAAATTGTACATTCATAAATTCACTGCATAACCTATTGACCCTTAGGACTTGCTAAGTGACTCCTGCACCACACACTCAAGCCTGTACCCATTGTAAACTACTTGTCATTTCACAAATAAATTGTCTGAGTTCCTCTTGGAAATTATGCTCATCACCTCCACTAAATTACCTGGCAATTCCCATAACAGGTGGCACATGGCATTCAGTGGGCAGTCCACATATTTATTTCTCAAATTATTGGCCTACATTCACATTGTAATAAGCATGAATGTTCGAAGTTCCACCAATTTACAAAATGTTCACTTTTCAACTGCATCGAGGGTATGTCCAAGCAAATCCAAAAGAAGCCTGCAAGAACATGGAAAAATATACTGGCGGTAACGATTAAGGGGAATCCCAAAATAAGCCACAAGAATATCAAGAGGAAGAGGATAACAGGGAAAATGTAGGGCACATTCCAGTCCAATATGTACATATAGCAAGAGGATATTGGTAGGATTTAAACAAGTATTTCACAACTCTCTTCACTTTGGAGAAGGACAGGGTAGGTCTCGAGTTCAGGAAGAGGAAATGGGAGGTTCTTAATTATTGAGACAGAGGGAATGGGAGGCATTGGTGATTTTGACTGGCTTCAAAGTGGACAAATCCCAAATTCTAGTTGAGTTAGATCCCACGCTGCTGTGGGAGGGCAGGATGAAAACTACAGGGGCTTTGATCCATGTTCCTAATTCCTCTCTTGTCAAAGGACTTTCCAGATGACTAAAGTTATTTCGCCATAGTCTTACTGCACCATAATGCTGTTCTCTCACTCGAAAGAGAAGACTGTGGTGGTTTCAACCTAAGGTTAGCGTGCCTCAGTCGTTGGAACGACATGAGAGGAATTCGCAATAATCTCAGACAGTACTGAACCCATTTTTTAGGCATCCCAACCAGCCATTCAGCCAAGTGAGCTAACGGACTGCCGAATGATTGGTGGGCAGGTATTGTTCCACTTTTCACACAGGTCAGCTAACTAAACAAGGGAAATGCAGAGCATTGCGTTTCACATCAGCGGTAGGGAAAGGATTGGAGGAAAAGAGCGAGTAATCACCACTTGAAGGTGTAAAGTTTTAAAAGGGATAGCCAGTACGGCTTTGTCAGCGAGAATTCATTACTAACAAATTTGATTGACTCGTTCAAGGAAGTGACAAGCTATGTTGATGAAATTAGTGCAGTTGATGTATTTTTTTTTCTGGATTTCAATAAAACCATTGACAAAGACCCACATAGGAGACTGTTAAAAAGGTAAACGTACATTAGATCTGTGGTAATTTGACATCTTCGATGAAAAATTGTCTCAGTGTAGGAGACAGAGTTCGGACGAAGAAGAATGTTCGTTTTAGTGGAGATTGGTTTCCAGTGGAGTTTTTTGTGAAGTCCCATGACGGAGAGGTGATGGTACAGTGGAATTATCACTGGACTGTTAATCCCGAGGCTCAATTAATGTTCGGGGAACCTGGGTTTGAATCCTGCCATGGCAGAGGGTGGAATTTGAATTCAGTTGAATATCTGGAACAAACTACTAGTTGTCATAAAAACCCGTCTGATTTGCTCTCACACTTCAGGGAAGGAAGCTGCCATCTTTACCTGATCTGGCCTACATGTGACTCCAGACCCACAGCAATGTGATTGACTCTTAACTGCCCTCTGGAGAGTTAGGGATGGCAAAATAATGCAGCGACGCCCTCATGAATAACTTTAAAAAGAGAAAAAATGTGTAGATCACTCGGAAATTAAATATAACCCCAATAACTGTGAACTGGTGCACTTTGGAAAAAAGTAGAAGACAATGGCGCACTCAAAGAATATTTGGATTCTAGAAAGCTCAGAGGAACAGAAGGGCCTTTGAGTAATTATTCACAGATCCCTGAATGTGGAAAGACATTTTAATAAATAGTTAAGGAGGCATACACAACACTTACATTTATCAGTTGTGGCATAGATTATCAGAACGAGGAGGTTAAGTTGGAGTGCGACAGGACTTTGATTAGATCACCGTATGTGGTTCTGGTTACGACAGCACTGGAAGGATATAATTCCATTGGAAAGGGCTCAGAGACTGACTGAGATATGGCATGGGATGGAACACTTTAGGTGTGAAGAGAGGCAGTAAAAACTCAGGACATTTTCTGAGAGGAGATCTGATTGATGTCTATAGATTATGAGGGACATGAACAGAGTCGATAGAAAGCAGCTGTTCCCCTTAGCTTTTAGGTCAATGACAAGGTGTTATAATTTTAACGTGAAAGGCAAGAGATTTAAAGTGCGTTTGAGTATTGATTCTCACCCAGAAGGTGCTGGGAATCGAGAATGTAATATCCTGAGGGTGGTTGAGGCAGAAATCTCACAAACTTCAAAAAGTACTTGGATGAGCATTTGAAAGGTCACAACATTCAACGCTTTAGTCCAAGTGCTGGAAGGATTCAGATTAGTTTTATCAGTGCAGATGTGGTGGCCCAAATTGTCTCTTCTGTATTATATGATCTTTTGATTCTGCCGGGAAATGTGAATGTGGGCACCAAAAATAAAACTATGACTCTGGATTGTGTCAAATTTCTTTAATTGAACAACTGTTTGGTTATACATTTGCAAACTGATCAAGCAACAAAATGATACGCATAAAAAAGAAAGCTTGAGATAAACTGGGAATAGGAAATTGTATCACTTATGTAATACAAGTGATACTGGAGGATATTTAATTCGGCCAAAAGACCAGCTTATGTGCTGCACATGCAAAATCATTCAATATTGCATGTGGGGTGCACAGTGTGAATCGCATATTGCTCGCTATTCCATAATGTTATCAATATTTTATTGATTATAATTGTAGCAACGTTGAATGCAGTTGTCACGCCTGCTCTGAATTCCCACAGGGCGACCTAATGGCATGAACAGCTGGTCAGAAAGTTGTTGGTGGAGGACGAAGGACATGAATTGAGCATCGGGCCACAGAGCTTCCTCATGTTGCGTCTAGTTGGTGTATCCTCCCTTGAAAAATTATAATATGTCAGGACTAACCGATTCAAAGCGACTAATTCAGGTTTAAAGTCAGAAAACTTAGATGGTTCCGGTATAATAACGTATTATGGACTTAATCGTTTCTCAAGAAAAGCCAGAAGAGTTAAAAATCCAATTCAGATACAATTCTGTCATCCCCATGAGTACCTTTAATACACCTATCCCTCAGAACCCAATGCTTCTCAAAGATATGACTCACCACCCATGGCCACTGCCCAGTCCTGAAAGTTGAAATGTAAATCTGCCTTAGATCCCAGTTAGACGACAGGATCTCAACACCAAGTTACTTTACAACCATCATGAATGGTATCCTACAGGACCATGCATCACTCGTCATGGTGAGAGCCTGACGTCACCCCAATGAAGGAAAATGCTGCAGATGCTGGAAATCTGAAAGATATACAGAGGACGCTACAGAATCACAGCAAGTCTGGTAACAGCTATACAGAGAGAAGCAGAGTTAACATTTGGAGTCTGGTGTGACTGTTCGTCAGATCCTTGAACCAAAGAATGGCCATACCAGACTGCAACCATTTTTCTGAACAAGGGTCTAGGCCCGAAATGTCAGCTTTCCTGCTCCTCTGATGCTGCTTGCCCTGCTGTGGTCATCCAGCTCTACACCTTGTTATTGCAAACATTGACCCCATTTTTCAATAAAAATGCTGCGACTCCTACTGGAGTGCCTCCAGTATGTTTGAGCCTGGCATCAGCCCAAAGTCCATGATTACCCCGACAACAATGCCATCCCCGGGACGCCTGACACCATCCACCCAATTCATGAATTCTCCCAGACCTCTAAAACCACGCATGGATTCTGATTCCCCCAACACGGGGCATAAAGCAATCACATTCTGCAATGTGAAGAAGTTTGATGTCCACTGAACGACAATCACAGAATGAAGAGCAGCAACAATGTCAAAACTAAAAAGGCAGATCAGCAGAATGAGTTGGGCAACACAGCTCCTAAAATGCCTTTTGTTAAGAAAAACGCCCAGCGTGCTTTTTTTTTCTTCAGTCTCATGTCGTTCGAATCTACAGAAAGATTACGGTACTTGGTAGGCTGAAGGGCCTCTTCTATAAAATATGATTCTATATTTTGATGATTGTGTAGCATTTGTTTTCGGGCACAGTCGAGACCCTCGGCTCACTCAATCAGTGGTGCCCCTAAAGCAGTGCGCATGTTTGCTTTTGAAAAATCTGCAGCACACAATCATATTTGTGCATCTTTGAAACAAACAGTCACTCGTGGTGCTTCACAGACAGACCTTTGCTTCACCACCTAATGCATAAACAGGAAATCCGCAATGACCATTCACATCGTGTTGTACTTTCCATTCAGCTATTTTTAAAAGCAGCACATATTATCCGCAGCTCTTTTTTCATAAATGACGCAAAACAGTTCGGGGATGGAACAAACTAGAAAGAACTGTTTCTGTGAAGCTGCAAACAAGTATTTCAGATGCAGACAATGACCTTCATAGCTCTTTGTGTGCACTGTTCCATAGGTTATGCAGTTAGATTATTCTTCTAATTTCCAGGTTAATTCCAGTGTTAGATCACTGAGAAATACAGTCATATATATTCCAATCTTTATTATCAGTAGTAAGTGTCATACTTCTATTGTCAAAGGTGAGTTGAATGTATGATTTTCGCAGCCAATTTTGTTAAAAAAACAAGGGATTCAATTCATAGTTTTGCAACAATATTCATCTCTTCAAGAACATGAGAAAAATTGATTACTTGATTATATTAACATTGACCTTTGTTCAATCATGTCATCTTTAAATCTGTCTGCCACATTTCCAAGAATGTACTTGTGAATATATTTTATTTTGAAATATTTCATGAACTGAAAAAGTATTTTGTTTCTTACTTTCTTCCTTCCTTCCTTCCTTTCTTTCCATCTTTTTTTCTTTCTTACTTTCTGTGTCTTCTGCCTTCCTTGTTAATTCTATCTTTCTTCATGTGTGCTGTACTGCTTTCTCTCCTACATTCCGACATTCAGTTCCTGTCTCTGTACCTTTCTCAACTCAACTATTTTATTCCTGATTCCTTAGGCAATATATCCTTTTTTCAGTTTCAAGACAAAACATTTCTTTTTTGCACGAAACGGGTATTCCTTCCTGCCACATCAGTATGATACACACTGTTGTTTCAGTTAGTGTCCCTTTGACAGCGTTTCTACAGATGCCAATGATTGAGACCGTCTCAGCTCAATGCACCATTCTGCTGGTTTTCCACGTGAATTGGATCGTGAGTGCAGCTGTTCTAAACTGTTGTCAACTACAGTTGCAAGAAAGTCTCCTAGTCGATTCTATTGTGAGAATGTTCTTACCTGCACTTGGAAGGCATTTAGATGTTGTTAACAACTCCTTAAATACATAGTTTCTTAAAATGAGAATGTACAGAGAAATGTTTAAAGGGCATATAAGACATTTGATATGAAATATATGAAATTGTTCAATGCAGGTAAGAACTAAGAGTGTTTAACTCATTTCATTGTAAACAACTGTGAATGGTGCTTACATTTTACCTCCTGAACTCACCAGTTTTCCAAACGTATGTGCCTCTGAATGAAATTCTCTCAATGTTCACTGTCCTGCTGATTTGCGAAGTCAACAGCGGAGCCCTCCACTGATGAGTTTTCAAACAAGAATCGAAGGATGAAGCAATACAGGGATGAAATAAATCTTGACTTATAAAACAAAGTAACCATGGAATTGCAGCACAGGCAAGCTGACTGTTGTTGCATTCTTCAAAACATATCAAATATCAATATCACATCTTTTCTGTGGTAATGTCTCATAAACACCGATAAAACTATGCACAGTCTGTTAAGTTTTGTATTTGATGTGGATGGTAGACCGAGTGTGCATACTATCACCTATTTTATTAAAAGCCTTGTCTCTTCCGTCTCTATGTCCAGTAATACCCGAGATTACTTCTTTCACACCTCACAAAGTATCAGAGTTCATCTTCCTATGTGAATGGTTACTTACATCTGTGGAACTCAGATACACGTATTTGTTTGGAAAACTATGCAATTGTTTCTCATGTTGTAATTAATTATGGGAAATAACATTTTCAGAACAGTAATTTCTCACCTCATGGATAAATATTCTTGGATCGCTGTCCTTAAGTACACAGATCAGAAACTAACAATTTAGCCCAGCATTTAAATGCCTAGAAATAGGACACCATTCCCAAAATTCTTAATTACATATCTATTATTATATTTTCCTCCCATTTGATATTCTTCATTGTGTTTTGAAAAAGCCAGTGCTAGACCCCCATCATTGTGGCATCGAATTTAACATTTTCAACATCACCAAATTTCTTTCAAAATCCTAATTGTATCAGTGACTGCAAAAACGTTTGATTTTAACTTTGATACTTTGTCAGAGGCTGAGGGGAGACTTGGTTGAAGGCGAAAAAGTTATGAGATGCGTAGATAAGGTTGACAGTTACGATTTTTTCCCAGAGTTAAAATGTCTAAAACTAGGGGGTTTCCATTTATGGTGAGTGGGGAAAGTTCAGAGGAGATGAGGGGCAAGTTTTTTACACAGAGAACGGTAGGAGCGTGAAACGTGCTGCCAGAGGTGTTGATTGAGGCAGATATGAAAGGAGCGTTTAAGAGACTTTGAGATAAGTACATGAATATGCAAGGAAAAAAGGACGAGCAGAAGGAATTAGTTTAATTTGGTGTCATGTTCGGCACAACATCATAGCCCGAAGGGCCTGTTACTGAGCTGTGCATAACTTGAAGATTTTATGGTCCCTAATAGCCATGGTTTATGGAAAGTCAGCAAAAACTGGCCCTGCTTAATAAAAAGACTTTAACGCATAAAACATTTCAACGCTGGTGACATCCCAGGGAATCTTTTTTGCACATTTTCAATACTTGATTCGAGATAATAGGTAATTACAGTCACAAAGAGTGATGAAACCAATATATTCATTCAAGAGTTGTAGAGCTTCACTGTTTTGCAATTTCTTCTTTTTTCAACTGCAAACAATTATTTGCTATTCTGGACTCCTGATCAATGCTTCAAGCAACTTGCGAATTCCCAGTTCGAATTTATGCTGTTTTGTACCTCGTTCTTGTTTTTAAGGTTCATCTAAATGACTTTCTCAACCGTGCAAAACCGTCCTGTTGAAGACTTCATCAAGTAAAAAATTATAGGATCATTAAACCATTGAAGCTTTCATGGCTGCAAAGTAAATGTTTAGTTTTTTAAAAAAATCCCAAAGAACTAGAAAGTCATTATTCATGATTTTTTAACTTCAGAACTAATATCACTCACACACACACAGACACACACACAGACACACAGACACACACACGCACACACACACACACACCCTGAGAATTGCGGAGGAGGGTGGTGCAAATGAATAATTGTCTTCTGAAAATTTTGAAATAATCATATTTCGAATACAATTGTGGAAGGTGTTTGATAATTTATTTAACAACAAATCAGGAGAGAAACAATTAATCTTGACACCAAGGACATGGTGATTCAGTTTGGAAAGTCGAATTTGAATGCAGAATACAGGGTTAATACGGGGTTCTCGGCAGTGTGGAGGAACAGAAGTATCTTGGGATGCATGTTCATAGATCCCTTAAAGTTGTGACATAAGTTGATAGGGTTGTAAAGAAGGCGGATGATGTGTTGGCTTTCATCGGCGGGGAAATTGAGTTTAAGAGGTTATGCTGCAGCTCCATAAAACTCTGGTTAGACCGCACTTGGAATATTGTGTTCAGTTCTGGTCACCTCATTACAGGAAAAATGTGAAAGCTTTAGGGAGGGTGCAGGGGCGATTTACCAGGATGCTGCCTGTACTGGAGGGCAGGTCTTATGAGGAAAGGTTGAGGTAGCTAGGGCTCTTTTCATTGGAGCGAAGAAAGATGAGAGGTGACTTGATAGAGGTTTACTAGATGATGAGAGGCATAGATAGATTGGATAGTCAGAGACTTTTCCCTCGGGCGGAAATGACTATTACGAGGTGGCATAATTTTAAGGTGATTGGAGGAAGGTACAAGGGAGATGTCAGGGGTAGGTTCTTCACACAGAGAGTGCTGGGCATGTGGAATGTGCTGCCGACAGTGGCAGTGGAGTCAGATACTTTAGAGACTTTTAAACGACTCTTGGATAGGCACATGGAGGAGAGTAAATTTAGGGTATGCAGGATAGATTGATCTTAGTAGGAAAATAGGTCGGCACAACATCGTGGGCCGAAGAGCCTGTACTGTGCTGCACCGTTCTATGTTCTATGTGGGGAAATGAATGAGAATTTAGGTCAAACAATTGAGGGAGCTCGAGCAAGTTGGTCTTGCAAGAGTGGTTAAAATAGTTCAGCATAATAGATCCCAGAAACTGAAGTGAACATCTGCATTGCACATGATACAGACTGTGACTATGACGAAACAGCCAAGTAACAGATTTCGTAGCTGTCCAGCAAAAAAAAATTCAGCAAATGAATGGAGGAGTGTGTGACCTCTTTTGCTGCACCAGCACCTCGACGGTTTCAATTTATGCTGCTTTGTAATTGTGTTATGATTTTGGAGGTATATATCTTTCCAATTCAATCTTCATCTCTCACTGTATGTTTCTATGTGTCTACCCGCTCTATCTCTCATGTTGTTTATTTTTGATTTGCTTTGTAACAGGTGATTCAGGTAGTTTTATAATGTATATTTTCTATCACTAGTTATTTGTAATAGGAGGTTCTCATTGAAATTTCTGTACCACCTATTAATGCAATAGTCTTCATTGAGAAACCATGGGTAAAATGTTAAACTTCTGCCCAAACATTGCCCAATTCTGACAAAAACCCGCTGGATTTAGTTGTTCCACTTTGGTTACTTAAAGTTCGCAGTATCAATGCACTTCAAATTTGGCAGATAACTTACAAGCTTCGACACGGTTGGTCCTGCTGGTGAAAACTGTAGGCCCAAAAATCAGGGTAACTTCATGACTGCAAACCCCTACATTAAAACGTGACCATGATTAACTAAAACATTTGTAATTCACAGCTCAGCCGATCTTCCCAGCATTGATTGTAGGCCTGAGTCTTCTTCCGGCTGAAGATAAGTTTGACGGACTAACTGATCCCACAACCAGTCGATCAGGTATAGAGGCGCTGCAGTCCTACCACATCTAGTCATGAATTTTGACACACAATTAAACTACGTGCAGCATGGTGGCTCAGTGTTTAGCACTGCTGCTTCACAGGCAGCGTCCCGGGTTCGATTTCAACCTTGGGTGACTGTGTGGAGTTTGCACGTTCTCCCTGTGTCTGCATCGGTTTCCTCCGGGCGCTCCAGTTTCCTCTCACAGTCCAAAGATGTGCAGGCTAGGTGAATTGGCCATGATAAATTGCGCATAGTGTTTAGGGACATGTATATTCGGTGGGTTACAGGGGGATGGGTCTGGGTGGGAGGCTCCAAGGGTTGGTGTGGTTGTGTTGGGCTGAAGAGGCTGCTTCCACACTGCAGGGATTCTATGGTCTATGAACCTACTAGAGGAGAAAGCTCCACAAAGACCTCCATCCTTAATGACGGAGGAGAACAGCACGTCAGTGCAAAAGACAAAGCTGAAGGATTCACATCTTCAGCCAGAAGTGCTGAGAGATGTTCAATATCAGGCTTCACCACTAGTCTCTACCATCATAGATACCAGTCTGTTGATGCATCCCATGTGATATTTGCAAATGCTTTGAGAAACTAGATACGTAAAAAGCTATAGGTCCTGACATCAATCCAGCAATAGTACTAAAAGCTTGTTCTCCAGAGCTTGCTGCACCTATAACGCAATTGCTCCAGTACAGTTGCAACACTGGTATTTAGTGACAATGTGGATAATTGCCATGTACTTCCTGTACACAAAGAGCTGGGAAAATCCAATACCTCTAATTACCGCCCCAACAGTCTTCTTTAGATCATTAGTAAAGTGATAGAAAAAGTCATGAACAGTGCGATCATGCAGCACCTGCTTAGAAACAACCTGGTCAATATCACCCATCTTGGGTTTGTCC
Organism: Ginglymostoma cirratum; assembly: GCA_024137785.1. Classification (NCBI taxonomy): domain Eukaryota; kingdom Metazoa; phylum Chordata; class Chondrichthyes; order Orectolobiformes; family Ginglymostomatidae; genus Ginglymostoma; species Ginglymostoma cirratum. The sequence goes on from JAHRHZ010000166.1 coordinate 125,296, forward strand.
TAAACCACTCTGCTCTATCCCACAGGACTACTGACAAGATGCAACCCAGAAATTGACCAAGCATCCTTGGATAGCACATTCCAAACTTAAGACCACACCCCATCAAGAAGGACAAGGGCAACAGATACATGGGAACACCGCCATTGCAATTTCCCCTGTAAGTCACTCACCACACTGACTTGGAAATAGATTTCTGGTCCTTCACTTCACTCAAAATCTTGGAACTTTGTACCGAAGGGCATTGTGGGTAAAAGTACAGCACATCAACGAAGCGGTTCAAGAAGGCAACTTTCCACCACTTTGTCAAGGGAAATTAAGGATGTGCAATAATTTCTGGACAGCTAGCGAATTTCATGTATCATGAGTGAATGCAAAATAGAACTTTATTTTTAATATTGCTTGAAAGTTCATATTTCCTGTTCCTGCTTGTCAAGATATTTATTGCCAACTTTCTATGGGGCAACAGAAAGCGGTACTAAGCCAGAAATGATGCTTAGTTTCCCGTAATCCGTTGAGCTCGACATCAGTGAATGTGTGTTACCATGCACATTTCTTTTTGTTACAGTGCCTATTCCCTGCGCGGGAGCAATTCAGACATGAAGAGGTCCTAAAAAGGCTAAGGTTATTCTCCTTAAAGTAGAGAAGGCTAACGGGAGATCTGATAGAGATGTACAAAGTTATGAAAGGCTGGGAGAAGATAGATAATGAGAAACGTTTTCTGTTAGTTGGAGGTCAACAACCAGTGTCGACAGTTTTAACATAAGGCTGTAAAGGTTTACAAGTGGTTAACAGGCAAAAGAATCATCGCTGAGTCGTGGGCATCTGGAACTCACTGGCTGAGAGAATAGTAAATGTGCAAACCCTCATGATATTTAAGAATTGTATTCATGGGCACTTGACACGCAGACAAGGCGACAGGCCAAGTGGAAAATGGGTTTAAAATAAAGGGGAAATAGGAGATTGGCAAGTACACAATTTCCCAAAGGGGCACTTTGCATCCTGTAGAATATCTATAACTCTATGACTTTAATTAAACTGTTCACTAGGCATTTCGCAAATGTCTATGTTTCTCATTTTAGCGTATTAGGATTAATTTCAAAATGTTGTCATTATTTTTCCCATGGTTTTGTGACCTACTCCCCCACCAGAGACCATGTGATTTCCTTTGTAAATCGTTCGCGTTATCTGGAATTGCACTGGGCAAAGATCTAAGTAAATTGGTGTTCAGTGTCAAGAATAAAATGAGAAAGCACTGTTCCTGTCCTGCTATGCTGATAACTGTTTTATATATTCCCTTATATATTATTTATGTTCACCTGACATCGACTTCAGATCACACAATATGAAGAGAAGCAAATATTCATTGGATGCATTATGGCACGATGCGTTAAAAATATATGATTTCCCTCATTAGAAAGCCAGTACTAGACGTTGTTGACCAGTAATTCAAGCAATCTGCCTTTTTTTTCTGTCATGTCCATGTGGCTTGGAATTCATTGACAAAAAAAAGAGATGTTATGGAGAAAGGCATTCAGCGTGAATAAAAAGTCTGCATGTACAAATCTATAAATTTGTGTACGATTCCTTGTGCCAATGTAATGGACTATTCTCAATAAATATTTTTCTAATGTGTAAATATATAAATGATTCATTAGAATTTTGATTTCATTTATTGTTAAATGTATTCTTCTGAGAACGTGATAAGCAGTGATCAGGTTCAATTTACCATCCATCTCTAACTCCAACTGCAAAAGTTAAAATCAGGCACTTGCTTAAAGTGCTTCTCTCGATTATTTTTATGTTGGTGCAGCCAGCGTACAAAAAGACGGACATTTAGAATTTGAACCGCTACAATGAAAGGAAGAACAATATACTTCCAAGGCAAGATGGAGTGCAACTTAAAAGGCAGCATTTTGAATTCGTTTTTATTCTAAAACGTGTATTTGATGTTGATCACAAGTTCTCAAAGGACAGAAGGAGGTTCTGCAGTATATTTTGCAGATGGTACACTCTGTTGGGATAATGCAACAGCGCTGGATTGACTGGATGTTCAAAATATCAGATTAGTTTTCAATCCTGCAAGCAGCTTTTGCCACGATGCTGTAGAACATTTTAATCTTCAAGTATATTTATTCAAACAAGTGGACAGCACTTTTATCTAGTTATCTAGTTTAGAACTTGATCGATGTAAACATCGAGAATGTTAATAATGAGATAGTCAGAAATGCTAATGCATTTTAATGGCAAAAGGAATGCATGATGCGTTATATTTCAGTACCACAACTCTGGCGCTTTGTGATTCTATTAACTAATTTATGGAAACATAGAAACAGAGAAGGTAGAAGCATGAATAAACCATTCAACCTCTCGAGAGGGAGGGAAGATGTTTTGGGTAGGCTAAAGGATATTAAGGTGGACAAATCCCCAGGACCGGATGGGATCTATCCCAGGATGCTGAGGGAGGTGAGAGAGGAAATAGCTGGGGCCCTGACAGATATCTTTGTAGCATCCTTAAACACAGGTGAAGTGCCGGAGGACTGGAGAGTTGCTAATGTTGTCCCCCTGTACAAGGAGGGTAGTAGGGATATTCCAGGTAACTACAGACCAGTAAGCCTGACGTCAGTGGTGGGAAAGTTGCTGGAGAAGGTACTGAGGGATAGAATCTATTTCTATTTGGAAAAGAATGGGCCTATCAGTAATAGGCAACATGGTTTTGTGCAGGGGAGATCATGCCTTACTAACTTAATAGAGTTCTTTGAGGAAGTGACCAAGTTGATAGATGAAGGAAGGGCTGTAGATGTCATCTACATGGACTTTAGTAGGGCGTTTGATAAGGTTCCCCATCGTAAACTCGTGGAGAAAGTGAAGTCACATGGTGTACAGGGTGTTCTAGCTAGGTGGATAAAGAACTGGTTGAGCAACAGGAGACAGAGAGTAGTAGTTGAAGGAAGTTTCTCGAAATGGAGAAAGGTGACCAGTGGTGTTCCACAGGGATCAGTGCTGGGGCCACTGTTGTTTGTGATATACATAAATAATCTGGAAGAAGGCATAAGTGGTCTAATCAGTAATTTTGCAGATGACACGAAGATTGGGGGAGCAGCAGAAAGCATAGGGGATTGTCAAAGAATACAGGAGAATATAGATAGACTGGAGAGTTGGGCGGAGAAGTGGCAGATGGAGTTCAATCCGGGCAAGTGTGAGGTGATGCATTTTGGGAGGTCTAATTCTAGAGCAAACTATACTGTAAACGGAAGAGCCTTGGGAAAAGTTGATGAGCAGAGAGATCTGGGAGTTCAGGTCCATTGTACCCTGAAGGTGGCTGCACAGGTGGATAGAGTGGTCAAGAAGGCATATGGTATGCTTGCCTTCATCGGACGGGGTATTGAGTATAAGAGCTGGCAGGTCATGTTAAAATTGTACAAGACTTTGGTTCGGCCGCATTTAGAATACTGTGTACAGTTCTGGTCGCCACATTACCAAAAGGATGTGGAAGCTTTGGAGAGGTACAGAGAAGGTTTACGAGGATGTTGCCTGGTATGGAAGGTGCTAGCTATGAAGAGAGGTTGAGTAGGTTAGGATTGTTTTCATTAGAAAAAAGGAGATTGAGGGGGGACCTGATTGAGGTCTTCAAAATCATGAAGGGTATATACAGGGTTGATAGAGATAAGCTTTTTCCCAGGGTGAGGGATTCAATAACGAGGGGTCACGCGTTCAAGGTGAGAGGAGAAAAGTTTAAGGGGGATACACGGGGAAAGTACTTTACACAGAGGGTGGTAGGTGCCTGGAACGCGTTGCCAGCAGAGGTAGTAGAGGCAGGCACGGTAGATTCATTTAAGGTGCGTCTGGACAGATGCATGAGTAGGTGGGGAGCAGAGGGATACAGATCCTTAGGAATTGGGTGATAGGTTTAGACAGTGGATTTGCATCGGCACAGGCTTGGAGGGCCGAAGGGCCTGTTCCTGGGCTGTAAGTTTTCTTTGTTCTTTGTTCTTTGAGATTGCCTGGCCAGTCAATATGTTCAATGGTGATTATCCATTATACTTGAATCCTGCCCTCCGCTTCTATCGTTTGATTTTTTTTTAAAACACAAGACCGATATCTACCTCCTTCTTGAAAACACATACCGTTTTGCTCTCAACCAAGTTCTGTAGCAGTGAATTCCACAGGCTAACACTCTCTGCAAGAAGAATTTTTTTCTCAACACAGTTACAACTCTGTTTGTCCTTAAACTGTACACTTGGTTCCAGGCTCTCCCACCATCGGGAAAATCCTTCCTGAACGAAGAATTTTGTATGTTTCTATGAAATTCCGCCTCATTTTTCTTAACTTCGGTGAATACATTCTTAGCAGAATCAATCTCTCCACATATATCAGCCCAGCGATCCCAGGAAACACTTTGGTAAACATTTGCTGCACTCTCTCTGTAGCAAGTACATCCAACTTTAGATAAGGATGTTAATGTTACACTCAAAAATGCAGGTGGAACCTCACGAATGTCCCGTAACAGTGCAACATGACATCCTTTTTCTTGTACTCAAATTCTCTCACTATGAATAACTAACATACAGATTACCTTCTTTACTGCCTACTACACCAGTGCACTTACTTGGAGCAATTGGTTCCTGAGTCTCTCCATGTCTTGTTGAACATTCCATTTTCTCAGTTTACAGTCACCCAAATAATAATTTGCCTTCTTTTTCTTCGATTACAAAGTGAATAAGCGCATATTTATCCACATTGTACTGCATGTGCCATCCATTTACATTCTCGCCCAACGTGTCTAAGTTGCACAGCAACGATTTTCCACCCTCCTGATAGCTCACCCCTCCAAACAGCACTGGACCATCTGCAAATTTGGAGATAATACATTTAGTTTGCTTATTTAAGTCATTATATTTTATTGAAAATAACTGACGTCCGAGTACTGATCCCCTGTGGTGCCGCACTAGTCACTGACTGCTATTCAAAAAAAGAGCCATTTATTCGTACCCTTTGTTTCCTGTTTGCTGACTAATTTTCTGTCCATCGCAATTCATTACTCCCAATCCCATGCAGTATAATTTTCCACATTATTCTCTTAAATCGGACTTTGTCAAAGACTTCTGAAAGTCCAAATAAACCACAATTTCTGGCAACCCCTGATCAACTACCCACATTGCATTCTCGAAGAACACCAGTAAATTTGTCTGGCATGATTTCCCTTCTGTAAAACCATGCTGAATCGTCTGACTATAACATTGTTTTCTAAGTGCTTTACTATACATCTTTGGTTATGGACAAAAGTATCTTCTGCACGACCGAAGTCAGATTCACCGGTCTATAATCTGTGTATTCTCTCTCCCTCCCTTTTTAAATAGTGGAGTTCCATCAGCGACCCTCCAAACTTCAGGAACTCCTCTACAGTATAAAGAATCTTAGAAGCTGAGTGCCAAAGCATCCATGATTTCTGGGGCCATTTCCTTAAGTATTCTGGAATGTAGTTTATCAGGCCATTGTCATTTATTGCATGATCTTCCATCAGACTTCCATTGATTTCAGTTTTACATTGGCCCTCGTATATAACACTCGGTCAAGTTCTAACTTAATGTCCAGGGTAGAAAGTACAAACTTTAAAGGAATTCCAACTGAGCATAAATGGTTCGTTTGAGGAATATTCTCGAGCGGACTGCCGCTGGTGGAAGCTAATAAGAAATTTACTGATCATTGCATAAACTGTCATGCAATTACACTATTTACAAAACAAAACTATCTTAGTAATTGACAGCGTACTGTCGGGAGTTCATTAAAGCAGACAAATGGGTATTTTTTAACATTAACAGATAAGTTCAAACTTTGCAGATGTATTTCAATAATATCTATGTGTGAGCTAGTTTGGAAAGACAAGAGTTTGGTAAGCAAAATTTCCATTTTGCATAATCTTGTCTGTTGCTGTGTCCAGTGGGTGCATCACGTTTAGAAGATAATCAAGAATAAAATTTTGGCATTTGTCATCTGTATTGCATGGCACCCCAAGAGGAGGCCGAAATGCTTCCTTCTCAATGTATTTTAATAGTCATGCATTGAGTTCGCTGATCACTGAAAATGGGGATGTGCACGGATCTGCCAGACAGATGCGTTTCAACTATCCACCGACAATCATGACTGCATGGAGCCAGGTTGCAATTCATTCATTCAACTTATTACTTGTGGGATCACCTAGTTCTGACATTAACTTCTCCATTTCAGTGATCAAAGAATATGCTGTTCTGTGTTCTAGTTTCATGAAAATATTCTTCAAACTTTTCAGGTCTAGGAACAGCATAAAGTCAGTATTAAGAACATAACATGGCATTCAGCCTCTTATTTTTGCATCTTCAATTGACAAGCTCACACTTCATGTATTTTAGCTATACTTTTGTTGTGTTATCTTCACAATCTCCAAATCGCCTATATAACAGGAAATTTTGTGCAACAGCATCACACTCATACACTCAAAATTATTGAACACGCCCATCCAATGCCACTTTCTCAAAGTAAAATCTGCCTGTCAAATACATGTTAGCAACAGCTATTAACCATAAACTTAAAACATTAAAATTGCACTTGCTTATTTTTTCTGATTTTAGCATTTTTAAAAATGCATTTTGCATTGCCCATTATTAAGGTACAGACCATTATATATTTACAAGACTTCAGTGTGCTGGTTATAAATGCGTCGAAAGAAGGGTTCAAACATGTTGCATCTGTGATTCACGTTGTTGGCATGTTTACAACGAGTTCTTAAGCCAATGGACAGTTCAAAATTTGAGTTAATTTGTCTACTTCAAACATTGAAGTTGTGGAAAAACAGGGTTATTTGAATAATGATAGAAATGAAAGTTTCTATAAATCATGAAAACGTTCAACAGACTGGGTTTCTTTAAAATAGAATACATAGGCTGATTGCTGAAAGATTGTAACACTAAAGTTGGAGAAAGGGTTTAATTGTAACATCTCTCATTGCAGGTCATACGAGAATTAAATGACATAAATAAGTGATGATTAATTTTAAATCCAGTCGCGAATTCGAATGAAAACTCGGCATCGGTGTGTTCAGAATGAGGAATTCATTACCACTGGAACAATGGAACCAAACATATTCAAAAAAAAAGGGCATTTGAACGAACATGCTAGAAAAAGGATGAAATGGAAGAGATGGTTGACAGGGTGAGCTATAAAATGGTGAATGGAGACTTGTGTGAATCACAAGAATCTGCATGGAACAGGTTATCCAAATGATCATTTATGTTTGGTCAATTAATTTATGTTTTGCGAATCAATACAAATTGTGAGTTATGAAAGTGGTGATTATGTCAATGACATAAACTGGAACCATAATTCTCTCTTCACTTATAAAAAAAGAAATGCCATGGCAAAGGAAATATCAACCATTCTAGCAATGGATGATGCAGTGTTTTTCAGAACATCATCAACATACGTCACTTCCAAAATTTGTGCAGAATGTTTTGTATGCACAAAATAACTTCATACAGCCATATATTTCCCAGTGCTGAGTACCGGCATCACAGTAGGTCATCAATTTTACCTTGTTTTCAAAGAACTACTAATCATTTGATTGATCGACACAGGGAAGTATGATTTACATCTATCCTATAACAGCATATTACAGGTTTAAATTGGGCATTGACTTATCGAAGTAAAAGGTAAACTTGCCCTCATCTTAACAGAGCAATGGGCTGATCACTCATAAGAGAGAGACCACGATTCGTGGCTTAACCTGATGGCCACCAAGTCTCGGGTGAAGGGAATGAATGGGAAGAAGAGTCCTTCATGGTAACCCTACCCAGTGCACGAATTAAAGCCATGCTTTTGGCGATATTCTGTATTGCTAACCAACTGTCCAAGCTAATCAACCCCTCTCAAGATCAAGTAGCCATAAACATATTGAACCATAAAGCTTCATTCTCATTAGAAAGAGGCAACTGGTGGTGTCTTAACCTGATATTTACCAAACTTCGGATGACGGGACTGGTCAAACGGAGAGTCCTTCATGGTAACCTCAGCCAGTGCATCACAAACTATTCAGTGAGCTAATCAACACTTTTGATTTATCTGACCGGAAGTGTCTCTCTGTTAAGACAGCAGACAATTTGTTTACATTAAGGAACTTATTTCCATGCAGACGTAGGTATGAGGAGGACATATCCAAAGTGCACCTTTCTTCTTTGTTAAACCTCTTCACACTGGGGATCAATTAATCTTTTCATAGCTATTCGACTTCTTTTACTGAAAACCAGAAAATGAACGAAAAAATGGACCTTGAGAGGATGTAAAAATCACTGAGCCATACTGAAATATAATTCTTTGTCAATTTTTCTCCCTTTCTTTTAGATAGATAGATAGATAGACAGATGACAGAGTATCAATTTGTGGGAGTGATGGAAACATTCACCCCATCTGCACAATGCACACTGGCTCAGTTCGGAGTTATCATGCTGCCTTAAATATCAGGCCTCTGTCATTGCAAAGTTTTGTTTTTCAGCAGTCCACATGAGATTAGCATTTGCCACAATTTCATTTTGTCCAAATGTATTCGGTCATCATTTTAATAATGTTTTGCTGTGTTTCTTTTTCAACATATCGATTCGGCGAATTAAGTGCAGTCATTGACAGGAGTGAAAGGACATCCAAGAATGCTGCAAGTCAAGATTAGTAGCGACTCGATCAGAACCTGCAGGTGGTAATGTTATCCTACATGTGCTCCCTTTGCTTTCTCAGTGACAAAAGTCGCAGGTAGGTTATGAACCTGATTACATTTCTGCAGTGCATCTTGTAGATATTATGCAATGTTGTCGCACAATTTAGCAAGAAAACTATAGCATATAAACTGCTCAATAAATTCAAACCTGAACTCGAAATTAACACTTCATGATGGATTTAGCTTATCTGTTATCGATATAGTCAATTTATTAATCTCACATTATATTAGTTTGCTTGACTTTGACGAGTGTAGATTTTAGTACCTGAACATAACATGTCTTTGCTAAGCCTCACTTGAGGAAACACGCTTCATAGGATTGTGAACAGAGTGAAAATGATGCTTGAAAATTCTCATGTTACAGTAATGAGGGTGAAAAGGCCTTCTTCACAGTATTTCTACTTAACAAGCATGTCATAGGATGTATAAAGTGTGATTGGTATCCTCCTAGTTCGTTAGTCCTTATCAATAAATCATCAGTTGAGTCTTTGAGTGAGTATATGAGCAGCAAATGACATGGTGTTTGTATTCCAAGTTCCATACCATCTTTACTTCGAACTATACCCCATTCCTTCAAAGTTGCTGAATGAAAATCAAACATTCTGGATGTTTCTACACTCCAAGCACCTCTGCAGTTCAAGAAGACAGCTATTTATCACGTTCTTAAGAGACGTTAGTGATGGAAAGTACATGCTGGCTGAATAAACTATGTGTACATGTCATAAACAACCAAAGAAAAGATGCGTGGTGAACAGGAAAAGAGTAAAGACGCATTGGCCAAAAGATTGCAGGAGGAAGGGTCACATTCTTCACAACTAAGTGCTTCTGAATGGCAATAACATTTGACCTCGGGTGAAAGTACAAATTGACGGAAGGCTAACTAACACACTGCTAGGCAGGAACCAGGGAACCTCTATTCGGGGCAGCTGTTTGAGAGAAAATCTACATCTCAAATGCAAGAATCTTTTAAAGGCCTGTTGATAAAAGTTCAAGACCATTATTTTCCTGTGAAAATGAAGAGTAAAGATGGAAAAATTCTGAAAGCTTGGGTGACAAGAAAAATTGTGAGCTCAGTCAAAAAGAAACAGCGTGCATAAGGTTTAGGAAACTGGAGATAGAGACTTCGAAGAGGACAAAGAGAGCAGGAAAATACTCACACAAGGAACTCAGAGGGCAAAAAAGGACTATGAAATGTCTTTGGCAAACAGGATTAAGGAAAATACCAAGGAACTTTATACATATAAGGGGGGAAATAGTAAGTATGGAAAGGGCAGTTCCATTCAAGGACGAAGGAGGGAATTCATTGGTGGATCTCTAGGATGTGGGTGCGTTCTTAACAAATACTTTGCATTGATACAAAGGAGGACATGGTAAATGGTCGGATATATTGAAATTCTAGGGCCAGGTCAACATAAAAGAATGAGTTGCTGATGATGTTTTGAAAAGCATGAGGTAGACAAATCCCCAGGACCTGATGGCATCTATGCAAAAATGGTGAGGAAGGCAGGTGAGAATATTGCGGATGGTTTGTATGAATTATTTTAATCCTCTTCAGTCAAAAGAGCGATCCTAGACAACTGGGGAATAGCCAACATTTATCCTCTCTTCAGTAAGGGTCGCAAGGATATCTAGGAAATTGCAAGTCAGTGAGTCTTATGTCAGTGGTATCGATTTTATTTTGGAGAAGATTCTTTGAGGTGGAACTTAACATTTGGAAAAATATGGACATATTTTCCAGGCACCATGGTTCTGTTTGGGCAAGGTGATGACTCTCAAACTTACTTCAATCTATTTGAGGAACTGAAAAAGATGATTGATGACAACTGGGCGGTAGATGTTGTCTGTATGAACTTTCACAAGCCCTTTGACACGATCCCTCAGTTCAGGATGCTACAAAAAGTGAAGACACATGGGATCCTTGGAGGGCTGTTAAAGTGGATACAGAAATGGCTTAGTCATTGAAGACACAGTGTAGCCAATGAAAAGATAATTTAATTAATGGCGATCTGTGATCAAAGGTGTTCTGTAGCGATCAGAGATGGGATCCCTGTTGATCGTCATATATATAAATGATTTGGATGAGAATATTGGTCGCCTCATTAGTAAGCTTGGAGTGTAAGTTTGTTGATGACACAAAGGTTGGGGCTGCTGCAGGTTGTGGCGAAGATTCCCAGAGAACACAGCAGGATACAGATAAGCTGGAGAATTTGGCAGCGATACATCAAATAGAGATTAATTTGGACACGGAAAACCTATGCATATACAGGGAAAAGAGGAATGCAGACCGCGTAGATGCAAAAGGTTTCTAACTTAAAAAGGCACCTCTCGCTAGCATAGACTTAATGGCTCAATGGGACTGCTCCTGTGCTGTACATTGGGGAGACAATGGCCCAGTATTATTGCTGGGGTGGTAAGCCAGAGATCAAGATAACGTTCTGGGTTCGAATCTGGCCACTGGAATTTGGAATTAGGAATCTCGTGACAACCATGACTCCGATGGTTATTGTCAGATAAACCCATCTGGTTCGCTAATATCCTTTGGGGAAGGAAACTGCCATCCTTACATGGACTGGCCTACTTGTGACTCCCGACCCACAGCAATGTGGTTGACTCGCAACTGCCCTCTGGGCAATTGGAATGGGCAATGAATGCTACCTAAAAGTGACCCCCTCATCCTGTGAAGGAATAAAGAAAATAGTACTGTTCTTTGCAATTGAAAGAAGAATTTGAATTCTGATTCCCAGTAAAATTTATGGAAAATTAAATGACACAAATCTAAGCTTTGAGTTTGGAACTTCTTCATTTCTTGGCATCATCTAATGAGATTTTTTTAAAAGAAAAAAAAGATAGTTCAGAACATTCCTCAACTTTTCACTCAACATAGATTGGATCACAGCATAAATTCAGATGCTAATGAATAAATTTCGCAATCAGAACTTGATACCAATTTCGTGTATATCATACGGTTAGTGTATAGACTCACAATGCAAACCTGAATTTGCCACTATTTGAAGTATACTGTTACCATTTACCAGAGCATTATGAATGTTCCTGAGATAACAAACATTAAAATTATATATTCCCTCCCCTTTCCATCTCTGGATCTTTTGTTAACTCGACACTTATCTCAAATTGGATTGCCCTGAGGATTTTGATGACCAAAAGAATATTACTGACAGTTTGCACATGTAATCAGAAGTATCAGATTAATTGACAGCAGATATTAGAATGTAATGGCAGAACTCATACGCTACCCTGACAGGTGATTCACAAATGTCAAATGTTACATGACAAAACCAAGGAATGTTCCATGATCTGTGGAGGACTGGTAACATAAAACCAAAGAAAAATCTCACTGCAATATCATACTTTCAACATCAAACAAATTGCCACAGATCAATCAAAAGTGATTGTGACAGTAAACCACACAAAATACCCAGATATCAGTGTGTATCCATAAATATACTTCAACTATCACAGTTGAAGTATGCAACGTTACCCTGCTCGTGGCATAAGACACTTGTGACAATTTCCAAGATGTGGCTGCAAGATGACCTAGATTGAGACTTAAAAATTGGAGGGTATGTAACTCTTAGGATGGAGAGGGAAGTAGGGAAGAGTGGAGGAGTTGTTCTGTTAATTCAAGATGATCTTAGCATAAGAGAGAAGTATGACCTCAATTCTAGAAATACAGGTGTAAAAGAAGTCTTGGAAACATAAAATCAAGAGGTCACTTGAAAGCCTTGTTTACCAAAACCTTCCAGGAACCAAGTTATCAAGGAGAAAATAATGGGAGCTGTCAAGAGGATACATTGATTATCATCAGAGATTTTAACCTTCATATAGTTTGAAATTATCAGATGAGAAAAGAATAGTCTCGATAAAAATTCATTGAATGTTTTTGGGGTAATTTCTTTGAGTAACGTGCTATGGCACCAACAAAGAGAAGGCCATAACAGAATAAAATTTAAAAAATAACTACTAATAATGGAAATCTGAAACAAAAACAGAAATTTAGCAGGCCTGGCAGCACCTGTTGAGAGAAAACAGAATTCATGTTTCAGGTTCAGTGACAGTTCTTCAGAACTTTGTGCCCTAGATGGCATGAAATCAGATCGAGCAAAAGTGAATTGGCAAATTGGGGTAAGGGATAGGTCAATTGAGATGCAAGGGCAAATATTAAAGGAAATATTCCAGGAAGTGCAGAATACATACTTGCCAGCAAGAAAAATTTAAAGGTATAGAAGCACCATCAGTGTTTAATTTAAAAAGTCAACGTTACTATCAAACACAGAGAAAAGACAAACCATTGTGAAAAGATCGGTGAGCTAGGTCAGAAGGTTGAACAGATTAGAAATAGAAATGAAAATAATTACTAAATGATCGATAAAGAGTAAGATAAAAATTAGAATAAGAGGGAAAATAAGCCAAAACATTTTGAAAAATTGAAGTTTATTTCGACAATTAAGGAACAACAAAGGTTAGTAGCAAGTAGATGTTGGAACAATATATAGCACACGAATTGAACATACATTTTACATTGATGTTCATTTGAAAGCATATAATTAGCTTTCCAGGGCTAGCTGTCATTCATGAATTGACGGGGATGGAGGAAGTCAATATAGAAATAGAGAAGATAAGAGCAGGACGAGGTCATTCGGCCCTTTGAGTCTGCTCCGCCATTCATCACTATCATGGCTGATTGTCCAACTCAATAGCCTAATTCTGCTTTCGCCCCATAACCTTTGATCCTATTCGCCCCATTTTGACTTTTCTTAGACATTAGAGCTCCTTGATAAATTTTATTAGTTTAGAACATTTACAAAAATACAATGTATGCACATACATACAGAAAACAGCAAGCAGGTCATAGAGAGAGAGAGATGAGAGATGAATTGTTGAAGCAGTTTGGTTTTCAAAAGTTAATACTCAAGATTCAGAATATGCAATCTTTGGGGTTACAATTCAATATGATTACAAAATTTAAAATTACATGTGATATATTATTAAATGAATTGCAGGAATGGCGAGTCAACAAGTTCCCGAGTCCAATTGGATTGCATGTCGGGTTATAAAAGATGTGCCTAGTGAAATCGTTTCTGTGTTATTTTTAATTTTGAACGCTCATTAACTTCAGAGAAGGCCCCTTTATATCGGAAAATAGTTAATGTAACTCATCTCGAAAAGAAAAGTAGAGATAATCAAAAAGCAGGAAATTACAGGTTTTGTCCCTGTCTCAGAAAACTATTTGAACTATTCTTAAAGACATAATAACACAGTTTATGAATAAGTTCAAGACGTAGCCAACATTTTTTTCTTCAAACTAAGTCATAGAGTCATAGAATCATAGAGTCTTGGAGATACAGGGAAACAGACCCTTCGATCCAACTCATCTCAAATTAAACTGGTTTCACGTCCTTCAGTTTGGCGCATGTCTCTGTAAACTTTTCCTCTTCGTATACCTATCCAAATGTCTTTTAAGTGTTGTAACTGTACCTAAATTCACCACTTCCTCTGGCAGTTCAGTTCACATACGAACACCATCTGTGCGAAAACGTTGCCCCTCAGGTTCCTTTTAAATCTTTCTCCTCTCATCTTAAAAATATGCCCCATAGTTTTGATTTCTCCCACCCAAGGAACAATATAACCTTTGTTATTCACCTTATCTATATCCTGATGACTTTATAAACCTCGATAAGCTCATTCCTCAACTTCCTATGCTCCAGTGAAAATGTGACAGCCTATTCAGCCCATCCTTATAACTTCAACCCTTCAGACCCAGTAACATCTTGGTAAATCTTTTGTGTACACTCTCCAATTTAATAATATTCTTCCTATGGCAAGGCGACCATAACTGTACACAGTACTTCAAATGTGGTCTCACTAACGTCCGAAACAACTGCAACATGACGCTTCATACTCAATTGTCTGAGAAATGAAAGCAAGTATCCTCAACCTCTTCTTAAACACCCTGTCTATCTGCGATGCACTTTCAAAGAAATATGTACCTGAACCCATAGTTCTCACTGTCTGATAACACTACCAAGAGCCAAACCATTAAGTGTGTTAG